>JAJGRW010000347.1:0-43358 GCA_025461045.1 Carex parvula | reverse complement strand
TGTGAGGCGAGGCACGGTTGCTGATTTGGGACGGTTGCTGATTTTGCGAAAATTCGGTGCATCCTTGAAACCGGCCACTGTTCCGAGTTCTTCGTTGTGTGTTCAAGCTTTCTCAGGTTATTATCTAAATCAAAACTTGTTATGAATTGGTTTTGTGATTTGCTTATGTCCTTGCCGGGTTGTTGATTTTCCCGAAGGCATTGGTTGGGAATGTCATTTCAATTTCAACTTGGTTATGGGAATAGTTGTAGAGATGATCTGATCTGATCTTGAACAATTTCAATTTCAACTTGGTTATGGGAATAATTTCAATTTCAACTTGGTTAGGGAATGTCATTTCAATTTCAGCTTAGGGTTACAAGATGATCTGATCTTGAACAAATCAAAGTTGTAGAGAATAGTTACAAGATGAATGTCATTCATTTCAATTTCAACTTGGTTATGGGAATGTCATTTCACAGCTTAGGTTACAAGATGATCTGATCTTGAACATCAAGTTGTAGCAAGATGAATGTCATTTCAACATTTCAGGTTATGGGAACATAAGCAAGAATCCCATGGTTTAGTATTTTTGAAGCAAAGAAACAAAAAGTGTTTTCGTTATTACAATTGAAAGAAAAAGAGAAATTACTAATCCCAGTCCTGCTTCCATTTTCAGTTTGTGTTTTCAGTTTGTGCTTCCATTTGTTGGTCACTTCAAATTTTTCTCTGCATATTTAGCTGCTGCTCTGGATAGGTACTGGTTGTGTTGAGTGATGGAGATTAAGCAGTATGGCAACCTTTGTGAGATTCATTAATTGTGAAGTGCCTTAATTAGACAATATTAGTCATACCAACCATAGTACATTACTGGTACATACTATTGAATTCCTAGCACCACACAAATAGAATGTAATAATCACTAAATTCTATAAGGACCCAATACATCTAGAGATCTTTATCCTTCTTTATTTTCTGCACATGTTTTGTTGATCAATGTGGTGTCACTGTGGCCCCTAGTTCCTTTTTTTTAATAAAAATAAACACTTGGAGGAAAAGGATAACATGTGCTTTGTGTAGAATATTTCAGATCTAATCCAAATCAGCATCTAATCCTTCGGTGCAAGAGAAGCAAATTGAAAGCAAAGTACTTTAGTCTTTATAGGAACTTTTTTATTGCCTTTTCTTTTTCAAAAAAGTAGCAGAAAGGAGTATTAATTAATATTGTAAATTAGTAATGATAAAGCAATAAAAAGTACACTCAAATGAAAAATATTTTGAACCCATATCAGTGTGAAAAATCTGAAACTCAATCCTGGGGAAAAGAAAGAGCATGAACAATAAAAGAAGAGGGATAAAATTACCAGGTAATTAGAAAAGGATCGGTCAAATTGTTAAATACATTGATTATCAGATTATCATTTGTCACTGCCTCTATCTGAGGCCCTGGAAATTGCCCATTGATTAGTATCCCCTGCATCGATCAAAGTAAAATAAACTAAATTAATAATAGTTTGTGATTGTTAAAATCAACTTAATTCTCTGTATTTTTGTTAGAAGGCTACTTTATATTCTCATAAAAAAAAAATTCTATTGCAAAACATTGTGCAATTACAAAGGAATATTCTATTGCAAAAGGTGCTGTTGGAGTAAGGTTCCTGGGGTAATAGGTGCTGTTGGAGTTAGTACCTACCTTTTCAACCTTCTCAAGTAAGGTTCCTGGGGTAATAGGTGCTGTTGGAGTTACATGCATTGGCAAGTGAAAACTCACTTAACAAGTCCACTTGTGGTGGCTGGATTCTTAAGATATTTTTGTTGATTACTTTGTTAAGATATTTGATATGGCACCGAGAAGAAAGGACAAAGGAAAGGCACCGGCGGGCGACGAGGAGGAGTCGAGTCAGAGGAATGTTCGCGGTGAAAATGCATATATTTCACCGCCTGCAGATCCAAGTGTGCGACCAGTGCTTCGGTTAGGGGGTTACAGGTAACCTTCATTTTTTGTGTATGTTGTAATTATGTATTAATTGTAGTGATTGTAATAATTATTTCTATTTGCAGGACTTTTAATGCAGGGCACCCAGAGCTGACGAAGCAGGTCGCAAAAATTATTTCGCAGTTAGTACGCACAGCATATTCTGGACCGTACACCAGATACACGGATTTCCCTGATGATAACAAGAAAGTTATCCAGGCAGACTTTTTGGTAAGTAAAATTTTCTGAAACAAAAGCTCTAATAATTACTTGTTTTCTTTTTTTAAGCTAACAAACCGAGTTATGCATTGCAGAAGCACTACCAGTTTTCACCGGAGGTAGCTGACAGTATTGCATGGGATGTATTCCGCAGAATAGCTGACAAACGCCTACAGGATATGCTTAACAAGGCCAGGGAGGCAGCAACCAAGTCCTATGGAGAAGAATTGCTCGAGTGGAAGGAGCGTGGGGCTGCTCCTCGACCCCATGACTCCTGGATCAAGCCGGAGTTCTGGCCCGGACTCGTCGATCATTGGTGTAGTGATGTTTTTGCCCGTCGGAGCCAGCGGAATGCTTTAAATAGGGCCAATGCTGAAGGGTCAGGGGCCACAACGGGTTCTGTGAACATGCTTGTTCACAAGCAACGCTTCGTAAGATTATCTTCATTAAATTAATCTATTTTCATTCCAATTGAATCTAATCGAACTAACCTTAATAAATTTTTTTTAAATGAAATTGTCTTTCAAATTCTTAACAGGAGCAAGAAAAAGGGCGCGAACCTAGATGGTCCGATGAGCTGTTCCAGCCTACCCATACGAAGAAGAAGACGGGAGAATATATTACCGGCAAGGCGAAAGAAGCACAGGTAATAATACTTTCGAATCGTTTTAAAAAATATCATGGTTCCTGTTGTATAACATTTTTGTTATATTTTACAAAATTTGCAGGAAAAATATGAGAGTGCTATGGTGCAGAAGTATGGAGAGGATAGAAACACATGGCCCGCATACGACGGTGACGTCTGGTACTCTACGGGAATATCTGATCAGAATGCCCACGGCGATAACTATGGTCTCGGTGCTTTAGGTAAAATAAAAAGTCACTTTAATTTTAAATTTATTTTTAGTTGTGTAAGATAATACTAATTGTCTTATTTTTAATGTTTCAGGCAAGACGAGACGCATGTTTCGCTCCAGTGGGTCGAGCAGTCAGTCGCATTCTTCACAGTCATATTCTTCTATGCCGCCGGCTCCGCAGCTCACAGAAGAGCATATCGATATGATATCTACTCGGGTATTTGATAGGATGGAGGATCGGTTACTTCATAGGGAGGATCGGTTACTTGATAGGATGGAGGATCGGCTTATGTCCAGGGTCACCGAGCTTTTCAGAGCTTCTCAGGTACGAAATTCGATATTTCAGTCCAACTTCAATTGTGAACCCTGAATCTTAAATTCTAATTATCTAAACTATTGTTTTAACAATCTCACAGGGAGGTTCGGGCTCGCAGCATGTCTCGAGGCCCGCTCCTCAAGATGACGAGGATGATGTCGAGGGGCAGGGGTCGGATGTTGGTGGTGATGGTACTAGTTAGGTTTAGATGTTTATATAGTCACGAGGGCAGGGGTCGAAATGTCGACATTTTGATAGATGTTTATGCTACTTCTTAGGTTTAGATGGTACTTGACATTTCGACATTTATGTTTGTATTACTTGACATTACGATTATTATGTTTGATGTTTATTTGTTGTATGTTTATGTTTAATTATTTGTATTACTTGACGTGTATGTTTATGTTGTATGTTGGTACGTGTCGTACCAATTATTAAATGGTGCAAATTTAAATAATATAACAAAATATAAAAAACCTGACAGAAGAGTATCAGCGACCGGTGTTAAGTATCAGCGACCGATATATTTGGTCGCAGAAAGTTTTTTCTGACGTCACAAAAACAACAGCGACCAAATAAATTTGGTCGCAAAAAACTTATCAGCGACCGGGTGACGTAGTATCAGCGACCGGTGACGTCATCAGAAGAGTATCAGCGACAATGCTTACAGCGACCGGGCTATCAGCGACCGGAATTGACTTTCTGCGACCGTATACATTATCAGCGACCGGCGACAGGGCTATCAGCGACCGAATGTCCGGTCGCTGATAGTCAATTTTGCTATAGTGAACTAAAATTTGGTTGCAATAATTGTACAAGTTGCAACCATAGATTTCGTTGCGATATACTATCTTATTGCTACCATTTTTCAGTTGCAATAAATGCGCAATAGAAACCATTTATTTGGTTGCATAGATTATTGCTACGAATTTTATGCAACTAAAATTTGGTTGCAAGAATTGCACAAGTTGCAACCATGGTTTTCGTTGCGATATACTATCTTATTGCTACCATTTTTTAGTTGCAATAAATGCACAATAGCAACCATTTATTTGGTTGCAATAGATTATTGCTACGAATTTCATATGCAACTAAAATTTGGTTGCAAGAATTGCATAATTGTAACCATGGATTTCGTTGCGATATATTATTTTATTGCTACCAATTTTTGGTTGCAAATACAATTTTATTGCTACCATTTTTTTGTTGCGATAAATGTGCAAAAGCAACCGTTTATTTGGTTGCAATACCTTATTGCTAAGTCAGTCTAGCAACTAAATTATGGTTGCAATAAACAAATTCTTATTGCAACCAAAGAGTTAGTTGTAAATATATTGCTACCAAACCTATTGCAACCACCGGCAACCAATTTTTTGGGTTGCAAAATCAATTTATTGCAACCAAATTATACCTATTGCAACCAAAAAAATTAGTTGCCGGTGGTTGCAATAGGTTTGGTAGCAATATATTTACAACCAACTCTTTGGTTGCAATAAAAATTGTTTATTGCAACCACAATTTGGTTGCTAGACCGACGTAGCAATAAGGTATTGCAACCAAATAAACGGTTGCTATTGCGCATTTATCACAACCAAAAATGGTAGCAATAAGAAAGTATTCGCAACCAAAATATGGTAGCAATAAAATAGTATATCGCAACGAAATTCATGGTTGCAATTATGCAACTTTTGCAACCAAATTTTAGTTGCAGAAATTCGTAGCAATAATCTATTGCAACCAAATAAATGGTTGTTATTGCGCATTTATTGCAACCGAAAAAATGGTAGCAATAAGATTGTATATCGCAACGAAATTCATAGTTGCAACTTGTGCAATTATTGCAACAAAATTTTAGTTGCATGAAATACGTAGTAATAAATTAATGGGCTCAGCGACAAATTCATCCAATGAATTAAACCTTGGCCCCTACGTTTATTTTGGGCTCCAGCTGTTTTCCTTTTTTATCAGCCAAGAATTTTGGGCTCCAGCCAAACCTTGGCCCATTATTTCTTTTGTTTAAATAGCTCCAGGCCTCCAACGAAATTTACTAGGTCTAGACTCCAGAGAATTTATGTTGGGCTATAGGGAGGGGCAATTTAAATTACAGGGGGGGGCAAAACCGAAATGGGCCTATTTTTTCCACTATTTTTAAAAATCCAGGGGGGCAATTTAACCATAGATTTCGTTGCGATATACTAGTTTATTTGTTTCCCTAGTTTATTCTTTCCTAATTTTGATTTCTAAGCTGGCTATTTGAGGAGGCTGCTAGATCCGAAATTGATCAACACAGAATTTTGTATTACATATTTTTATCAATAAAACATGGGTGGGAAGGGAGTTTCATAGGAGTTGTGTGTTGTTGTTTGACCCTAAAAAGTTACTACTTAACATTTGAATATAATGAGTAGCTACTTTAAGGCATTTAAACATGGTGACACTTAACAAAATTGAGCTACAAACCACCCTGGGTACAATTCGGAGTCATTTAGCGAACCTCTGACAACATGGGCCCACATGTCAATGGCTCAACCATGTTTTCGCTAAACCCTCCCAATAAATGAACATGGCTCACAGATATTGGGCCGCATACACCATGGTGTCAATGTTTCGGCTCACCAGAACCGAGACCATGCATATGCAACTAAAGTCGCTGGGGATTTAAATCCGGACCCCTTGACCCCTTCAACCTATATACGCTAGGTGTTTATACACCGTGTTTTATTCCTTACACGGTTCACCGAAGGCCAGACTCAATGGAAAGGGTGTGAAACCTTAAAACGTGATTGGTCTCCCACAAGAGAGGCCGACAGTGGGCCCCCTACTGTCAGCCTGTCTTTCCTCCTTCTCCTTCCCGATTTCAACAAAAAAAATGAAGTTCAAACTAGGGTTTAAAGAATGGAGCTTTGTGCAAGCCTTTACCTGGGCCTCCGGAGTACCTCTACCCCTTTCTTCTTGACCGAAACTACAAACTTGAGTATCTTTAATAAACTTCAATTTGAAGCCGACAAAGGAAAAGGGATAAAAATGCAAAATGGATAATGGAGCTCAATTCAAGCTTCGGGACTGTGCAAGAATACACTATATGACTATGCGATGGTCATGTGAGTCTTAATTTGAAATAAAGGGGCTCAATTTTAAGTGCACCATGAACTCGATATGCACCAGGGCCGAGTAATGGCATCTCTGCACAACCAACTGTCTAAATGGTAAATTGAGCTCGGGTACATGATAGGGATATGTTAACGATTCTTCCTGTCAATACCTCATGCCTTAGGGTATATTTATTGAAGTGGTAACACGTTAAGCCAGAACCGGTGCAGGTATAGCTCACCAAGTCCATTGGAGCTATTACCAGCTGTAGGGACCTCATACACACGTGTCTCTCATTGCTAGGATGCAGCCAAATAAAGGAAGATTCCTTCCAGAGGCTCAGGAGCATGCACATTGAACCATGCCTTCTTTGGCCGGCCAATCAAGGGCTACAACTCAATACATGGTATCCAAGATTGATCTAAGGGTTGAAATCACTCCCAGCAAAGATAAATGACATGTTAAAACTTCATTGGGTGATCCTTGCCATGTATGCACACAAGGAGGCCGAAATTGATCAAGACCATGCATCAAACACTTGATGTGCATGATGAATGACAACTCAGCAAAACCCTAAACCCTAAGCCCTTGCTGCCTTATATAAGGCACCCTAAATGCAGGAAAATACAGACTCCAGATATACTTCTTCTTCTCCAGAAAGCCCTGTGATAGAAACAAGTTAGAAAAACTCCATTAGGCTAGAACTCCAAAGTTTGAAGCTTTCTTAAGCAAGTTCAATAGGTAATTAATACCTATATGATGTAAGCTCTCGATGAGCAATGATTTGTACATATGTTATTTTAATTGAAATAAAGAAGTTTTCTTGATGAATTTCTTCTCTTTTTCTTTACTGTCTTGAGCTTAGTTTTCTTCTTTTATTTTCTTTTTATTCAAAACTTTCAAAAATAACAAAATGTGAGAGTTACATGATTTCTAGTTCATCATAGGATGGATAAAATGAAATATGTAGCTTGATGATCAAACAAAAATATTTTATTCCCTTTTCTTGCATTTTCTTCTCTTTTAGGCATAAAAATATATATAGTAAAAATATGTTATAATCTCTCTATTTACATTTTTCTTGCCTTTTAAATGATTTTTATGAAGAATAATGATAAAAAGTATCAAAATATAATTTTTTCTCTTTCTTTTCCTTCTCTGCCTTTTCTGCCTTTTCCTTTCTTTTTTTTCTTTTTCTCTAAAATTCTTTAATCCTTGTATAAAATAAGTAAATGATGTCTAATAAGGGTGTTGAGCTGGATATGTCAGCCCTTATTTTAATTCATTTAACTATTTTATTAATGGGATTAAAGAATGAATAAAAAAATGTAACAAAGGGTTATTGAAGTTGAGCTGGATAGCTCCTTCTTCAATTCCTATTAAAAGAGCCATTTTGCACATTAAAAGATACTTAATTTCCTTATGCATGAATATGCTCATGTATGATCAAGTCAAGAAAGAAAATTAGTGATTTAATGTGTAAATAGTGAGAAAATTGAGGTTAAAATATAAAGGGCAGTAGCATTGTCTATATTATGCCATTTATATTTTAATCTATGATATTTCAATGACTTGCCCTCTTTGGACCCATTTGTATATGAAAGAATATTTGATCTTCTTGAGCAATATTCTAAAAAGAAGTTAAATATTCCAAATATATAAATGGTGAGAGATAGAAGGTTTAAAATGCAAATAAATAACAAGTTATCTTGTTCATGGCATTTGCATCTTTAAACTTAATGAAATCTCATGATATGTCCTTCAAAATACTAAAAAGGTGATTTTATAAAAATCAGGGACCTCCCTGCAAACTTCCTGTTTTCTGATGATTTTTGATATTAAGAATGTGAAATGTGATTTTTGGAGCTTGTCTTCTTTTCTTCTTGATTGTTAATGCCAAAATATAGCTCAAAAGCTACAAAAATGATTTAAACAATGGTTAAAATCCCAACCTTCAGTTTCTAACCATCTTAAACCAGCCCCTAATGCATTCATGAACAGTAACTCAGTAATATGACCAAGTTTGAGTACCACTGGTACATGAACAGTACCCAAACTGATCAAATGACCTCTGCTTGGTAAACAGGACCATCTGGACTGGTACAGGGACCAAACTGAAAAATAGATTTCACCATCCAACAGAGGACTTCAAAACACACAAAATGGACACAAATTTACATTTTTCTGACTTTATTTGATTTATAGGAATTTTTAAGTTCAGCTTTAAAAACAGAAAAATCAGCCTTTAATCATAAAAGACATCTAGCTGGTAAAATGAACAGTACAGATCAACTAAAAATCCAAATCAAAGAAAAAACATCATGGGTTAAATAAAAGACTTCAAAATACATAAAACAGACACAAATTTCATATTTTTCTGATGTTATTTCAATTAATATGAATTTTTGAAGTTCAGACCTAAATACAAACAAAATCAGCTAAATAAATTGGTAAGATACCCTTCATATCCCAGCTGCACGGATTTTAAAGTAATATGACCCCTTTGATTCCGGCGCCAAAACAAAGCTTAAATGAAACACCAATCTTGATACCAACCCAATCTCAAAGCCCATGTTTAAATCAAACACATCCACATAAGCTAAAATCCGAACTACACATCTCAAAGCCCAAAAATCCAATCTCAAAGCCCAGTTAATAAATCAAATTAATAAATCAAAGCCTCTTTTCAAATAAGCCCTTCTGGCAAAATTTAGTTTACAGCGCAGTCCTTGCAAAATTACAAAAAAGCCCTTAACAGCTTAAAAT
Source organism: Carex parvula (assembly GCA_025461045.1). NCBI lineage: Eukaryota > Viridiplantae > Streptophyta > Magnoliopsida > Poales > Cyperaceae > Carex > Carex parvula. The sequence goes on along the minus strand of JAJGRW010000347.1, from coordinate 34,156 downwards.
CATCTCAAACAAGTCCCTAAAGACCCAATTTCACATAAAACCCCATTAAAACCCCAAATCACAAGTTTATGCCTTCCCAGCTTTGTAAATAAGCCCTTACAGAAAATATAAATATTTAGAAATAAGTCATTCTCAGTCCTTTTCAAGCATAACTTTTCGTCTTAAGTCTAAATCAACTCAAAACACCGCCAAATGAACCCAAATTGAATTCTTCATGTTTCTAAACTAAAATTGAATATGTCCAAGCACCAGTCAAATCCTGAAATGACCAAAATACCCTTTCTTCAAATTTAAACGATCTTGTTTATTAATAAAAAAAAATGTGAATAATATGTTATGAGGTCAAATATAAATAAACAATGTATCTACACTTCTCAAATATCCAAATTCCTATTTTAAATATAATAAATATTATTTTAATATGAAATCACACATACACACATATCCAAACCAAGAAAACCAAATCAAAACCAAGGGTCAATACATGAGTCCCCTTTTTTGCCCCCATTATTCAATTCACAACAGATAGTCATAAATCCCGAATGGACGAGGTATTCAGTATGGCTTGGAAGGGTCATCTGATGTAATTAACAGCGGGGGCTTGCGCCCGCTGGGAGTTAAACGTCTCCACAATCAATAAACTCTCTCGATAGACTGATTATGAACAGTAGGTCAATCGAGGGTGAACCGAAGGAATTGTAGAAAGAAGTAAATGTTTCAAGTTCGATGTTCTCTCCATGTCTTAAAATTGAGAGCGTCGAACCCTGAGACATTTTAACACATGCGCACACCTTCCACCGTTGTGCAACTTTCTGCGCCCTACAGTTGTTTACTCTTTTTTCTCATAAGTTGTCATGGTATTAGAGCACAAGTGTCGATTCTGAGCATTTTTGAAGCCGAATCAAATCCGTGTTTCTCCTTATTCCTCTGTTTTTTCGAATCTGTTTTTTTCTTCTAATTTTGTTTTCTTTCTCCTCTGATATTGAGTGTGAGAAGAATGTCTGAGTCAACGGAGAAATCTGAATCCGTTCTACTCTTGGAGAATTTGACTGCAACCTTGTCACAACTATTACAACAAAAATCGGGCAACTCTAATCCAGATGGGCACATTTCAGCCATGACGATCAAACTTGATGGGAAGAACTTCAACCTGTGGTCGCAGATGTTGAAGATGAAACTATCGAGGAAAGATAAACTCGGTTATATTGATGGGTCGACTTCTAAACCAAAGTCAATTGATGGCTATCGCAAATGGCAGATGGAAGACTCCTCAGTTAAAGATTACATAATCGAATCCATGGATCCCTCCTTAGTAGGTAATTTTCTTCCTTTTGGTACGGCCAAAGAGGTATGGGACTCGATAAGAACAACCTTTTTTGATGGAGATGACTTGACCCAGTTTTTTGACTTAAAAAGAAGAGTTAACCATGTCAAACAAGGTGGTGGTTCTGTTGAGGTTTATTACACCCAATTACAGGGGTTATGGAAAGAGTTAGATGTAAAATCACACATCTAGCATTTTATGAGAGGAGAGGGCTTAATTATTAACTATATAAAAATTTCAAGAAATAAAAATTCAATTAAATTCAACATATGTGATTAAAAGTTTCAAAATCATGGGGGTGGCTTTGCATCCCCTGAGCTATGTGTAGATCCGCTCCTGTTTTCAAGGACAATATTAGTAAGTGTGTGTTTGTGTGTGTGTATAGAGAGAGATTTGCTAATATCAAAATGTTTGTTCTGGAGGCTTGGCGCAACCAATTGGTGTTCCGATTTTTAAAATTCAAATAGTCAATCCAAACTGTTAGATGTGATCTCTATATTAAAATGTGCTTGGAGACCAAATTTTATATATTTTGGAACTTCCTTACTATTAATTAATTAAGTTTTAAAATTGTTTATTTTAATAAACAGTGAAAAACTTATAGACATTGAAAACAACAATTTTAAAACTGACTTAATAAATAGTTATAAAGTTCCAATAAATGTAAAAGTTGGTCTCCAGGCAAATTTTAATATAGAATGAATGTTGAACGGTTTGATTAACTGTTTGGACTTTGAAAATATAAAAACCGAATCGTTTGTTCTAAGATTTGGATCAACTGTGTGTGTGTGTTTTTATTAAATATTGAAGATCAAGCCAACTAATATTTAATATAGGATATTCCATTTAGATTTCGAACATGCAACCTTTCCATATGAGGACATTATCTTTGCCACTAGATTTTAAGTTGGAGATGATCTTCATATGGTAAATTTTTAGTTGAGTGCTTTTTATGTTTGACTCGAGTATGATGATATTGCCAATAGGGACTTTAGCACTATTTAGCAGTCTAAAATACCACTTAAAATTAAAAAAAAAAATTCTATAACTAGTTAAAAGAAATAAAGTTTTTGACTAAGGTTAACTTGGCTAATAAAGATGACAAGAGAATATATACTGATTGTGCTTTGTGTGTGCTGTCATGAAAGACATATTATCTCTTTGTTGCATGCTCATTTATGTGTGTAATTTATATTTGAAATTGAATCTCTTTCTAATAATGATTTCACAGTTAATTGTCATTCAATAGAATATATCTGATTCATTGATGCACAAATCCACTCAAAAATAGACTTCTTAATGAATATTTAATTAGATTTGTAATTCAATTGATCCCTATTTTAATTTTTTTTGTATTTATATGATTTTTTATATAATTTAGAGTAAAATGTTATGGATAATGTATATTGATTTCATTTTCACTATGAAAATTTTATATGATTAATCTCTAATAATTATTTGATCTCATAGTTCAGAATCTGACTCTGCCATCGCTAAATCCGTTGAGCTCTAATAAACCTTCTCATTATCATATTTGCCATTATACGTAGTGTGTACACTAAAAAGTCATTTTAATGGTGGTTCTCTCGCAGCTTAATTTTGATATAAGATGATTTATTGAGAGGGGCTATCATTTATGTTAGCTGGAATTGGTGGAAACACGAGATTATATCTTGTGGAACTGTGTGTACGCCGTCAATTTCTGAAGAGGGCTGATGGCACATTACAATATAGTTCGGTGAGGAGGCGGTGATATACAACGGGTTTGGTTCCTTACGGGTCGGGCAATATCACAAACACAGCGGTTGCAGTGGAATGTGATATGAACGGCAGGGACATGGACACTTTGACGAGAAAGAAACATGAGATTGTTCTCAAATAAACGGAGAGTGGTTTATCGACTCATAATTAAATGACACCGCTTTAAAGATCGACACTTGGAGAAGTAGTTGCTAAGTAGGGATGGGTTGATATTGTATTAATTCTAAAAATTTGTAATTAATTTTTTTTTTAACAATTATAGTTGTTGTCGGCATTTGTTTTCAACCATAAAAAAAAAGAAAAAATTGTACAACTCATAGAAACGAAATTAACTAAAAGAAATATTTTTGTACATAATAACCTTCTTATTATTTTTCGGAACTTTTGAAATTAGAACAGAAAACAAATATTATGAACAAAAAATACTGAAAAATGAAAATAGTAGGGTCTTTTGATGGGAATCAAATCAGCTGAAATTCATAATACATGAACAGTGTTTCTGGAATTTCTGAAATTCCGAATTCAGCCGTTTGACTTTTTCTGTGCACACATCTCGAAACAGCTAATTTTTCTGTGCACGTATCTCAAAACAGTTCAACGGCTGAATTCTAGATTTCAGAAATTCCATAAACTTAAGATTTCAGTAGATTTGAATCATTTTTATGACAGCATGTATAGTTAGATGACGCAACGGGGATGAGGTAATTGGGACAGGCATGCACAACTTCTTAAGTTTGCTCGTGCCAAATGAAATCATAATTTCTTATTTTGAAAGTATATTAAATATTTTGTAATAACTAGAAAGATGAAAACAAATTTCATTCTATAGAAAGATAATGCGGTTCTTTGAAGTTTGTATATATACAAATCATACAATTTCTGTGATTAAGAATAAAAATCTGCATATATATATACAATTCTGATGCGGTATCTTAAAGTTCCTAGCTAAACAGAAGCGGATTTACATTAAAAATATGAAGGTCAATTGACTCTCATTTTTTTTTAAAAAGAATTATATTTATATATAATTTTCAATATAATTTAGAGTAAAATGTAATGGTACTGTAAAATTGATTCTCATTTTCTGAATTTTTTTTTATATGATTGACCCCTATATTTTGAAAATCCAGCTCCGTCCCTGTTTCTAAAGAAACCGCATGAATGATACAGCTTTTTTATGGGATTAATTTTTTTTCTCATCCTTCTAGTATTTATAAAAACTTTAATATATATATATATATTTGTAAAATAAAATATTCTGAAATGAAATATCCTGCCCCCCATGCATCAATGCAAGGCATCCAGGACCAGGTGTGAGCTGTTTGTGGTGCCAACAAATTATTAATTTATGACTACCACCGGTCACCTGCATATAATTAAAAATTTGAAGTCTCAATCATGTGCATTTAAGTATTTAAAACATGCATAATTGATGACCTTTAACAGTTTTTAACTCATAAAAAAAAAAGTTTTAACTCATACACAGCGCGGATAAGGCTCTGTTGCTTTTCTCATCTCAATCATTTTAAAATTTTCATTTACGTATTTTGATAAAAAAAAAATTTATGCACATATCTCAACAATTTTGAATGATTGAGATAGGAAAAGCAGCAGAGTCTGTTCCATACACAGCAAGTCCCACAGATTTATAAACAAACATTATAACAAAACATTTCAAGAACTGAAAGTAGAGAGGAGAGCTCAAATGCTTTCACATACTTAAAATCTTTTTATAGATATAGTCTATATATATCATTTTTATTAGATATAGACTTTATTCGACAACCTTCTATAATTGTATAAAATTGGGATGATACCCTATGTTGCATGGATACGGGTACGCGTATCGTATCAGATACAATACGAACACGACAATATGATAATTTTCAAAAATCTAGAATACGATACGTTTATTATAAATATTATTTTTTATTATTTTATATATTGTATTTAAGTAATCATAACTTAAATTAAATTTGTATACAAAATTAAAGGCATAACATAAAAATATATTAAATACTATAGTTACTAAAATATATCACAGACGAAACTTTGGTGTAGTGGTTAAAGGTTTTAACGCTCAACTAGGAAGTTCAAGGTACAATTCACGCACGGAGCGGAAAAAAAATTCATTTGCGCTGGTGTATGCGCGACTCACAGGTGCGGGCACAATTCATGGGTGCAGCTCACGGGTGCGGGCGCGGTTTACAAGCGTAGCTCACGGGTGCAGCCATAATTCATGAGCCCTGACACGAGCAACCATATTGGTCGAGTAAGGATACGCCAGCTGACGTATCGGATACGTATCGGTGCCGTATCGGACACGTATCAGTATTCGATACGTGTCCAATACCAATACGGCGCCTAAACAGGCGTATCTGTACAACATAGGTGATACCTCATTAAAAAAAAATTGAGGTTGTTCTGTCAAATTGGCCCGTAGGCATCATTCATATATCAAAGTTTGCCGACAAATATTACAAGATTACAACTAGACAAAGGAGACTGTAACCATGTCCCCCATGAATTGTTAAAGGCTCAAAGCTCTTGTAATTCCACAAGTGTATAATTAAGATATCACCAAAACATAAAAAGAAAAAATACAACCATAATTTACAAAAATGAATAAACCAAAAACCAGAAACTATGACATCCTAACCACACCATCAACATCATATCAGAAAAATCACAGTCAACATCATAGAGTTACAGCATCATATCAGCTTTGACAAATTAGAAACCAGCAGCCTTACCATACCATATTAAAAACTGTACCAGCAGCTTAACTTTACCATTATAATTTGGCTAAGAATAATTTCGACAAAGGTATAATTTGGCTAAGAATAATCTTTATTTGTTCTTGTATTGTAATTAGCTATTGTCTGATAATATTTTATTTATTTTATATCAAGTTGTACAAAATAATTCATCCAATGGTCAAGAAGATAATTCAATTTTTTTTTTTTTTGAAAAGCAATTGATTGTAAAGGACCTTACATATTACCTATTCTTTAAACTCCTACTATATATTACTTCCTACACAAATATCATCAGCAACTGCAAATTACTAGGGCTTCTATCATATTCAAAATTTAGCCCTTCTTTGATCTACTTGGCTAAACACCCACCTTTGTTAAACTGTTTACTTGCTACTACAACTATATTAGAGGAATATGTTTTTATACAAAGTAGTGACTTGCTATTTCCTTTTAGACCCAAAAGCTTCTGAGACCCTCCTTGACAGCTTGCTTGGTATTACCTGTCCAATCAGAAATCATTGCCAATATCATGAAAATAAAAATCTTATTAGTTTTAATTTTTGTGGTACTTGAAAATAATAACTCAATCCTGTGTAACCAAACACACCAACAAACTGCACTCATCATCATTAAAAAGGCTATTCTTTAAAATTTAGGCAAAGTATAAGCAAACTCTATTATGTCAGAGATTAAATGTCACTCTTGAAATAATCTTGGCTTCTTCCCATCCAAAACCAAATTGTCTCTACCGACCCACCAATGGATTTGTAAAGTTCAAGCGGTGGTATTAAATACCAGTCAGTAGGTAAATTTGTAATACCAAAATAACTTTGCGAAAGCATGATCGCTAAGAGAGTTAAGAAGGCAGTCCGATTAGAACAACTCAACTAAATTTCTAACAAATTAAACAAGAAGCTAAATTAATACTCAATTAAACTTACTTGGCTCTTATTGCATGCATAATTGATATCGGAGAACTATACCAGACTAGGCACAAACCAAGTCTCCACTAAATCCAAAGAGCAAGGCAGCACCTCAGTTGTACCATCTCCTATGTTGTATCTACAAAGATATTTCGTGGCTTCCAGGAAGTAAATACAATTCCCTTTGAATCTCAGCAACTAAAAAGGAAGTTCAGCAAAGGACCAATTATAACCTAATTCTATCCCTATTCAACCAAATTAAAAACCTAAATAGAAAAGAACAGAATTTAACACATTTAAAACACTAAAGAACAGCATTTAACACATTTAAAACACTGGTTCTTCCCCTATTCTCCCAATTCAAAAGCCCAAACATTGTAGAGGGTCTCACCAACTCAACACTGGTTCTTACTCTATCACAATAGCAATCACACAAAGTTCATGCATTATTCAAACAACACGCATTCAAACTCAGCACAGTTCAGCACAACACAAATTCTAAACATCATTTAATACAAATAAGACCACAATTAGGTTCAGCACAACACAAAACAAAAAAAATTTGGTTCAGAACAACAATTAAGCAAATGCCAAAACTAAAGAAGACACCAAAATAACACTAAAACTAAAAACCTTTTGGTAAATATTACCAAAATTAAATTTGGTTCAGCACCAGCCTCAATAGCAGTACAATAGGAGAAATAAAAAGGTTTTTTTAAAAAAATCCACACAAAGTATCAAGATGTAGACAAAAACCACAAAACCTTTTGTTCTAGATGGTCTAATAAAACACTGTTCCTAAATAAAAAATTTAAATAAAAAGCTAAACCCTAAACCCTACAACACTGACGTAATTTTAATAAATAACAAAAATAAATTCTGACCTTGGTGCTGAGAGAGGGTGTGGAGGTAACGGAGGTACAGCCGCGGCGGTCTGGACGAGGCGGCGCTGCAGGGAGTAGATGTCAGCGGCGGAGGTCTCCTCAACCTGCGTCGAGGGAGAGGGTACTAGGGTTCTACAGGGAGTAGATGTCAGCACCACCACTCGCCGCCTGGGTGTTCTAGGGTTCTGAGGGAGAGGGTTTATTTTGCTGATCAGGGAGGGGCTCAGAGCCATTTGCACGCAAGGTGTTCGACGAATTTCCGAAGTGACGAGGTTTGCACAAAGAACACCAGATGCTCAATTTGAGATTAATCGAAAGGTTTGTGCGAATTTGTGACTCTATTGTGAAATAAACAACCTATGCTATTTCGCCTCCAGTTAAATCGTCATTGCCTTTGTCCAGTTCTTCACAATGGGGACCACTTAGTAGTTTCTTCACAATGTGACCCCACCAGTAAGGTCCTCCCGCCGGACCCGGACCCGGACCGAGCCAACCCGTAGACCGGGTGGATTTGGACCGACCCGTTTTCAAAACTAACAGAAACAATTATCCGCTTATAAACTACCGCCAATTTGCTAAAAGGCCCCTTTAACCTGTCAAATTCACGAATTATATACTCTGTGGTAACAGAATATTTAAGTTTAGATCTGGACCGTTCGATCAGAATCCGGGCAAGGTGAAATGCACTGCTCCTTGTGCCAAAGCAGATCGACGGTTCTGATCTAATCTCAAAATTTCTGTTACCTCAGTTAAAGACAAGCGCAATTTTTGACTTTTATTATACTCACATATTTTCCAATTACAATGTCAATTTCATGGCATCTCACACCTTTTCTCGCTTCCTCTTCTCTCTCTTCTTTCTCGCAATACTCACCTCTGCTCCCTCCGTACCCACATCGAATTCCTTGCTAGACTTGGCACACAGCGCCGAGTTCACGGATTGGCTTGTATCTACCCGGAGAAAACTGCATCAATGGCCAGAGCTGGCTTTTCAGGAGGTCAAAACCAGCGAGTTGATCCGGTTCGAACTGGACCGGCTTGGGATCGAGTACACGTGGCCGATCGCCAAGACCGGTCTGGTGGCGACAATCGGGTCCGGTTCAGGCCCGGTTTTTGGACTCCGCGCTGACATGGATGCGCTTCCTTTACAGGTGTGATTTGGATTCTGTACGCTTTATGGAATTATGTACTCTGAAATCTTTTGCAATTATGAGATACACAAGTGATTCCCCCAAAACGGCCACGGGATGGAGCCTAATTTTGCGGTATTGAATGTTAACCCTTGTAAAACCCTGAAATTACAATATGATATCTGAGTTTTCAAAGGTTGGATTATTATAATTGCCCCTAAAATACTAACAAAGTATCAAATGTAAATCACTCGTGAAGTCAAATTACAACATTTTTATCCTTTCAAATGCTCAACAGCCTAGTCACAAATTGTGGCCATTTGCATCTTTATCCATCAATGTTTCCGAGATTTGCATAGCTATCCATGATAACAGCAGGGCACACATCAAATATATATTGTTTAAAAAGGACAACGTCATATAAGACAGATGTCAATGGGAATTTTTCAATTTGCCCTTAATTTATTTGTAATCAGAACTAGAATTTAATGTGTTATAGATAAAAACTGAAATTTCTGGTATGATTTTTGTTTCTGAATAAAGGAAAAGGTAGAATGGGAGTATAAGAGCAAGGTGGATGGGAAGATGCATGCATGTGGCCATGATTTACATGTCACCATGCTTCTAGGTGCTGCTCGCCTTCTTCACCAACACAAAGATCAACTCAAGGTACTTCCTTTGTCTTATGAATAATTACCATCCCAAATTTTGGTATTAGTTAATAAATCTTGGCAGAATGACCAAATTTTCGCAAATGATTTTCAAACTCAAAGAATGTAGGGCCAACCTGTCAGTGACGCTCTGTAAGTAGACGATATGGCGCGTTACTGTCCTTTAAAAGCTGGTAAACAATTTGCTTAAAGCTGGTCAGTATCAGACAACTGGTTAATTAAAACTGTTCTGGGGCATTTGATTCTAATGGCTGCTCTGATCATTGTCAGCCTTTGACAATTCTATTATTTTGTTATTAATGGGAGACAAGTTGAAACAACAATTTTGGTCTCTGAAGTCTTTTGTTAAATCATGAAAGTACTTTTTTAAAGTTATTATCAGTGTAACCTTACCTGATTTTTTTTTTTAATCGTAAAGGGAACAGTGAAGCTCTTTTTTCAACCTGGAGAGGAAGGCCATGCCGGCGCGTACCACATGATAAAAGAAGGCGCATTGCAAGACGTGCAAGCCATGTTCGCATTGCATGTGGACCCTCATACCCCTGTGGGCACCATCAAGTCAAAGCCAGGCCCATGTCTAGCGGGTGCCGGGAGGTTTCATGTTACGATTAAGGGAAAGGGTGGCCATGGGGCTATACCCCATCAAACCATTGACCCCATAATAGCAGCCTCTTTTGTAATTCTTGGTTTGCAACAACTTGTTTCGAGAGAATCTGATCCACTTGAAAGTAGAGTAAGTTTGTTAAACTAGCGTGGTTTGTTACAGATATATGGAGTATATTATATTAAACATTACATGTGTTTCAACTTTCATGCTCAGGTGGTGTCGATCGGGTTTGTGAAAGCAGGAGAAGGAGCATACAATGTAATTCCTGAGACTGCTACTTTTGGGGGCACATTTAGGAGCCTCACAACTGAAGGTTTCTCTTACCTTAAACAGAGGATTAAAGAGGTATTGTTCCATAATTTTTCTTTATTCCCTTTATTTGATCAAGCAATAAAGAAATTTCATTTTCCAGGGCAGGCCCAACTAAGATAACACCGACAAGGATAATTAAAAAATAGAATAAAAAGGAATGATGCTTTGGTACTTTGCAAAGAACGGAACAATTTGTGCTATGAATCAATATCTCGGTTCACAAAGTTCAAACAATCGATCCAAATCGTTCAACATGATTACAGTATAAAAATTTGCTTGGTGACCAAATTTTACATTTTTTAGAATTTTTTTACTATTTTTTTAGATAGGTAGAAAATCATCTAATCTCCGAAATTAGTGATTTTCTACCTATTTGAAATATAGTAAAAATATTCAAAAAAATGTAAAATTTGGTCTCCAAGTACATTTTCGTTTGAAGATCATGTTGAGCAGTTCGTATGGACCGTTTAGACTTCAAAATGGAAATATATATCTATAGCACAGACCGATCTGCGCTTTGCAAAGTATCATAACATCGTCACTTCATAATTATATATTAGTCTGGCAATAATCTGAAACTAAATGGTTTTTAAATTGTTTTACTACAAATTTTTGAAGATTGAATGTTTCTTTTGCAGATTATAGAGACACAAGCATCTGTACATCGATGCACTGCAAGTGTAGACTTCATGGAGAGTACACTCATACCATACCCTCCATTGATAAACCATATATCGATGTACGACCACGTAAAGGAAGTAGGAGAGAGACTGCTTGGTGGGGCCAACGTCCAGCTGATGGGCCCGATAATGGGTGCAGAGGACTTCAGCTTCTTTTCACAAAAGATCCCAGCTGCCATGTTCTTTATTGGTGTAGGAAGTGAGACTGTGGACCAAGTCCATTCACTTCATTCCCCATACTTCTTCGCTGATGAGAAAAGCTTACCTGTAGGTGCTGCCTTGCATGCTGCTGTTGCAATTGAGTATTTGGATAGAAATCTAAAAATTGCTCCTTCAAATATGGAAAAGGTAAAGGTAATCTAAAGTGAATTTGAGAATTGTCACATGGAAAGTTTTAGGGGCTATATAAAGGTAATCTAAAGGTAAAGGTAATCTAATTCACAATAGCTAATCACATGGAAAGTGAATTTGAGAATTGTCACATGGAGAGTTCGATAGCAAATTTTAGTGGTTTTGTTTTTAATTGTGAATTAGACTGCTAATGATTTCTGGTTATTAATTAGATGCTTATATTCCTTTAGAAGATAAACCTCTGATTGAATTAGTTATTGTTCCAAAGGAACAATATTATGGGATTTATTTGGTTCGAGAGAAGCAGATTGTGTTTTAGAGATTCAAACTTAAATTATATATGTTCATTGTATAGCTGCCAAAATTATATTTTAGCTTCTTGGTGTAAGAGTAGATGTGACAATTTATTCTTTAAACTTACTCTTAATTCTTCGTTTTGATATTAAGGATCTGGTACCAGTTTCAGGTACAGTGATGGCAGAGGAAGAAGATTCTGATCCCACAACCGGGTCTGTACCCGTTATAGAAGTTAAAGATTTAGTAGAGATCTAATATCAGTACTCCGGGAGAAAAAGCCTGAAGCTTTTTTTGTGAATTTAGAAAATTGATGTTTTGAACGATTTGGTATTTCCATGTGTCTGATTAATTAAAGTTTAATAAATCTAATTTGTATCAAAATTTTGATGCATATTGGTTTCTAATGTTCAGTTTCTACATTAGCACGCAGTTGACATGTATTAAAAAATTTAAGTTTCAAAATAGATTTTTTTGGCAAAATTGATTCGTTATTTATTTTTCATACATTATGGGGATAATTAACACAGTAATACATGAATACAGAGGTTAATAGATTTTTGATTAATTTGAAACGAGTCACATTTAATCGTTGATTGTTGTAGGGCTTTTGATTTAGCATTTTCTGTAAATAGATTTTCATACCATTTTTAATTGCTTTGGGCACATTTCTGTACATCAAAGTTCGTGTCCGCAGTCCTGAAAAGAGCGTTGCATACTCTGGTTCGATGGATTTCGATTTACTTTAAGATTTGTGCAAAACGCTTTAAACTTCGTGTGTCTGTTTCAATTTTTGTGCGCACATATCTTAAATTAGATCGGACGGTCATCATTCTCGTTGAACCTAAAAGTAGGTCAGATGGGCATCGGACCTACTCCGTTCTCAGAGCGTTGACACTTCTTTGCTAATTTCTCTTAGTCAATATAAATGTGAATATTATACAAAATTTACATTCATTGGTTCGGTTCGATTAAAACAAAAATAAAATAGGCAACATAAAATTTTATTCAGTTTTCTAAAATTGAACCGAATCGATCAAAATAAGCTTATCAACCGAATTAAAATCGGACTGAACAACTAAATTTTATTCGGTTGAACCAAAATAAGACCATTAATTATAGAAATAAATATTATTTTGTTAATTTTTAAATTTGTTTAAGATGAATTAAAAAAAATTGTTTGGTTTGGTTTAATAGGTTTTAAACCAAATCAAGCAATATGCATTATGTCGTAATATTTAATTTTATTAAATATTTGATTAGGACGGGGGACAGATTTAAAACTTTCGGTCGGTTCGAACTAACCGGTTTTAAATTTTTTTAACTAAACCAAACAATTAAACCGGTTTTAAAAAATGAACTAGACTGATGAATTTAACTAGAAAAACTGAACTGTTTAATGCAAACTTTCACGGTTTGGTTTAAAACCGATTAAACCCAACCCAATTAAACAGCCCTATGATGAATCATATACAAAGTTCTATTTGAACAGAGTTCACTTTTTTAGACACATCAATGTTTGTGTGCAAATTGTACAGTGCACATTAATATTCGTGCGAATGTCAGGGATTTGTTAGGCGATAATGATTCTCGGACAATTCTAAATTTCTGAAAGGAAACAAAATTAATGGAAAATAAATCATTGAGAAATTTTAATGGACAGTTCTAAACAAACCATACACGGGATACCTTTGTTTCTTGTAATGCACTATGCGTTAATTTTGTTTGTACAAAAATTCTTTGTATTAATTTTGGTTTTAGTAATGAATCTCGAGTTAATTTTATTTCTAGTAAGGCACCTTGTTCGTACAAGTGTTGTAAAAAACGTCTGTTTAGGCCGATTAATCGGCTGATTAGTCATTGGCGGTGAACAAACCGTTAAGGAATTTCCCGATTAATCGGCCGATTTTTTCCAATTATGACCAATTATTCCTGATTAATTACTTAGCGGTACTTTGTCTGTCCGACGAGCGCATACCGTTATTTACAACACTGGTCCGTACTAACACACCTTGCGTTAATTTGAGTGTAGTAATGAACCTTGCATTAATTATATTTTCATTAATGCAGCTTTCGTGAATTTTGTTTCTAGTAATGCTATATTTTGTATCAAGTAATTAGTAATCAACATTGCGTTAATTTTTTTTATTATTTTATTTTTTTTTATTATTTTTCTTTGTCACAGCATGTTCTCCACCTCTCTCTATTATCCCAAAGAAAAGTCCTTTGATACAAATAAATGACAGTATATAACACTGATATTTTACTTTTTTTCATTGCTGGATCTTGCTGTTCCACTAGATTTACCTGATTATTTAAAAATCAGTATGTCAATATAATGATAAAGATACTGACAGAACAGGTTTTGTTTCATGCAGCACAGAAGACGAAATTTTTATTAATATAAAAAAAATTAATACATTTTGAATTCTACATCCTGTTTGAGAAGATTGTGAAAAATGTCCAAATCGCAATTTTATTTCACAGTTTTAGCCTCTTCAAAACCGTAGAACAAATCCTGAAAACCGGAACTTTTTTTTGCGGTTTTAGGTTTTAGACTAAAACCGTGAAAAAATTCACGGCTAAAACCATTTCATCTGACAAATTTTTGAGAATCAATTATTATTTTTCAAAAATAGAAGGACCACAATATTTTTTATTTTTATCTAGAAGTGACTTTTGAACCGGGATCAATAACTCATATTCAAAATATTTTTATTTTTTTTCCAATAACACACAAAGAAATATTTTAATTTTTCTTACAATCGCAAAAAATCCGGCTTGAAAAATGTTGATCCGGATTATTTGTCACAGTCTTTATAATAAATCAAATTATATATTATTCCATCTATTTTCAAAATATATAAAATATTTGTAATATCTTAATAGAAAAATAAAAAAATCATAAAAATTTCTAATTAAATAAAAAAACCAGAAATATTTCTGAGATTGGATTCACTTCACCTAAAACCGCAGAAAAAATTTCGGCTTTCCGAAACCGTGAATTTGTTCAGCGGTGTTGGAGGAGCTAAAACCATGGATTTAATTTGCAGAAAGTTAGTCCAAAACCGTGAAATAAAATTACAGTTTGAATATTTTTTTTTGGATATTAATAAAAATTTCGGGCATACAAGCAATATGGCAGCCCTGTTTTGATTCTATTATTTGGATGTTGCATGAAACAATATCTGCGCTTTTAATATCATTACTCAAGTTTGCTGACTCAGCCCGACTTCATGAATTCAGAACTAATTTAATTCTTGCCCATTTGTTTATACTAATTATCTTTTTTGGAAAATAATCATGATCAATTTTTCTGCTTAGCACTAATTGATGTGACTAACCAATGTAACCCCTATCGGTAAAAGACATGATATTTTTTTTCCATCTTCTGATATAGGCAGAATAATTGGGAAAAGCTAAAAGTGGACATCTCTGAAACGTTCGATCAAAATCCACACGAATATTAACATGACCTTTTGCATTTCATCTCGAACCGGATGACATGAATTCTGATTGGACGGTCCAGACCTAAACATAAATATTATGTTATATATTGCTATACCAATACTGAAATTGACATGCATAACATACTCTTCTACGCTGATAATTTTAACATGAAGAAAAATAAGAAATACAAAACATGAGAGAAAGTTAAAAAGGATGTTTTCGTCAAAAAAAAAAAAAAAAATACAAAACATACTCTTCTGCTAGTAACAAGTACTGACGAGTTTGCTAACAAGTTTTTTTTTTCCCAAAAAATGAAAAAAAGAAGAAGAAGGTTGCTAACAAGAACATTTTTGCACAATCGTAGGATGCTTTGATGTATCCTCCTGCCATTCTGCAGTAAAGTTTGCATATGACCAGCTCATGTTAATCCAATTAAGCTTACTAATTAATAATTGTATCTGCCTATGAAATGATGCGCACCTCATACCTTAACCTTGAAGTTTGAGCTGCTAATTAACTGCATGATCCATCTGCCTGGTATATCATATCCTCTGAGCTCAGTTCAAAACGAATCTAGTTTTCAATATTAAAAGAAAAGGTAATTGTTAGCTAAAAAGTAAAGGACTTTGGCTATGATAATGCACTACAACTGTACAAGCAACAAAAGAAGGAAAGAATGACCATTGACAAAAAAAAAAAAAAAAAACAAGAAGATATTAATTAAATCATCCGGTACAGAATAAGGTTTCCCAGGCAGAACATATCAGATATTGGACACTAAAGCCCATTCAATGTATTGATCTGTTTCAAGTAGAAATGATTGAAGTGGCTTGAATTTGCTCAACTTGCAAGCCTACCTCATAATGGCAAATACTTGTATTGGAAATGTCAGCATTAAGCTATAGTGGAATGTTGAAAGTATTACCTCAATAGGAAGACCGTAGATATTTACTTCTTGTATGTTTCTAAGATTCAAACATCCTTTAATTATCTCATCAGTACAGCTGTTTGTTGGTACTTCTGTCTTGAGAGGGAATGAGATCCATAGTGTCTTGAGGGAAGGGAAAAGATCAAAAGGAAATGACTGAAGATTTTTACATCCCCTTATATCGACCAAGTCGATAGACGTAAGGAGCTGCAGAGAAACTTCATGATCTTTAATAAAAGCAGAAACTCTCAAGTTAAAATACCGAAGGGAAGTGAGCTGCTTGCAGATAGGCAAAGTTAAAAGGGCAAGAGAGTCGCCTTCCATTCTTGTTAGAGATATGGAGAAGTCTGGCTCAGTCCCCTGTATTTCTTTTGATGCAGAGTCCCAGGCAGCAATGAAACCAGGGCACTCGTGAAATTGTAACTCTTTCATGTTAACCCAGGACTTCAGACCTTTGATTGAGCTCAGTTTTTCACAAGATCTAATTTTGAGGCTTCTCAAATGGACCAAATGCTCCCCAAATGTTAGGGAAGTGAGTGATTTGCAATTCACTATAACCAAACCCTCTAAAGCCACAAAAGAGTGCAAGTCCAAATATTCCAAATCGGAGATATAGTCTATCTCTAGAACACGCAGAGAGCTGAGCTCATGGAAAGCCAATACTTTACCCACCTTAAGGCTCGAACAATTCCCCAGGCTTAGACTGAACTTTAGTATGTCCGGGTAAACCTGCTTATGGTAAACCATTGAACTAATAGATTCAGTGCCTTCAATTGATATAAAAGAGAGTGGAGAACTGTATGGAAGAGGTGGTAGTTGAATAAGTCTACAACCATTAATTGTGAGTTTCTCTAGAGAAGGAAACCTCTTCAATATCTCAGATGTAGCACATCCTGAGATAGGAAGATCCACTAATTTAGCGCATCTCTCAATTGTAAGTTCTTTGAGTTTTTTAAAGCAAAAAAATTGTTGAAGTTGGTCACTCCACACCCATTTTTTGAGATCTGGCATATCTATGATCTTCAACACTTCCAAAGATGGAAATTTTATGCTTTGACTAGCACCATAAAACTGATGTCCAATTTCCCTCACAGCCAATTTAGAGAGCTTCAAATGCTTCAGACACTTCAACTCCCCTATAGGTGGAAGCAGCTCCCATGCATTACAATCCTCTAGAGTTAGGGACTCAAGAAAAATAAGTGAGGGATCCAACCACGTGGGAGAAACCCTACCACCATATCCACGTATCTCAAGCAATTTGAGGTTGGTGTTTGGTTTAAGGCCCTCCAGGACACCTTCGTGCTCTTGTTCACCATGATTCCATTTTAAATACAAGGGAATATCAAGATTCTCTTTACCATGATTCCATTTTAAATACAAGGCATCAAGCTTCTCTTTCTCTACTAGTCTAGCCTTGTTTGCCTCTCTCTCAGAGTATACGTTCTCAAGATTCGAGATGTGGAGTGATCCTCCAATCTCCTTAAGAGAGCTTAATTGTTCTATCTCGAAGCCCATCTCTTGTTGGACATCAAAATGATTCAACTCTTGCAGAGAGGTTAATTTCCCTACACCACGTATCATAGAGTGCAGAGTGGTTAGTTCACCCCATGTAGAGTATAGCTTCTCTCCAACAATAAAATACCGCAAGCTAACAAGGTCACTAAAATTATTTGGCAACTCAACCAAATTCCAACCACTTTCAAGTTCAAACACTTCTAGGTGATATAGCTTACATATTTCTCTTGGAAGAGTATTGCGAGTGGTGTCACTGGAACTTAATCTTAGATACCGGAGGCTAACAAAATTCTGAAAGTTGAAATTATGCGGCTGTACCATGGAACATAGATTTAACCTCAGTGCACGGAGAAATTTTGCTTTTTTTAGCAGGTCCAATATACCTTCGAAAGTACCTGAAGGAAACTCTTCCCAATTGATTAATAGTATCGTACTTAGGTTCTCTCCTTCCAAACAAGTTGATGCCCTGACTATTGCTTCTTCAAGTTCGGATTGTTTTGATTCCCAAGTATAGAGATCGACATGTGACGAATGGTTGGTGCACGTGGAATTTTTCTTGGTTCGGGACCATTAATGGTTAAACATTCTGTAAAGGCAACCTCATGTGCCAAATCATGAATCAAGTCATGAAATGTATAATACTCTTTATCACCATTTGTTGATTGTGTGGTTTGGAAGAAACCACGGTTGACCAGCTGATTGAAACAATTTCTCCCATTATCCACAGATATTACATCGAGAAAACTTTGAGCCATCCATAGATATACCATCTCCTTACGTGTAAAATGGTGATCCTCGGGAAACATAGCACAGTATGAGAAACACCTTTGGAGATGAAAGGGCATATGCTCATAACTTAACCGGAGTGCGGGCATAATATCGTTTGGACCACTCTGAGATTTCCACTCTTCATTGTCCCTGATTGTCATCCAATGCCTCGTGTCAGGATTATCTTTTAATAGAGCACTTACAGTTTTTGCTGCTAGTGGGTTACCCTTCAACTTATTGGCAATTTGTTGTCCGATATTTCTTAACATCTGATTTCCTCCAAAATTTGGATCATTGAATATACATGTACTAAAGAATGATAAAAATGCCTCCTTATCAAGACCTTCCAAATCAATATCTATTGCATTGACCATTTTGGCAACAGATTTCTTTCTAGTCGTCACTAAAATTATGCTCCCTTTCACCATGCAACAATTTAATGGAGCTACCAATGAACGCCATTTGATGTCATCATCATCTTCCCACATGTCATCCAAAACAAGTAGGAACCTCTTGGAGACCAATTCATCCTCCAGTTTTTTTTGGAGCGGAAAAAGGGTAGTTAGATCTTTATATCCTTTGCCACTTGCACATTCTAGTATCTCGCGTGTAAGTCTTTCAATATCAAACCGAGTAGACACACAAATCCATAATCTAACCTGAAAGTTGCTTTGAACTTTTGGATCATTGAAAACTAGTCGAGCAAGGGTAGTCTTACCCACACCACCACTACCGACTATTGCTAGAACGGGGACCTCACCAACTATTGCAGATTTTTCAATTGTTAATAGGTTCATTAGTTTGCGACGCTCTTGGTCTCTCCCAAATATAGGTTCAATGACATATGATGATGTTTGACCTCTCTCTAAAACTCTAGGTTCAGTGGGAAGTGATGATGTTTGACTTATTCCAGTATTCTGGGCAGTTATAGCTTCTAACTCTGTTTGCACAGCATTGCGGACTTTCTCTGTAGAGTTCTGCAACTGCTTGGCTAACTCTTTCATCCTTCCGGACAGACTAATTCTGGAAGAGAAGGTTTTGGGTAGTGGTACTAGCACATCTGTTGTAGAGTGACACGATATCCCCTTCAAAGTTGAAAGGATGGAACGGCTTGCGAGCCGAAAGCCAGAAGAAGAGGATGCAACTGATGATTTATTGTTGGAGCTTACTTTCTCCTGGGTACCTGTTAGAAAAATTATACCAAATACACAAATCAATTAAATCGTAGTCTGGTGACTGTAAAATAAAGGAATGGTCATCTACCGTAACTCCTGAGCCATAATATACTAATTATTGGATAATAACTAATGAGCCATTATAAGTATGTAGTGGAGATGGTAATAGAGTCATTAAGAGTGTATATAAGTAGAATTAGATGATTAGCTTAGTTTAGAGAATTTTCATGAAAATAAAAGATGAGATATAAGATTTATAGTTATTTGACTCATGATTGTAATATGTTTTTATCAATGAAATTGTTAGTAGGTATTTAAAGCCACTAACCTTAAAAAAAATGTAGTTAGAAGTGAAAGGAACAAGTCGCTCTTCCCAGCATGCGACTCCAAAAGTGAAAAAGAAGAAAAGAAAAACTCAAACCCTAGATCTACCTTAGCCGCCACCCCCTCCCACACGACCACACCTTTCCTCCCCTCTACTCTTTACTGTCCACCCAACGATGTCCTCCCCTCTCTCTTGTCTCTACCTGATCCTCGAGCAGAGAGAAGAATGAGGAAGAGGGGAGGGACACCCTAATCTCTCATCTCTACCACTCCTTCTCGATCGGAGCGTGGTGGTGACCGGATCCGGTTGTCGGAGTTGATTGAATGCTGATCGTAAATATAATTTAACTTAGGAATCAAGAAACATAATAGATAAGTAGGCAATGTGACACATTTCTCACTTGCACTTTTAGAGATATCATGTGATATTGAACGTTACATGAGCAGTATATCTTATATTGGTATTGTCTATATTGGATCAATGATATTGTACAGATCAATGCATTATACTAGGTGCCCCTTATAATCAATGGAATGTGATTCTATTGCCAAACACAATACGGATCCAAAACGTCACACCTACAAGGTCTCTGGTTGAGATGTCATATAGAGATATGATATTCATTGTGTTATAGATATAACACAAGATCAAATTCAAGAGAATGTATTATGTGACGTTGAACATTGCATAGGGCATTAATTCAATCAAAACACATAAAGGTGATGATCAATGGTCAGATTAATTTGCTACATGTGATGTTCAAATTAATTGAAGAAGCATTTAATTTGATTAAACACGTGAAGGAGTTGATATGTATTATTTTTCTGGTCATTTGAATGCACCAATAGATAGAGCATGAATCAAGGGTCCCGTGGATATATGTGTAACATGCGATTTGAATAAGCTGATCCAAATCTATGGCCAAAACAAGGAGCGTTCACTGCGGTCAACAGAATTCAACTGCATGAGTTGACTGGATTGAAGTGGGAGTAAATGTTGACTGGTCAACAGATTGTGAGGATTAGAGTTTGCTTGAGAAAGGGATCAGTTGACCAGGTCAACAATATGCCTTTTGAGCTTATTTGAATGCACTATTGGTCCAATGGAGGTACCAACTACCAAAGTAGCCTTTTAATGATCAATCTTGTGCATCTATTAAAATGATAGGATGGTAAATTCAAATTATATGTTGAGTTTAGTGTAACCCGATCCACCCCCTCACCTCTCTATAGGCCGATCTGCCTAGCCTCGGCATATCCGCTTAGACCACATATTGGTTCACCAGCAAAACCACATACTAGATCATTGGGACCTCAGATATAAAATGATGAAGGTTCACCATGAACCAATAGAAATTTCAAATTTTCTATAGTAGGACCGATTTCAAATCATGAGAATTGGTCCGATTTGGACAAAAACTCGGTTAAATTGATCCGATTCTACAAATTCTAGCGATTTTCAGCACAAAACTCTGCCCATTGCGTAACTCGGGATCAATTAAACTGAAATCGGCTGATTTTCGGAACCTTATTAATTTCGTAACTTTCGTTTCAATAATTAAAAAGTACACATCTTGAAATTATGATTTTGTAAATAATAGAGAACAATAACTTTTCTCAGGTACCTCTATGCTGATACTCATCCTTCAGCTGGTAGTAGTGCAATTCATCCTCCAGCCGGTAGTAGTCCAATTCGTCAAGTAAGTTTTCAGCTCGATATGCGAGTTGCTGAAGTTCCTGAACCAACTCCTCTAGGAATCTATTGTTGACACGAATGCCGCGGTGGCTTGTAAGCAGGGCACAAAGCTGCAGCAGCTGGTCCTTGAGGGTTTCAAACTCATTTCCGAGGCCGATGCGTTTTGCCCATGCTTCCAACAATGCGGTTACAGCCCTGCTGACCAGAGCACTCATCAGCCACCCAACTGCCGCAATTGACAAAGGTTCCATGCTACTCGGTTAATCAAACAGGGAAATAGAACTATGAAAAATTTCAATAGGAAGAGATGAGATCGAGGTTTCAAGAGAACGATAACTGCTGGTTGACTTTTGGAAGATACAATTAAGAGGAACTAACCACTCCTTATTGGTTTGCTGTAACAATTCCTTGTGAAGCGTACGTGTTGCGTAGATCAGTAAGAATTTAGTTCATGCAAGTGTAACACCTAAAATGACAGCTGGTTTATAACTCATTATACTATTGTTATACTGAGAATTAAGTGCATATAGGTTTGCACATGGATCTCTCTCGGGGCGTGATTAATGGATCTCTCTCGTGGCGTGATTAATTATAGTCAGTGGATACAATAATGAATGTTTATAAGAGACTAGAAAATACCAAGTTGCCCGAGATTAACGGCTTGTAATCCACCATGCAATTCATCCAATAATTAAGTTGTTGCTGGTAGCATACAAGGTCACAATGGTCATGTTTGGTTGAGACCTAAATTATAGAATAAAATGATTTAAGTCTCAGTTGTTTCGCCAAACGTAGATTAGTAAGGTTGGCCTTATTAAGCCTAACTCGGAATTTAGACCATAAAAAATTAAACTACCTCTAGGTGGTCTAAGATTTAGACTTTTTGTGACTGTGCTTGTCGTGACTATTCTGTGTTTTTATCATCTCTTCTTTAATTGTCGATATTAATTATTTCTTTTTTTTCTTTCATGGAAACTCTTTCCCTATTTATTTCTTTTTCTCTCTAGAAGCATTTATTTTTCTAAAACATAAGCACTTAATTTTTTTTATTTTTGTTTTTGTTCTTTTTCTTTGTTGTATTTTAGTTTATGTAGATATTATAATTAAGCATAGGCAAATTGGAAGAAAAATCGTAAACCAAAGTATGATTTAGAAACTAAATCAACCATATATCGTAATGTTTAATTTTAATTAAAATTGAATTAATTTGGAGATTACATTAGGCAGTACATGCTATGAATCAATTGCTTATTACAATTAGGTTTAAGTCATCCAATTAAACTTAGCAGCAGTAATGAACGACAACACACAAAAAGAAAAATACGACATGCCTTAAGCCATTTAATTCCAATCAAACAAGAAACAACTTAGGCCATAACATAATTTTTAGACCTTAAACAAATATGAATAAGTTAAGCCGGCCTAAGATAGAATAATTAACTTAGGCCTTCAAAACTTTAGGCCTCAACCAAACACCACCAATGACAATACAGAGTCTGGCTAGCTAGTATGACATTGGTGTTATTTCAGCCTATATAATACCAACTCCAAAATCTATCGGATCGACTTCAAACGGTGAATCCAACCGTTCAAACCAATCTATTTCATTAGTTGTGTATTTACATATAAAATTTATAATTTTTCGAATTTATTTAGTATCAAGTCAAGCGGTCAAATGTGTGAGTTTTAAGTTAATTTTAATACATTCATTTTTCAACATTTTTTACCGCTTGATTTGGTACTAAAATAACTAGAAAATATTTTTTTTTTGCATGTAAATGCATCACTCATAAAGTAAACCGGTTTGAATGGTTGAATTCACCGTTTGAAGTCGATCCGATAGATTTTGGAGTTGGTGTTATATAGGCTGAAATGACACCAATATCATACTAGCTAGACTCGACAATACATGCCACACCGACTGCTCTTGGAACCTTAGACTTAATTTCGTGCTCAGACCCTTAGTACAAGAGGATTGATATAACATCTTCTTTAAGAGAAAAAAGGAAACATAGAATCCTACTATTTCAAATCAGGCTGTATGATTGAAACGAACAAATCAGATTGAAATTCGATACGGAGCACTAATGTGTACATTTAAAAATAATTAATCCCGCTATATATTCACTATTTTTAGAGGTAATATATTTTGCTAATGTTTTGCATAAAATTTACATACTGAAATCTCACGTGTTGGGATTATTAAGAAAAAAAAACGATCCCTTTTAAACACCCCCCACCCCCTCTCCTACTGTTACATGTAGTTCATGTTCGGTTACAGTTTAAGTGCACAAATAAAATGATTTATTTTTAAATTGATCTGTCAAAAAAAAAAAAAAATTATGGTAACTTAAGATGGAGTAAGAATTTAAGTTATTACAGAACAAATTAAACTACTACAAGTGTTGATTAACTTATTTCTCCTATAAAGTCTGATGTAAGAGAGAAATGTTTTTTTTTGTTTCCGTCAATAAATTATCAAAATCATAATTTATGTAACAAGTTCTAACCAAATAAAAATAATTTACGCCATCTTAATTTAAAAGTAAGCAACTTAATTAACTCTTTTTAAATTTAAATAATAATCAAACATAGATCTTAAAAATAAATAATGAAGGAGAAGTAACAAAAAATTTATTTTGACAATTAATCACCATTGAACTTGTAGATATATATTCGTCCAGAGAGTTTCACCAATTGATGGATTCAATGTATTGCCTTAAGACACAATGATAAAGTATGTATGCTGGATGCACAGACATTTTTATTAATACCCCAACAAAAATCAAAATATCAAATCTGCCCTCAATTCAAAATTTTTACTAAAAATGCCCTAACCGCCCCACTGGGGGGCGGTCCACTATTTATAGCAGACCGCTCCCCCGTGGGGTGGTCCACTATATATATATTTTTTATAGAGACAATATGAATATCAAGATGTTGAATTCTCACTACAGCAAAACCTTACTTCAGCGGCCGGTATCAGCGACCGTGGAAAACGCCGGTCGCTGATTACCCAAAAATATTAAAAAAAAAAAAATTGAATTTTTTCGGCGACGACGGCGACTGTGAAAAAAAAATGTCGCGCGAATCAGATTTTTTACTCGCGCGTTATTCGTTTTAGGTCAGCCACTGTGAAAAAAAAACAGCGAACTCTGCCGCCCCGAACTCCGCCGACCCGCCGAAGGCCACTATGACCTGAACTCCGCCGCCCCTGTGACCCCCGACCCTGACCCCGACCGACCCCGTCCCCGAACACCCTCGACTCCGACCGATTCCGAACGCCGACTCCGTGACTGTCTGGCCGACTCTGGCCCCGCACTCCAAGCGGCGATGGTGAGGCGACCGGAGGAATTGTAGACCACATCAAGGACACGAGTCTTTTTACCGACAATACACGACCATGTCAGGTACGTACAAGCGGCCGCAGCTCCCTGCTGGTTGCGCTGATGTATTTCTTCAAATCTCACCTCTTTACATTTTCTCTTCTACGATTCATGATTTACTGGCTATTTTTGTTTTCGTTGTTTTCTACGATTCATTGGGAAGTTTGTTTCATACCTTCTAATCGAGTCTGCTGCAAGGGTAATTGTTTAAAATTTTGGGGGTTCATTTTGCATATAGCACGGTTTGAAGGTGGGAAGTTTATCTATTATGTATAATAGAGATGCATTTTGAGAAGGACTTAAATTTAATTTTGTGTTATTTTTGGGTTAATTTGATAAGTTCAAAAGTACAATCTAATTGAGTCTGCTGACTTCTGAAGGTTCCAATTGAGTCTGCTGCCTTCCAATTGCCTTCCAATTGAGTCTCTATTAATTTTGTGTTATTTTTGGGTTTGTTTCATACCTTCCAATTGAGTCTGCTGCAAGCCTAATTGTATAAAAAAATTGGAGGTTCATTTTGCATATACAACAGTTTATAGGTGGGAAGTATATCTGTTCTGACTTCTGAATAATAGAGATGCATTTTTTAGAAGCACTTAAGTTTAATTTTGTGTTATTTTTGAGTTAGTTTGAGAAGTTCCAAAAGTACAATCTATGCTGATACCTTCCAATTGAGTTTGCTGCATGCCTAATTGTTAAAAAAATTGGAGGTTCATTTTGCATATAACATGGTTTAAAGGTGGAAAGTAGCCTAATATGAATATATATACAACTATAAATTAGTTCACATTTTTTTATGACATTTTTACAACTATAAATTAGTCTAATATGCTTTGCTTTGACAAAAAAATTGTAATCTAAGGAGGGTTGTCAATTGCTTTGCTTTGACAAAATTTTACTTAAGGAAAAGTATCATTAAATAATAAGAATACGATCTTGGAATCTGTTAATAAAATTTTACTTGATTTAATTATTCTTTCTAGTACTTAAGCAAGATGTTCATATAACAAACTTCCATGTGGTGAGCTTATTTCATCAGCAGTTCTATCACTGTCTTTTTTAGTAATAATGAATCTTTGTCTCATTCTATATACATATTTTGGTTTTAGGTTGTAGAAGAATATAGTTTAAGTTTGTGAGGAAAGAAGGAGAGGGGCAGGGGTCGATCTTCAAGGGAGTAATTGTTTGTAATCAGGCAAGTTTTCTCTCTTTCTTAATTATATTATTAATTATGTACTATAGTTTGTTAGTTATTAATTCTATGTTGGTTAACTATATTAGTAAACCGGAACATTTAGTAAGCATTTTAGGTCTATACCCGTTCAAAATTAATCCAATAGGGATTAATTTTGAATAGTCCCCGTTTTGGGACTGCTCTTTGAATGTTTTGTCTCATTTAGGATGTGAAGAAATGTTTATGGATTTAGTATTTAAGAAAGATTCGGTATCATTTTCCCTTGTTGTTCCTACGAGTACGTATTGAAACATGTCCAAAATGATGTGTTTCTAACGCGTACTCAGGGGAACTAAGGGGAAATCCTGCCGAATTTTTCTTAAATACTAGATCCATAAATATTTCTTCACTACTGAGACATAACATTCAAATAGTGAGATAAGATTGTACATCAGCCCTTTGTAAGCCCCAAAAGAGTAATGAATATTTAATGACATTATTTCATTGAAGTGTCAAAATAGTAAGCAAGACATTACTTCAAGTTTATTTTTAATCTCGTGCGTATTTGGTTTTATTTAGAACTAATCAAGTCAAGGCAAGGCAAGAGAAGGGAAGAGAAGCATCATCTCTGGTACGTATGTTTAAATTCATAGTTTATGTAGTGTAGATGCCGCTTGTATGGTTGTATACAAGTCCTGTTGCATGGATGATGCAACAATTAATTGTGAATTTCTTCCATGACTTGCTTTAGAGGGTCCGTTATCAATTGATGATATCTGGAGGGTCTAAAGTATAGATCTGGACATTATCTTTGTTTATTCAAAATTAATAGAATTTGTTGTTCTTTTAAATTGAATGCACTAAGGTGTAGTTAGGATTTGAGTCATGTCACCAAAGTAATCAAGAATGTCATCTATTAATTGTTGTATTTAGGTCATGTTTATACAATATCTTAAATATAAATGTATGTCATGATTAGGAGAAATGGAGGGTGATCGTAGTTGGATGTACGGTCCTCGTTACGTGAACAAGCGAATGAATCCCACATTTGTTAAGGGTGTTGAGAGTTTTTTTGAATATGCATTCAGTATTCAAGAAAATATAATTAGTGGTGATCGCATTAAGTGTCCATGTGCCAAGTGTGGGTGTACTAGATGGTTGGATAAGGAAACTATCGGAAAACACCTGATGAAATCGGGGTTCCGACTTTTTTACGAGAAGTGGTTCATGCATGGTGAGGAATATAGCCAAGTGGAACAGAGCCAACCCGAACAGAGCCAAACTGAGGTGGAGTCGCCAAATGCTATGGTGGACATGCTTCTTGATGCTGCAGGTCCATCTTTTGAATGGAATGCGGACGAACCCCCGAATCAACAAGCTCAAGAGTTTTATAACATGATGAAAGCGGCAGATGAGCCGTTATGGGATGGTTGTGATAAGGAACATACTGTCCTTGCATGTGTTACCGAACTCCTTAGCATTAAAGCTGACTGTGGCATAACCAAGGAGGGATTTAATCGGATCATATCGGCCGTGAAGAAGTGGCTTCCGAAAGAGAACAGGTTGCCTCCAAATCAATATCAATGCAAGAAATTGGTGAAAGGGTTGGGATTAAGTCACGTGAAGATCCATGCTTGTCCGAATGATTGTATGTTATACTACGGTGATAATAATATTTCTAAAGAGAAGTGTGATGTCTGTGGACATAATCGTTTCAAACAAGGCAATCAGAAAAACACCACGAAACGGTTACCATATAAAGAAGTGAGATATCTTCCAATCAGTCCGAGGTTGCAGAGGCTCTTTTTGACTTCTACGACCGCTGAACAAATGCGTTGGCATAAAGAAGGAAAGCGGGAAAAGGAAGGGGTCATGGTTCATCCTGCTGATGGAGAAGCCTGGAAAGAATTTAATCGTTTGCACCCAGATTTTGCAGCAGACCCTAGAAATGTGTACCTTGGGTTTTGTTCAGATGGTTTCTCTCATTTCAATATAGGGGGTCAGTCTTACAGCAATTGGTCGGTATTTGTAGTCGTTTATAACCTTCCTCCAGCTCTGGTGATGCGCGACAACAACATATTCCTGTCTCTGTTGATACCAGGGCCCAATAGTCCCACTAGAAGCATAGACATCTACCTGCAGCCTCTCGTGGATGAGCTGAATAAATTGTGGAAGGATGGATTGCTAGCCTACGATAAATTCAAGAAACAAAATTTCACCGTGAAGGCTGCCCTAATGGGGACTATTAGTGATTATCCGGCCCTAAGTATGCTCTCAGGATGGTCGACGAAAGGAAAACTAGGTTGTCATGTATGCATGGAAGACACAAAGGCTTTCCAACTTAAGGAGGGAGGCAAGACCTCATTTTTTGATAATCATAGAAGGATGCTGCCCTCTAATCATGAATTCCGATTTGAAAGAGATGCATTTAAGAAGGACACAATCGAGACTGACGGTCCTCCTCGACGCTTGAGTGGACAAGAATTGCTCGATCGAGTCTCTTCGTTTGAGCAAGTCACATTTGGCACCAAAAATAAGAAGAACATTCCTAGTTTTGGTGACACGCACAATTGGAAGAAGAGAAGTATATTTTGGGAGTTGCCATATTGGAAAGATCATCTGGTACGACACCACATAGATGTTATGCATCTAGAAATGAATTTCTTTAAAAATATATTCTTCACGTTACTCGATGTTAAAGGAAAGACAAAAGATAATGCAAAAGCTCGTCTCGATATGGCACAGCTATGTAATCGTCCGCACTTGGAGCTGACGGTCAACGATAAGGGCAACATAGTAAAGCCACACGCAACCTACTGCTTAGACAAAAAACAGCGACGTAGAGTTTGCGAATGGGTCAAGAATTTGAAGTTTCCCGATGGGTATGCCTCTAATCTGTCGAATATCGTGGATGTTGATGATGCTTCATTCAGTGGGATGGAAAGTCATGACTGTCATGTTTTTATGGAGCGGTTGTTACCGGTTGCATTTCGAGATTTCCTTCCTAACCCAATTTGGGAGGCATTAACAGAGGTTAGTAATTTTTTTAGAGATCTATGTGCCAGGGAATTGGACCCGGTTCATATCGAGAAGCTTGAGAGGAATATTATTGTCACAATGTGCAAGTTGGAGAAAATATTTCCGCCGGGCTTCTTTGACTCAATGGAACACCTAATTGTCCACATCGCTTACGCAGCACGAGTTTGTGGGCCCGTCTCATTTCGTTGGATGTATACATTTGAAAGGTTGACATTATAATATTCGTAGCATATTCATTTCGATGTTATATATCAAGTCCGATGTATTTCAATTTTCATTTCATGATATTGTAGATGTATAGGGCGTCTCAAGAGAAAGGTGACTAATAAGGCAAAAGTCGAGGGTTCAATCGTGGAGGCATATATCTGTTGAAGAGATGACCAACTTTATGTCTTTATATTTTGAAGATGAGGTAGTTACACGGTTGAATTGCCCAGAGCGGTACGACGATGGCGGATTTGTCGAAAATGACACACGACTTCCTATGGTGAGCTACCCTGGACGTGCAACGGGTTCAATTCCCGTCAGAGATCTTACAGATGAAGAGTTAAATGCAGCACACTATTACATCATGATAATTGTCGCGTCGAATTCGACCCTTTCATTGAGTGAGCATCTTTACCTATCCAATTTGCGTTGTCTATTTGCATTGTTCATATGTGACAAAATTCGGCATATTGCAGGCAATTCGACGCTGAAATTAGAGAAAAGAGGCCAACAATAAGCGCATCAGGTCTCGATAGAACTCGTTCGAAGAGTTTGGTATGTGGATGCGTAAGTTGGCGCTCAGTGGTAAAATTGCAGATTCACGGATTGCTGAAATTGCGCGTGGGCCGGTCACACGACGAGTTCAACGTTTCAACATGTACGATGTGAACGGTTTTCGGTTTCACACTGAGCATACGGGGTAAATAGGAAAACAAACAAATTACGGGTTTGTGTGCATGGGAGAATTGGAAGGCACATCAAGGGACTATTTCGGCATACTTGGAAGAAATTATTCAATTGGAATATAGTGGCATGAACAACAAAGTGTTCTTGTTCAAGTGTCGTTGGTTCGACACACATAGGGGGTTGCGGGTAGATAAGGAGCATGGATTAGTGGAGATAAACCATACAAGGCTTCTTAAAAAAGACGAGCATTTTGTGTTTCCGTGCCAAACAGTGCAAGTGTATTACCTGCCTTATGCATCAACGAAGCGAGAGAGACAAGAATGGTGGGTTACTATCAAGACAAAAGGAAAAAGAAAACCATTTATTTTGTTCGATGAAGCTACGTCTGTGGAAACACTCCACATTTGACCGAGTTCTTTCAGGAAGATGGTCCGCCAACTGAGTTTGTAGTGCGTGCTGCAGATGAACTGAATGACCCAGTCTCTTCGTTGATGGGGCTGTTACTGAGATTGTAACAGAACAAGAATTACAAGGCAGTAATCAAGAAAATAGTAGCAAGAAAAGGAAAAAGAAAAGAACACACCAATTGGGACATTAGGTTAATATCATTCGTATTGCTTGTTTTTTATCATCTGTTAATTGACGTTTAGGTACCGAGAAGAAAGGACAAAGGAAAGGCACCGGCGGGCGACGAGGAGGAGTCGAGTCAGAGGAATGTTCGCAGGTGCAAATGCATATATTTCGCCACCCCTCCAGATCCGAGTGTGCGACCAGTGCTTCGGTTAGGGGGTCACAGGTAATATTCTTTTTTTGTGTATGTTGTAATTATACATTAATTGCAGTGATTGTAATAATAAATTTCTATTATGCAGGACTTTGATGCAGGGCACCCAGAGCTGACGAAGCAGGTCGCAAAAATTATATCGCAGCTAGTACGCACAGCATATCCTGGACCGTACCCAGATACACGGATTTCCCTGATGATAACAAGAAAGTTATCCAGGCAGACTTTTTGGTAAGTAAACATTTTCTGAAACAAAACCTCTAATAATTACTTGTTTCCTTTTTTAAGCTAACAAACTGAGTTATGCATTGCAGAAGCACTACCAGTTTCACCGGAGGTACCAGACAGTATTGCATGGGATGTATTCCGCAAAATAGCTGACAAACGCCTACATGATATGCTTAACAAGGCCAGGGATGCAGCAACCAAGTCCTATGGAGAAGAATTGCTCGAGTGGAAGGAGCGTGGGGCTGCTCCTCGACCACATGACTCCTGGATCAAGCCGGAGTTCTGGCCCGGACTCGTCGATCATTGGTGTAGTGATGCTTTGCCCGTCAGAGCCAGCGGAATGCTTTAAATAGGGCCAATGCTGAAGGGTCAGGGGCCACAACGGGTTCTGTGAACATGCTTGTTCACAAACAACGCTTCGTAAGATCTTCATTAAATTAATCTATTTTCATTCCAATTGAATCTAATCGAACTAACCTTAATAAATTCTTAACAGGAGCAAGAAAAAGGGCGCGAACCTAGATGGTCCGATGAGATGTTCCAGCCTACCCATACGAAGAAGAAGACGGGAGAATATATTACCGGCAAGGCGAAAGAAGCACAGGTAATAATACTTTCGAATCGTTTTAAAAAATATCATGGTTCCTGTTGTATAACATTTTGTTATATTTTACAAAATTTGCAGGAAAAATATGAGAGTGCTATGGTGCAGAAGTATGGAGAGGATAGAAACACATGGCCTGCATACGACGGCGACGTCTGGTACTCTACGGGAATATCTGATCAGAATGCCCACGGCGATAACTATGGTCTCGGTGCTTTAGGTAAAATAAAAAGTCACTTTAATTTTAAATTATTATTTTTAGTTGTGTAAGATAATACTAATTGTCTTATTTTTAATGTTTCAGGCAAGACGAGACGCATGTTTCGCTCCAGTGGGTCGAGCAGTCAGTCGCATTCTTCACAGTCATATTCTTCTATGCCGCCGGCTCCGCAGCTCACAGTAGAGCATATCGATATGATATCTACTCGGGTATTTGATAGGATGGAGGATCGGTTATCTGATAGGGATGATCGGTTACTTGATAGGATGGAGGATCGGTTATCTGATAGGGATGATCGGTTACTTGATAGGATGGAGGATCGGTTATCTGATAGGGATGATCGGTTACTTAATAGGATGGAGGATCGGTTTATGTCCAGGATCACCGACCTTTTCAAAGCTTCTCAGGTACGAAATTCGATAATTCAGTCCAACTTCAATTGTGAACCCTGAATCTTAAATTCTAATTATCTAAACTATTGTTTTAACAATCTCACAGGGAGGTTCGGGCTCGCAGCATGCCTCGAGGCCCGCTCCTCAAGATGACAGGATGATGACGAGGGGCAGGGGTCGGATGTTGGTGGTGATGGTACTAGTTAGGTTTAGATGTTTATTGTACTACTTAGGTTGTTTATGGTACGGATTTTGATATATGTTATGGTACTTGACATTTCGACATTTATGTTTGTATTACTTGACATTACGATTATTATGTTTGATGAACTTTGTTGTATGTTTATGTTTATTTGTATTACTTGATATTACGATATCTATGTTTATGTTGTATGTTGGTACGTGTCGTACCAAATATTAAATGGTGCAAATTTAAATAATATAAAATATAAAAAACCTGACAGAAGAGTATCAGCGACCAAATTTAAGTTTCAGCGACCGTAATTATTTGTCTCTGATAATTTATGTATCTGGGATTGTTTCGACTATCAGCGGCCGTTTTTTAGTATCAGCGACCGTGAACTTTGGTCGCAGAAAGTGTTTGCTGACGTCAGAAAAAAACTACAGCGACAAAAAAAAATTGGTCGCAAAAACATTATCAGTGACCGGTGACGTATTATCAGCGACCGGTGACGTCATCAGAAGAGTTAGCGACAATGCTTATAGCGACCGGGTTTTCAGCGACCAAAAATGACTTTCAGCGACCGTAACTACTTTCAGCGACCGGCGCATTTACTTTCAGCGACCGGAATACCGGTCGCTGATACCCTTTTTTGCTGTAGTGTCTAACGGTAAAAGTTCGGATTTTTTTAATATTTGTGAGATTACTTCTTTTAAGCATATTTAGTATAAATTATTTGAAATTATGTTAAATTACGTTGAATTACACTAAATTACTTTAAATATGATTAATTTAACGTAATTTAATGTAATTTAGTATAATTCAGCGTAATTTAACATAATTTCAAGTAATTTAGCTTATTTTAGTATAAATATACTTAAAAGAAGTAATCTAACAAATATTTAAAAAAAAATCTGAATATTTAGTGTTATAATTCGTATCTTGATATTCATATTGTCTTTAAAAAAAAAAAATAGTGGACAAAATAGTGGACCGCTCCACGTGGGGCGATCTGTTATAAATAGTGGACCGCCCCCCAGTGGGGCGGTTAAGGCATTTTTAGTGAAAATTTTGAATCGAGGGCAGATTTGATATTTTGATTTTTGTTGGAGGTATTAATAAAAATGTCGGCTGGATGCATCTCACAATCATTACTCTTTTTTTTTTTTTTTTTTTCTTTTTCACCTTTTGGGTTTCAAACTTTGAATCACAAGCCTGGTGTCGTACTAGTAAGAAAACAAAAAAAAGGAAAGAATGCTGCTCAGCCCGGCCCCCGGAGCATTGAAATTTCAATTTACCCATGTGCGTGTATCACGGGGTTTGAATTCATGTCGGTTTGATGTAAGAAGCAATTCGTATGTCTTGTGTTAATGTTGAATGAATTCAGACCGTCCGATCTATGTTGGCACGAATAGTAAAGTAGTCCCGTGTATTCCATCTCGAGTTGGAATGGTCTGAGACGGTCAAATGCTAAATTCAAAATCTGAGTTAATGCATAGCATACAGATTCATAGATTCATGTAACAAGACTACAATAGAATTTGTTTTGAGGTGAGGCTATGGTATTGGGCACCTGCACATGACCTGTACTATGGGTCACTATTTAAACCGTTCAACATAATTTTATATGAAAATGTACTTGTAAATTATTTTTTTAGAATTTTTTTAATTTTTTTAGATTGATAAAAAATCAATTAATTCT
>JAJGRW010000346.1:30765-54800 GCA_025461045.1 Carex parvula | reverse complement strand
TTTGGGTTTTGGGGGACCTCCAAGTCAATCTGCGGCTCCCAAAAATGGAGCCGCAGATTGACTTGGAGGCTCTGGTATTTTTCGAATTCCCCATAATTTGTGATTATTTTAACAGTGGTGTTAATTAAAATTTCGGTCTGTCTAACTTGTTAATTTAGGTAAGTTTAATTACTTACGCTAAATTATGCGTATTATGTTAAAGAGGAGGAGTACATTACATAGCATGAAAAATATGAGGGATGAGAGTATTTAAGTCTTTACATGTTACTTTATCTAACAAGTAGTAAGGATTAAGTTTTTAATTATTCACTTCTTAAGAAGGGTTGTCCAACAATTCTAATAAATTGAGCTAACAAGTAAATCTCATAACGATATTATCATCAACAACAACCAAACTTTTAGCCCCAAACAACTTAGAGTAGGCTAGAAATAAAATCAATCATAATCATAAAATCAAAGTAGATGATGCAAATCAAACTTAGAGTAGGCTAGAAATTAAATTTTATTTTTTTATTTTTTAATCTTTTGACATATTTCATAAAAAAAAACTCAAACAAAATATCATATTGACAAATAATATTACTATATGATATAAAAAATAGAAAGAAATGAAAACATGGTCAATCAATTATCAATCAATTCAAAAATTTCTTAAATGACATTTAAATATAAAAATAATATGACCAATCAAAAAGATGATGCAAATCAATTTGCGTGTGAAGAATTGTAGCGAGTACGTGTCTAAATAAATTTAGACTTGTACATGTAAAAAACATAAAAAGATATAGCATCAATATTTGATCGGATGACTAATATTCAATCTGAAATTTCATCTTTTAATCAAAACCGTTAGCGAATCAGAACATCTACGTGCTTAATATAAGAATGAAGACACTACTATATGAATGACTATGCATTATGTACACACTCACTCACAAGTCACAACCACAACTTATATATAATACTTTCAAGCGAAAAAAAAAGTACTTATTCTTAGTATTTAACGAATACAAAGTTGAATTAGATTCGACATTCGTGAAACAAGGGGAATAGATTACAAAGTAAAACCAATCAGGCGTTGCATTTTGGATATTGGTTTTTACCAGGTTTAGTTCCAAAGTTTTGTATCCTCTCATCACTTGATTCGGTGACGATGAGACAAATGGTACAAATTCCAATCAAAATCTTCCCTTGTTTGTTAGAAAATTGGAAAGAAAACATTCTCGTAGATGCATGCATTAACTAAGAGTAGCACGTGATATGGATTCATATATCCGTTTTCGAAATCTAAACATCGATATAAACCGTTCAACATTATCTGCATATGAAACTGTACTTTTAAATTAAATTTTATAATTTTGAAATATTTTACTAATTTTTTAGATAGGTAGAAAACCAATTAATTTAAAAATTATGAACTATCTCAAAGTAATAATTTTATCTATTCAAAAATAGTAAAAACATTCTAAAAATTGTAAAATATGATCTTCATACACATTCTCATATGGAGATTGTTTAACAATTTGAATCAACGGTTAAATGTAAAATAGATACATTACATTCATATCACGGATCGATCCGTGATATGCATATTACATAGCTCACTCGTAAGTAATATGGCATGAAATGTTCCCCTTCCCTTATTTGGTAGAAAAATTAATAAAAAAGTGGAAAGGAAAAAAATCTCGCAGAGGCATGCATAGATTAAGAGTAGCCATTGTTACATACTCATATATCTGTTTTCGAAATTCAAACCAGTCAATCTGAATTGCACATATGTCTACAAATTCAAACAGTCAATTGAACTGCACACATGTCTACACGTCTGCATATGAAATGACTTCCAAACAAATGTTATAAATTTTTAAAATATTTATTTACTAATTTTTTAGATATAAAAAATTACTTGATCTAAAAATTATGAACCATACTAACGCAGTGATTTTCTGCCTATCTAAAAATAATAGTAAAAGAAATCTAGAAAGTGTAAAATTTGATCTCGTACACAGTTTCATATGATATCATGTTTAACAATTCAAATTGACAATTTGAACTTTTAAAATAGAGATATGTATCTATAGCATGGATTGATCCATAATATGCATATTACCACAGCCTCACTCATAAGCTAATCTAATAATTGGCATGAAATGTTCCCTTCCATTAGAAACCACACCCAATTATGAAATCCCAACATTCATGAGCTTATTTTCACCATATAACCAAGATAAATATATCATTTGCACAATTAATCACATCTTGCTTGGACCAGGGCCTGATAGACTACCCATTGCTTTCGCCTTCTCTCTTAGCACAAACTTTTGAGTCTTACCAGTTGAAGTTTTTGGCAGTTCCTTTTCGAAAACAACAGTACGCGGCGCCATATAATGGGGCAATTTTTCCCTACAAAACCTTATAACTTCTTCATTAGTGGCATCACGCCCCTCCTTCAATTGCACAAATGCACAAGGGGTTTCACCCCAGTAATTATCAGGTCGACCCACCACTGCCGCCTCTAATACTGCTGGATGACCGTAAATAACTCCTTCTACCTGTGAAATGTAATCCAAGAAAAAAAAATTATTTCCTAACATTGATTTTAATTCTGTACCTTGTTTTTGTTTCTTAGCATCATTTAGTTGTCTTGGTTTCTAAGGCACAATTTTGAAATTATCTAACTAAATGAGGAGCAAAATGATAAAAGTACAAATGTAAATGGAACCCAACCTATACTAGCATCGGAAGTTCAGCTTTTAAATTGTTTACATCAGGACGGAGCCAGACTTTCAAGCTACGGGGTCAAACACACATTGGGAGTCAATTATATAAAATTTTCATGCCGAGTATGGGGTCAATTTTACTCAATATAAAATTATGTATAAACACAGAAATTTTTAAAGTGATTCACTCCATGTAGATCCCCCCTGGTTTATGTGCCAAATGGACTGTAACAGTACCAGATTCCGCATTGTAATACAATTGGTTTCATCTAATATCTTCTCTATGAGCGGCACTTGAAAATGTAAGTGCAAGTAGTTCACATCCTTACCAAATAAAAAAAAGGGAAAAGGTATCCAGGTGAATCTAAACTTCCAAATTTCAGCATCCAAATATCAGAATTTATAAAATGGTTAAACAACTTTAATCAAGGAGCAGAGTGCTATTATGCATTACCTCTATGGAGCTAATATTCTCTCCACCAGAGATAATGATATCTTTTGATCGATCTTTGAGTTGCACATAGCCATCTGAGTGCCTTACTCCTAGGTCACCTGACCGAAACCAACCACCGGCCAGTGCCTCAGATGTTGCATTAGCATCCTTATAGTACCCTGCCATGACAGTATTGCCCCTAAACATCACCTCCCCTATAGTCTTCCCATCAAACGGTACGCTTTTCATGGTAACCGGGTCTTTTACATCGACCTCCAACCCGAGGTGCTCAAGCCCTTGCCGTGCCTTGAGTTTGGCACGCTCCTCAAGGCAAAGTTCATCCCACTCGGGCATCCATGTGCATATGGTCGCGGGCCCATATGTCTCGGTCAGGCCGTAAGAATGTATTAACCGAAACCCTAGTTCTTCCACTTTAGAAATGATGTGCGGCGCAGGCGGGGCTGCGCCAGTCATGACCACGACTTTTCCTGGCAAAGACTTCCTTTCATGAACAGGGGCATTTATGATCATGTTAAGTACCGTAGGAGCCCCACCCATGTGGGTCACTTTATAACGGGCGATACTGTCAAAAATACCTTTGGCCATCACTTTCCTGAGACAGATGTTTGCACCACCTTGAGCTGCAATCCCCCAAGAGAAGCACCAACCGTTGCAATGGAACATTGGTACAGTCCATAAGTAGACCGGCATAGTGGTCATATCATTCAATAGTACAGAGGCTATAGAATTTAGGTACGCGCCTCGATGTGTGTATATCACACCTTTGGGTCTAGATGTGGTACCCGATGTGTAGTTTAGCGAGATAGGCTCCAGCTCGTCTTTCGGCCATATGATCTCAAATTGCATAGACCCGGTTTGTATAAGAGACTCATAATCCAACTCCCCAGGGAAATCATTTCTCGGTCTCTCTATTTTAGATGATTCATCGTCATATTGATTTATTACCACTAACAAAGGAGGCTTAAAATTGTTTTCGGAAAGGAGATTCAGTGCTTCTCTTGCAGTTTCGATTAATTCATGGTCCACAAACAGCACTTTGGATTCAGAATGCTTTAAGAGATGTGAAATCATGGATGCATCATGTCGGATATTGAGTGTGCAAAGAACCGCACCAGCCATTGGTACGGCAAAGTGCAGCTCATACAATGCTGGTATATTGGGTGCTAGGACAGCAACCTGATACAATAAAATTATAGGGATAAATCAAGCTATAGTATCTTAAGGAAAACATATCACAAGTCCAATATTGACGATAATTTTTTAAGGTAACTACTATTTTGTTTACTCACACATATAAGGCAAAAATGTTTACTAATTACTAGTTACTAGTATTGATTTTGAATTTGGAAAAGGGGCAATTGGGCAGCAAAATAAAAAAATAACTAAGGATAGATTTGGATGGATGAGGAATAGCACTAATCAAGGTTAGGGAGCATTTAAATGAGTAGATAATTTTTCGGAATAAACTCCACTATTTTACTATTTTAATAACAAAAAAAAATTAACAACTACTTCAAACAACTAAAATTAGTGCTCTAACCTTACTAACTCAACTTACAATCCAAACATACACTAACAAATGACTAAAGGGCACTAAAAGATTTCCATTTGTTGAAGGAGGCTTACAGCAAACGACATTGCTTTTTAATTTTTCTGTTTCCACTTTCCACAAAAAAAAAGGAAAAAGAAGAAAAAAAAACAAGAAATCATTAATGCATACCTGCTTCCGAATCAAGAAAATGAAGACCGGTTTAAATTTTTTTATATTTCAAATTAAAAAAAATGAATAAATTATTCATTCAACTCTCTTCACTTTCTTTCACCTCTTGCAATTTTAATTCTTAAATATAATAAATATTCCTCTTTTGCCCTTGCATTCCCTACTTTTCCATTCATCTCCTCTCTCTCTCTCTCCAACTGGGGACCACAGTCCTAGGACCCCACCCCACTAATAGAACTTTGTACCTGCGCGTGTCAATCATATTCCCACTATTTAAAAATCATATATTATTTCAATTAATAATTGCAAGCATTATACGACAGCACATTGGTTGTCACCTCATAGCTCATACATACATCACCGCATAGGCGCCAGGGGCGGAACTTGAAAATTTAGTTAGAGGAGGCTGAAATTTAATATGCATAATTATTAATTTATATTTAATGAAATTTGAA
Source organism: Carex parvula (assembly GCA_025461045.1). Lineage (NCBI taxonomy): Eukaryota > Viridiplantae > Streptophyta > Magnoliopsida > Poales > Cyperaceae > Carex > Carex parvula. The sequence goes on along the minus strand of JAJGRW010000346.1, from coordinate 49,451 downwards.
CTCAAGATCTCTCAAGTATAAAATAAAGTTCTAACCACTAGACTACAAACACACATTTTGCATTTTATGAGGGGGCAAATCTGTATAAAAACCTTAAGAAAATAAAAATTCCATTAAATTTCAATATACGTGATTAAAAATTTCAAAATCATAGGGTAGCTTAGCACCCTACACTGAGTGTAGATCCACCCCTGAAAGGCGCATACTAACCATTAGAAAGAAAGAAAAAAAAAATAGAGGAAATTAAATTGCCTGGTTTATAATCTCAAAACAAACAGATGTTGAAATTGATAATGAAACTAGGAAATTAAGTAGGAATTCCCCCTATCAAATTAATTATACTATTCATTGACGAATAGTTTCATAAGAGAAGCAAAACAAAACACAAATCAAATAGAACTATTTCATGACTTGATGATAACATCTTAATCAACAATTGATTCTATCTGCCCCAATGCCAAATTATACGAGAGGAGAGAAGTGAAACGTACGAAATTGTGGCGAGCGAGACCGAGACGGAGGTGGGAGAGAGCAGATGCGAGCAGGAGGCAACGATCTCTGGTCTGGCGCCATGTGTAACTCGTACGGCCGTAAACGAGAGAGGTACGGTCAGCATAGACCAAGGAAGAACGCTCGATGAAGCTGATCGGAGTGAGAGGGGAGTAGTTTGCAGGGGAAGTCACTACACCCTCCATTTGAATTCAGATTCAGAGAGAGAGACAACTCAGAGAATAGAAGCGTCAGTGCGTTATCATTTAGAAGATCCGGACCCGGACATTATGTTAGCTGGACACGGTCTACGTGTAATGAAGTTGCAGAAACAGTAGAATTAAATATGTAGATAATTATAAACTATATATTGTCAGATTAATTTACAGTTTTACGAAAGATGGAGTTACAGAATTTTCTTAAAATAGTTTATCAGACTTTGAAATCTCAAGTCAGTTGAAAAATAATGTATTAAGATTTATTTATTTAAAAAGCTTTATTTTTAGACTTCATATTATGAATTTGAAAGTTTATAAATTCTATATATATATATATATAAACGCATTGCAAGTAGATATTCATTTTATAATCATGTTGAACGGTTCGGATCGACCGTTAGAATTTTGAAAACTCAAATATTGAGCTGTAGTACGGACCAAACCGTGCTATGCATAGTACCGTAACCTCACTCAAAAATATGTGTGTGTGTGTGTGTGTGGTGACTGTTTCTATTTTTTAGATTCAAAATTTTTAAGATGTAAAAGGTTATAATTAAGGTGCTATTGATATTCGTTAGATGATATATAACAAACAACGGTATGCATGTCACTTTTTTCGATATATGATTATTAAAAATAGTTCATTTGTGTTTTTAAAGTAATATCATTGTGTAACAAAACATTTGTCGTATTATATCCTAAAAATGGTTGGTTTCAGAATGCAGCTTAGATCAAAAATTAATTTTATAAATTTTGTTATGCATGTCACTTTTTGGAATTTACAAAATTTGTTGATTATTACGTGGTACCTATCTAATAGTTTGTAAAATAATAAAATTTATGAGTATCCCCTAAGATACATGACTGTGTAGAATACTCACAGCAGGGCCAAAATCAATTTGGTTCTTATTTGAAATACATGAAGTTTGTTTTAAAAGTCATGCTAATTAAAAAGGACGATTAAAATATTGTTTTACACAGTCATGTATTGCACCAGATTTGAATTCGCAGTATAAATTATGCCAATGTTAATTAAGAGGGAGAATTTCATATATATATATATATATATCTATATATCTATATATATAGAGAGAGATATAGACCATTCAAAAACTATGAAATTACTTGTTTCTCCCTCCAAATTCTATATACATTTACTGTTTTAAATTCCATTAACTCAAATGTATACCAAATATAATTTAAATATATATCAAATATATCCGAAACTCAAATCAGTTATGTTTGAAATCTTGAAAACTACAATTAATCCGGATTAATTAAAATTGGACCAATTCTCCCTGCTTTCTCTCTTCATCTTTCTGTAATATTTTTCAAGAGATCATACTCTTAGTTCTCTCCGAGAGCGGATCTAAAAGTTAAGAAGGGTACTCGGGCACCCTATGATTTCAAATTTTTAATTATGTATATTAAAACTGAATTGAATTTTGTTTAAATTGTTTATATAGTTCAGTCCTCTCATAAAATACAAATGTTGACTTATAGTCTAGTGTTAGAGCTCTATTTTATGAGTGTGGAGCTTGCATTCAAATCTCACATATTATATATTGTGCATTTTATATTTCAGCTCCCTTATAAAAAATTTCTAGTTCTGTTTCTAGTTTTCTCCCATCTAGATCTTAGGAGCTGTTCGGCAACAAGCGATTAAGAGTTAAGGGCTTAAGGAGCACTAAGGAACCGATGTTCGGTTGTCTTATTCTGTGGTGAAAGCTAAAGAAAGGGGTAGAGGTGGTGGGTTGTTCGGCAACAAAGGATTAAGAGTGAATGATTAAGATCTTAAGGAGCGCTAAGGAACTAATGTTCGGTTGTCTTAATCCGTGAGTGAAAGCTAAGGAAGCTAAAGGAAGGGTAGAGGTGCCTTAAGGTCCGGGCAGAAGATTAAGATCCGAGCGCTAACGAACCAGTGTTTGGCAGGATTAAGCGGCTAAAGAAGCTAAAGGAAACGGTAAGGAGGCTTAATCCTTTATTGCCGAACAGCCCTAGGTTCAGGCAAAAAGAGGCTAAAGGAGGTAATTTTAATCCGCGCTCGCGCTAAGGAACTGGTGTTCGGCAGAATTAAGCGGTTAAGGAAGCTAAAGGAAGAAGATTAAGCCTTAAGAAAGCTTAATCTCTTGTTGTCGAACTGCCTCAAGAGTTTTTCCTCCTCGATACCATCTCCAACAAGTGTGAATAGAATGGTGTTGGAGAGTGTTAGAAGCAATCATAATGAGAGATTTTACATAATTGAAATGGCGTTCGAGAGAGTTAGAAGCAATCAGAATGAGATGATAGCACGTGAGGAAGGGGAAGTGGCACACTTTTGATGTTAAAGAAGACGAGTAATCCGAAAGAAAAGGGACCTAATCATGTGCTCAATTATATTATATATAAAAATAAATATAGTCAATTTTAGTTTTTAATTAATTGAGTAAATATGAGTTATTATAATTTAAGATTGTAAATATGTAATTATAAAATGGCAAATTCTTCTATGGGCATAATGACCTATTTGTAAAATGAGCATATTTTCATTTTCAAAGTTCAAACAGTCTATCCGACCGTTCAACATTTTCTCCATATTACAATGTACTTGGAGGTCAAATTTTACATTTTTTTGAATTTTTTTACTATTTATTAAGATGAGTACAAAATTCAATGGTCTGAATTTGACTAGTTTTGTAAAATACTTAATAAATAGTAAAACAATTCAAAAAAATGTAAAATTTGACCTCCAAGTACATTTTAATATGGAGATAATGTTGAACGGTCGGATTGACTGTTTGAACTTTGAAAATGAAAATATGTTCATTTTACAAATAGATCCTTATGCCCATAGAAGCATCCCTCTTATAAAATTGGAAGGAAAATACGTAATTTCATAGTTTTTGGAGTGTTATACGTGAAATGCCGTATATATTACTTACCAGTTACCAGGACATCTCCAGTTGTCGGACTTGTTTTTGAGTTGGCTTTCCCTCTCCTCCGTCCCCGTCTCTCCAGCCTCCAGCCTCCAGGTTCCACACACACACCCACCTCATCAATCAATAATCAATGGCGAAGAGTGTCTTAACGAACCAGCAGCACGTGCCTGCGGAGGTGACGCACGTGATAGAGCAGCTTGAGCGGCATTGCCTGGCGCCGGACGGTTCTCTCCTCTCCAAACCCGCCTATGACGATCTCCAACAGGTACTCTTCCATTTCTTTCTTTACTTTACTTCTATATATATCAGATCAGATCAGATCAGATCAGATACCGCAATATGCTGATTGGGGCCAACTGCTAGGACTGGCGCTCTTTGGGAACCAGATCTCTTGTGGTTGGATTTCGATATAGTGAAATTTGAACTTAGATTTCACTAATCCTGCAAAGGAGAATTTGCTGTTTGCTAAATTCGCATATATTTTTTATAATCGCTTGCTCATTGAATTGTTTTGTGTATCCTAAAACATCAACATATATACTTGACCACTTAGAATGGAAACCAGAAATTAGGAAATATTTCCTTGAAATGCATCGGCATCCTCAAACTATTGACTGCTCTTTCTCATCATATATTTGCATAGGCCAAAGAGGAGATGTTAAAGGAGAGAAGAAACTACTTGGAGGCTATGGTTATTTCTATTTTCTCTTTTCATTTTTCTATGGTAATGAAAAACCCAGATGAATAAACCAACTCTGAACCCTCTAAACCCTATTTTTTAAATCCAAAAGCCAGAAATCTTAAATATAAATTGAAGCACTTAAACATCGACCCAGTATGTCACTTTATCTGCATATCTTAATTAATGTATTGAATTAGGGTTTTGTCATGATTTTGACTATGTGAAGTGGCTCAATTGTTATGTTGTAGGCAGTATATTGCGAAGCAATAGCAATGGTGGAAGAATACCAACAAGCTGCATCGGCTTCAGCAGGAATTGGTAGTGGATTTAGTTCTTTAAAAGACGTAACAGGTTTATACCCACATCTCAAGTTGAATTGCTCCCCTCAGGTTCTCCCTCTCTCTCTCTTTCCCTCTCTTGCTGTAATTATAAAGCTTTGTGATGCTACTCTTTTTGCTCCCCAAGATATTCAATAAAGTCATAAAAGGTTATTGCCTGGAAAAAAGTCAAGTTAATCCCAAATTTGGTTCCAGTGAACCTAATGGACCCTCCTTTTTTTGGCACTTCACCCTTATGTGAATCTCGTTACAACCTTATTTAGCCTGAATTCACGCTCACGAGTGCAATCAGGCATCCCAATTTAACCCCCTTTATATTTGCCTCAAAATACCCTGGCTCGCTAAAGTAAGAACCCAGTGACAGTGTGCAAAATGAATACCGGTTCTATGGTACAAAGTACTTGCAATTTCAGTGAGAAGTAGTCAGATAGAAAAAAGGCCAGTACTGATGCGAACAGTTCAAAAAAGCAAGCTAAATAGTGGTCAAACTAATATTTTGTGGTTGTTATTATGGTGATGCACACATTTGAAGCAGTACTTCAATTAAATTAACTGCATTAATTTGTTTGTTAGGTGGGACAGGAAATTCTCATCTAGTGGTTCATTGTACACATATATTTTAGATAGGAATTGAGTGTAAAAAAAAAAAAAGATAAATTCCAAAAATCATGAACTAAAGCATCTTACCATACATGTATTCCAATAAAATATAGATAATTTGCAATGCAAGGTATAAAAACATCTCTGTGACACTTTTGATGAGTACTCTATCGTTTGGTTCTTTAGCAGGTCTATTAATAGAAATAAATTGTTTATTCCGAGATTCTTGCTCTTGCACAAAAAATTTAAGTGCAAAACTGAACCTGCCTACCCTCTCTCTCTATATATATATCTAGGTGTATGAATCTCTAGAGCACCACCTAGCTGTTGCTGAGGCAGCCCAGAGGCTGAGGCTCCCTCTCCTCTCAAAAACTGGTGAAATTCAAACTCAGGAGGAAGATTCTGAGAAACAAAGTTCGAGGAGTTCCTTCGACAGTACAACACCTACAAGCATCTCTCCTGGCTCTACCACAAATTTGTATTCCAACACTACCCTTAGTGTCACGAGTGCCTCTGGTTCTATATCAGCCATAAATAGTTACAACAATGTGGGATCTGATGTGGCGGCTGATCCTCCTATTGGTGGCGTCGCTGATCGGTTTTTAGGGATCACACCAGCATATCTTTATCAGACTCAGCAAGAAGAACCTATCCTGAGTGTGGTATGCACATTTATCTTAGTAAATAATTGCAATGAGTTGTGCCTAATGCATTCTGTTGAAATTCTAGAATTGTTCTTTTGGATCATCTTTGTAAAATTCAGAATGCAATAGAGTTTATGGCACATCTATAGTAATCATCAGACTTAAATTTGAGTTATTTGATTGGTACACATGGATCTATATCATGGGTATAAATTAATCCTGTTTGTAGGATTTGCCAGACTATCAGAGGCCTCTTGTCAGAGAGATTGAAGCACGCCTTGAGACCAAATGTGACATGCTAGCTGAAATTTTTGCATCTGAAGAAATTGGTGAATTTAATTTTTATATATCTTGGTCCACAACTCTATGTTTAGCATATATCATACTAAAAGTTGGCACTAGTTTACTCAATGATGCATTTTTTGTAATCTTTTGCAAATAGATTCCTCTTCAATAAGCCAGATTTCAAGTGCAAGGCTGTCTGAGAGGTAACAGAGTAAAATTCGGAAGTTGTATGTCCAAATCATATACGTTTGAGAGTGTAACCTCCTAAATATTTTCTTATTTTAGGGTTAAAATGATAATCGAGGAGATAGAGAAAGAGGAGGCTGATTTACTTGATAACCTTTCTTCCATGGATAGAAAATTTAATGAACACTACAATGTAAGTTTAATATAAGTAACTTAATTTTGTGTTTAAAATGGAGTTTGTCCAAGGATTTTGGTCTAATTAAGACCAATACCAAAGCAACAACTGTGAAATTAATATATATAAAAGTGTAATCTTTAAATTTTGTCTTCATAATCTAACCATTCTTCTTTTCTTTTTTACCTTATTTTGAACCAGGTGCTCGAACAAATACTTTCAGTGCTTATAAAGTTTGTGAAGGAACTAAAACTTCAACATCAGCACGAATATGTAAGATTTTAGTCGGTCAGTTACTTTTATTTGCAAGTTCTTTTTTCAATTAGAATATTTGATTTGTTGAAAATTGCTGTTTTGAAATTTGGAAACAGGATGAATTGAAAAAAACCTGGCTCTGCAAGAGGTGTCAGACCATGAATGCCAAATTACGGTCTCTTTCTACTTCTTTGCTTGACTTCTACTTAAGGTCATGTTTGGTTGTGGAGTAAGAGGTGGAGTAAAACCCTTACTTCACACTTGAGCCGCCAAAAGAGAAATAAAATAGGAGTAAGATGGAGTAAGAGATGAGTTAATCCGGAGTAAGTTACACCACCTCTCCGCACAAATTAACTTACTCTATGCTTACTCTGCCGGAAGGCCCACTATCATAGGCAGAGGTTCATTTCCTAACATCTTACTCTTCTAGGTGGATTAATAACTACCAAACGAGGTGTAAAATACGAGGAGTAAGGTGGAGTAAGCAATTTAATCCTCGATAACTTTACTCCACAACAAAACATGACCTAAGTTATTTGGCCAATCAGTTTGTTAGCACCAGCTGTATTTTCTTAGCACCAGCTGCTTTTGCAATCCTTTGTTCTAATTACAGCTCTTGGTTCTTAAATTTACAGTGTTTTGGAGCATCTTCTTTTACGTGACACTTACACCAAGGACTCGGTACCAGCCCTTCATCGGATTCGGTACACTTTTCATTACTTTATTTTGAGCTTATACTAAAATGGCAAGTGGTGTTATCAGCTAGACAGCTAATATGTAAGTTGTCAATTAATACAGAAAGTTCCTTCTCGAAGCAACAGAGGAAGCATCAATTTCATACAACAAAGCAGTATGTTTCTACAATTGTTTATTGTAGTTGCACAGTTTATCATTCAATAACAAATCATTAATGGTTATTGAATAAAATACTTTTACTCAGGTTACAAAGAATGATAATATGTACAACTCTTGTTTGTATAAATCTTTCATCTTAGGTTACCCGATTAAGGGAGTATCAAGGGGTGGATCCCCATTTTGACAGTATTGCGAGGCAGTATCATGACATTGTCAAGGTCAGTTAATTTATTAGTTTTGTTGGGCTTGTTAGCAGTAATATTCTTTTCCAAAATTGTATTTTTCTATTAAATTTTACAAAGAAAAGATCAATTACCGGAGTATTAGAGGGTTTGTTATTGTATTTGTTTTTGAAGATAATGCAGAAAAAAATATTTACTTTCAAACAGCCTCAATTCAGGTATTTTTTCTGTATAATTTGACTAATTTGGTAGATTTTCTTCACTAATATTGCATTAACAAAATGCAGAAATTGGAGGGAATGCGATGGACAATAGACCAAGTCGAAATAGACCTAAAGCAGCGTTCTGTTGATCACCAGAGCTAGCTGATTACTGCTTTTAAAATCAATGTAGCTTCTCTTTTACTACAAAAATCTGAGGTGATATTATGTATTGGTTTGTACAGAGTAAATTACTATTAATATTGTTTTTTTTACTGTTATTGACTTATTGTTGTTATAATTTTTTCTCACACGTTAACCTGCCAGCACTTGACCATGCTTGAATTTTGGTTCCTGCAAGTATCTTTTAGTGTGTGCAAGCATTTTTCGCTCAAAGGGATTGATTATTTTCTTCTTCTAAAAATAGATAGAACTGCACCATTTTGGTTCCACTAAAGACATGATGCTGGAACCGTACCATTTTGCTAAAAAATTGAACTTTAATTTGTAACAAAAAAAAAAAAATAAACTTTTTATAGGCGCAAGGATTTGAGTTTGCAAAAAACGATCAATTTTACTTTTATTTTAGAATAGCAAGTAATTAAGCAGATAAAAATTACATCACCGATCAATTTAATATCCCACATGCATAGAAAAAAGCCTCTAACTCTTTATCTAAAGTCATTCCAGCCAACTCCAGTTCCTTCTTTAACTGTGCGCACTTCCCGTATCGGCCTGAAAATGCGTAACCCATTATCAAATCCCTGTAAATTTCATAACCAGGGCTAAACCCTGCCTCTTTCAACCTCATAAAGTACCTCATAGCCCTCTCCAAATCATTTAATGCAACACATAACCGAATCACAACCCGGTATGCCGGTAGGTCAAGAAGACACTTTTGCTCCTCTATCTCCCAAATAAGTGCCATGCCTTCCCTATACCTCTGGTTACAGTACCTACTGTGCATCACAGTGGTATACATTACAATACTAGGGCCTTCTGTACCTCTCTTCCGGTACCACTGAAAAAGCCGCTCCACAGTTTCAAACATTCCTAACTTGGTACAAACTTTCATTACTGAGGTGCAATCCCGGGAAGACAAATTAAAATCTTCTCTCTCCCCGAGCTCATGGATCAAAGTTGCCGCAAGTTTATATCTGTCAGGTGTGTGAACTGCTGCAAGAACCAGTTTCACAAAAACTGAAAGATTAAGTGTTCTGTTTTTATCCTTTGCTAATAACAAAACTCTCCTTGCCAGATGCAGTTTTCTAGCCTTTATGAATCCCTTGACCAAGGATTCCAGAACAGGTCGAGTTGCATTGAGGATCCACTTTTCCAATTCATGTTCGATTTTCAATTTATCAAACCGTGCCAGTACCTCAACTGTAGATGCGAGAACTCGGTCATCTGGAAACAATGTAGGTCCAGGTTTTGACCCCTTTGTCCTATTCTGGGCCCAATTAAGGATTTGAAGCACTCGATCCGGGCGACCCATGTGACCCAATTCACGAATAGTCATAGAAAGAGATCCCTTGCGTAGAAATGGGGCCCACTGGTCGAGCACCAGTGACACATCAGATTGAGAATCAAGGGCCTCAATTTCTCTTGCGATGCCTATAAGAACTTGAGGGTTTTTGCACACCTGGTCAGTGAAGGAATTGCGTGGAGAGAGAAAAGTTGTTGAGACAGATCGAATGTGGCGCTTTGGTGTTGGAGTTCTGTCTGTGGTCGGGATCTTATGAGGCAATGGAAGAGGTAGACCTCTCTCTTTTCTCTGTTTTGTGTCTGTCTGTGGACGTAAAGGTCTCTCAAAAAGAGATGATATTGCATCAAGCTCATCTTGGGTCCAATCTGAATCCCAAGTGGTTTTCCCAGTAATTTTATCTGAATTATCAGATAATTGGACACGGCAAGCAGTGCATCTGAAATTAGAGACATTCCCAAATCGAATTGGACAAATCCAATTTGGAATTACTCTACCTCGTCGGTTCCAGCTCCTTTGCATGCCAATTGGAGCAAAGGTGAAGGATGTACGAGAGAGACCCATACAAGGAGAGGCTTGTACAGCTAAGGGGAGCATGTGTGTACTTACAGTTGAAGAATTGGTTGTTTTTTTTCTCTGGGGCAAAGTATCGAACAGTTGGTGTTCAGAGGTGTAAGTGGAATAGAGAGGAGAGGAGAATAGGAAGAGGCAAGAGGGTTTAAGGAGAGGTCGTAAAGTGTGGTTAAATATGAGGCGGTTCAGACGTCAGCATATGAGATTGTCGGAGGATGTGGTGGACCGGTACCGGTGGCAGAGAACCGGATCCTTATCATGGGGTTAATTAAGTATTACTATTACCGACGGCGTCCCTTTATAAGCCCGGTTTAGCGTCTTTCCGTATCATGAGCGTACACCCGGTTCATGAGGCTGTTCGGTTCGTACAATGATGGACCACTTAAGTGGCTCCCACTCTTCCAATACGACGGACTGTTGATTTTTCTTTTTCTTTTTTAAGAAATTGTTGAATTCATATAACTTTAAGGTAACTCAAAATTGAGTTTAGATCTAGACCGTCCGATCGAGTCCATATCCCCTGAGGTAATAAAAGTTAGTTTAGATCCGATCATCCGATCATATTTCGGATCAATCTGGTACGAGATGGAATGCACCGTTTTACATTTCGGATCAATCTGGTAATAAAAGTTAGTTTAATAAAACCCGATTGAACCGTTTTACATTTTGTTAGAGTTTGCTCAATCTAAAAGTGTGTTTGATTGTTACGTACATTTTGGATCAATCTGGTCATAGAAGTTAGTTTAATAAAACCTGATTGAACCGTTTTACATTTTGTTAGAATTTGCTCAATCTAAAAGTTTGTTTGATTGTCACAGAATTATGTGGGATAAGAATTTTCGGATATGAGAATCTATAAATTAATTTGCGGAAACCCATACCTAACAGTATGCATAGAAAGAGATGAAATCATGCTGAAATGTGTGTTCAGTTACAATGGTAATAGTCATAAGAAATCCTATTTTTCTTCTAATATGCTTGATATAAATACTATTATTTTTATTAATATAATTAAATAAAACGATTAAACAATAACATAACAATACTTATTAATTATTATTTTATAATGATGCTTTTGCTCATAAACTTGGCATTCAATTATATTGAAAAATAAATTAAAAAATAAATTAGTAAATTGATAATTAACAATTTTTAATTTACTTGAAATAAAATACAAATATGTATTTTTACAATTTTTTATACTGAAAATTATTTTACTTATCAAATATTCTGAATTTATATGTATATAACAACAAATATTATAAATTAAATTACAATATAATAAGTTAATTATGTTATCCTTTAAAGAGAGAATACAAATTGACTAAGAATAATAAAATAATAGCACCTTTAAGACGTGTGAGAAAGAAAAAAAAAACAATAGCTCGGACTCGATTATTTTTTTTTCTCACCAATTTGAACTATGAGATGAGAAATGGATGGAAATACCAACCTTAACTTAAAAAAATATATATATATTAGGCAACCAAAATTGAGTCCGATAATACTACACAAGGCTTATTTAAGTGCATATTTTGGAAAAATTTCTAGCCCAATTAATAAATGGGCCAGTAACAGCCCATGGTAGCTTTGAATGGTTTAACAAGTTCTGGGGTTGTTTGGCAAGGAAAGTTTGATGGATGGGTTTTAAGAATATCCGATCCGCTTTAAAATATGTACGAAAACTGAATCTACAACCTCTCCTCTCCGTAGAGAGACAGGACTCGTGCTACTGCACTAACTCTGCGGTTCTATAATTTTATTAAAATTAATAAATTAAAACTATTAATCTTAACATTATTAAAACTAATAATTTTAAGTAATTGTTCGTAATCATTAAATAAATAGAGCGAGTCTATGGTAATAATAGTTAGTTAAGAGCTTTTGACAACAGGGTCGGAGTTAGAAAATTGAGATTAATTGAGGACATTGAATATGAAACGGGAGTATAATTTTATTTTATAAGAAGGGTACGTAAGAAGTAGAAGTACATACAAAAAATTATAAAATATAAAATATAAAATATAAAGCTGTTAAACTAATTAGCTATTCCTAACTAAAGTTGTTTGCCCTTGAATTGTTTGACGGTCAACTGTTGTGGTATTAGTAGCCATTAGCCAACAATTAATTAATACCGAGTACACCTAGCTAGGATATGATGTTGACTAAAAAAGTCAAACATCATACACATAATGTAAATGCACAAAATTCAAAATGCCTTGCTCTTAAGACTTGTACTGCATGCATGGTGTTCAAACTACAAGATATTAATTTGAAGTAGATAAAACAACAAATTAAATTTGATCCGAAATTACCTAAACACATGTGAACTGGGGACCTTGTTTCCTTTTGTTCTCAACATGAGATATGGAGCTTGACCAAACTAGAGATAGCATGCATTTGTTTAATTATTTGCATGTTATCTTTTAGGAAAGTAAGTTTGTTTGTTTAAGCCTTTAAGGGGTGACATTGGTTAATTAACAAGAAACAACTTTTTTGAAGCATGGAAATTAAGGGTCAAACACGGAATTAGAAGAATAATTAATTAATTAATTAATTAATTAACAAAGAGATATTTACATTTGAAGCCCCCACGTTCTTTTCAGTGGTTACCATTTCTTAAATGCAGATTGAACCAGTCATCAGATGTCGTTGTGTGTATTTAATTGAGTTTAATATATATCAGACCCAAAATAAATAAATAAGATGAACTATATGAATTTGCATGGATTAAGACATTTTTCAAGGGTGTGTGGTGTTGTGTTGTGTTGTTGTGTATGAGAGAAATTGTCAACCGATCGATATGAATTTGACTTATTCTAGAAGCCACAGCAATTGGTTCTGGTTGTAGAATCATTCAACGCGTGGCAATGTCAATGTGGCATTGCATAATATATTCTACAAATTTCATGTTATATAATCAAATAAATGATAACCTTTTCCGACCATAGAAATTAATGTTCAATGTACTTGTAATGTTCAATTTGATGTCTCATTTGCACAAGTTTTTGTTTATAGAAATTAACTAAAAATAATATAAAAAATGGATGAATGGTGATGGTATTTTGATGTCACATAGAAACAAATCATTATCATTATTTCAGTTCTTTTATGTATTTAAAAAAAAAAAACCGAATTAATAATTTAATTCTTTCATATATCATCAACTCACTCCACATGTTCTGTCACTGAAAAGGGACCTTCTTGACCCCTATTCTATTTCTATAAGAATTCATTATGAATTCAGTTCTTTGTATGACGTAGACAATCCATATTTTCTATATTATTTAATAAATTTCTATAAATAAAATTTCTGTCTCATTCGTACTGTTAAAATTGTCACGGACTCGGTCATATTTTTATTTGATTATACGTATAATTTTGATATCAATTTATGTTTGCTTTTATGCTAATAAGAACTAAGAAATGAATTCAAAGAGATATTATTTGAAATTAATTAAATTAAAACTACAAGCAATATCATAAAAGCGTACATTATATAGAATAAAATTAATAATAATATAACTCACCGACACAACAGTATCAAAGAGTAAAACCAACATAATAAAATAGAATGCTGATAATAATACATGCATTAAAATCTCTGCAAAATTTCCTCATCATAACTACCTGTGAGGACCATAACTAGCTGGGGGATTGCAAAACTCCAGCACTGAATTTTTTTTCTAAAAATATTAATATTGACATTCTCAACTATTTTACTCTATGTACAGAAGTATTTATACTTATGAGGTGAACAATGTTTACGTAAATACATGTGGGGAACCACTCAAACTACATGGGGGATTATACACATTTTTAGAGGTATTTTTTTTTCTCCGTTCAATCTCGTCCATATTTATGATGATATGTGAGGAATTTTGCGAATATAAAACCACAAACATCTTCTACGCGATTTTCTCTTTCAAATGAGATTCATGATGAAATATTTTTGGGTTCGTCATCACACTGTTAGATTGTGCAATAATCTACTTGTCTGTTTGACTAGATTTGCAAAAATATATTTGTTGAATTTTACAGTTTTTAGTCTTGAGATATTGTGCAGGTTCATGATGATATAAATTGTTACATATACATCAAGGATGAGTCATGAAGCACCAAGCACTGGACTTAGAAGCATCACCTCAAGATTAGGTTTAGATATCTGTAAAATTGGATAAAGTATGCTTGAGAATGTGCTAGTTTGGGCTAACCGTTGCAACGGTTTAATAAAGCGTCGTAACGGTTTAATTCAATACCTCAAAACACATCCAAATTGATTTAATTCGTTGCAAGGCTCAAATAACCGTTGTAACGGAATAAGTCGAGTTTAGACCCCAAAACCTCCAGAGACAACCGTTATGACTACTGTTGCAACGCTTATAAGCGTTAGGTTTTCCCAGCACAGCCAAACCTGTCATCTGGGGTTAACCGTTGCAACACTTAATCTTTTGTTGCAACGGTTGATGCTAGATACCTCATTTTGTTTCTTTATATATAAATAGAAGCAAAATCTAGGTTTGGATGTCTAGCCACCCTCAACTGTAATATTTTGAATTCCTTTGATATCTAGAAAAAAAAAACATTGTTTCTTGTGCACACAACTTCAATATTTATACAACAATCTCAAGCATACTCAACCACAATCAATCTTGTGTAAGACGTAGAGTGATCCTTGTGTGATCATCTCGTTTGTTTCATACATTTGAGCCTTTAGTGCTCGTGAGCCATTTCCATGCACGGGCCGAGAATTTCTCAAGCTTTGTAAGGGCTCACACGGTTCCACCTTGTACTCCTTTCTCATTTGGTAAAGAAAGGCGCGCCATCTCGAAAGTCGCGAGCCCCGGAGACGTAGGCGTTAGTGCTGAACTCCGTAAACAACTCCCGTGTCAAGTGTCTCTTAACTCTTCTATTTATTTTATGCACACTTGTTTAGTTTAAAGTTATTCTAGTTTTTCGCCAGAATAACTCATACACACATTAGTTAAAAGAACTTAGTTTTAATTTTTAAAAGGCCCCATATTCACCTCCCTCTAGGTGCCTTAGGGGACCAACACACACAAGTATTTATACCTCATCGTGCAAGTATTATAATTATTCTATAAGTATTTTTTTACATATAATACTAGATAACGTTTGAAAATATCAGTGTTTTAAATAGCGCGCTATAGCATTTTTGGACCCTAAACGCTAAGCTATGGCATGAAAATACGCTAATTGCGCTACGGCCGCTATAGCGGTAATAGCGGTCCGCTATAGCGCATAGCGTGTAGCGCGCTATTTGTGCACTATGCATATTGGGCTTTTTTAGACAATTTATATGGGCTTAAATAAAGATCCATAAAATTTATTTTGTATAGAAAAAAAAATAGATGAAATCATGATGCTTAAGATATTTGTATAGAAAAAGATCGATAGTTTTATGATATTATTATGGATATTTTGAACCATGGACTTTTGTACTAGTTCAATATGAATATTATAATTTCTTAATTAATTTGGTGTTATTTATTGTTCTATGAAACTTTAGATAATGTTAATATATAGTACAAATATATAATATAATTTTTGTAAAAAAAAAAAAAAAAAACGCTATTTGGAATAGCTTCCGCTATAGCTACGCTATTCCGCTATAGCTTTTTTTGTAGCCTTCCGCTATGACGCTATAAACGCTATTTAAAACATTGGAAAATATTAATATTAAGTATTTATACTTATGCACTTTAGAGTATTTATATACCTATGAGGGAAACTATTTTTGATAAGAAGGTTGATGCGGGGACGATTGGAGAAGGTTGATGCGTGGAATACGGGGTCCGCACACTACTTCGAAAGGTTGACGCGGGGATGATTGAGGGATAATCACATCAAGTGGCATCAAAGTATTAATATCATATTTTTCAAGTATTAATAGTTTACTGTCCAAGTATTTATATTTATGAAGGTTAACGCAGGAACGAGTGCGGAGATTAAAAAATGACTATATAATTAGTGAAAACTATAGTACATCATTAGAACTGGTCTTCAAATAAGTTATAGCTTAGAATATTTATAAAATTAGGTCTATTTTTATTTTTGCTCCACTCTATTTTTTATTCATGGCTTTATACTCGCTCTTGCAGTCTCCATCTCCATTATGGTATTGTAAATTGACCTCCATTCTTCCATATAAATTTTTCATATGATTGATTCCCATGGATGTTTGACCTCTATAGTTCGAAAGTCTGAACTCCGCCCCTGTCGAGAGGTGAAGTAACCGATTAATTCAAATTTTACTCCGAGTTAATATTCCTCTTCTTTTACTCCTTGTTTGATGAAAGAAGTGTCACAACCAACATGACCTTAAGCATCTATATAGTAGAATTGAAAATAAAAATAAGAATAATTGTCAAGTATCAAATAGAAATTATTAAATGGTTAAGCCTATGTACGGCTGTAATTAACTTTAATTCCTTTCAATGGCACGACAAGCGATAAAATGAATTCGTTGAATCACTTGTGATGGCGATGATTGAGTTGAGTTAAGCATCAAGTGACATTTCTTTCTCTTCTCTTTCTTAATTAATTTACCCCTTTCTCATTCTTAATTTTTGTACTAGTTGTATATTATTTCTCAGAGGTCAAACTCTACTTAATGGCAGTTAATTAATAAGCAGAGGAGGTTTCAAACTTCCCTTTCATGTTTCCGTTATGTTTTATTTTCCAATATATTTTTTTTTAAATCATTAGAAGCATTATATGTTATATGTTCTACGTGAACCTGCAAAATTATTACTTTATATTTATTATTATACGAATATATAAGTTGAAAAATTAATATCTGAAAATAATCTACATTAGTATATTTTTACAAGTTTTTAATGTCAATCAAAACGAAGTCCATATGTCAAAACTCTCTTAATTATTTGAAAATCCAATTCTTTTACAAATTCTCATTCCAATTATCAAAATTTAAATATCTTTGTAATGAAATCTATTTTAATCAAGAAGAGGGTTCAAATGTTTTTATTTTTTGTGACTCCATTATGCCTCCATTTTTAAAATGTTAGTAATTCAAATTTAAAACATAAACGTCAAAATAAAACCGTTAGATATGATCTATGTTATTTTCACTGTGTGCTCATAACAAATTATCACATTTTGATTTGATTTTTACATTATTTTATGAATATATATTAGTTTAGAAATAAACTAAATTTTTTTTTTTTTTGACAAAAGTGGAATGAAAACTGACAAATTTCAGTTAAGAAATGAGAAGCAGCAAAGACAGGTACCGGAATATTTCAGTTATAAGGTTTATATCTATATATCTATATATATATTATAGAGGAGGGATCCACTTACAAACAAATTTGAGTTACAACAAAGTTACAACATTCATTTTTTTCATTTTCAAAGTTCAAATCGTCGATCCAACCGTTCAACATGATCATCTAAATAAAATGTACTTGCAGATCAATTTTATATTTTTTGAATTTTTTTACTATTATTAGTATTTTACAAAAAATAAGCCATACTTAGACCATTGAATTTTGTACCCATTTTAATAAATAGTAAAAAAATTCAAAAAATATAAATTTGATCTGCAAATACATTTTATTTAGATGATCATGTTGAACGGTTGGATCGACGATGTGGACTTTGAAAATGAAAAAAAAGAATATTGTAACGTTGTTGTAACTCAAATTTGTTTGTAGTGGATCCTCTCATATATATAGCATTATATCTATCTATCTATCTATATATATATATAGAGAGAGAGATAGGCTATGGTGAGTTGTGAAGTAAAACGTCGTTTTACTTCACGTCATATTTTCATTTTGAAAATTCAAACAACCAATCCGAACCGTTCAACATGTTCTCTATATTGAAATGTGCTTGGAGACTAAATTTTACATTTTTTTGGAATTTTTTTACTATTTATTAAGCCACTTTGAAATCACTGATCCACTGTGAACAGTAAAAAACAGTAAAATTTTCTGGACCACCGGATCAGCGATTTTCAAAGTGGCTTAATAAATAGTAAAAAAATTCCAAAAAATGTAAAATTTAGTCTCCAAGCACATTTCAACATTTAGAACATATTGAGCGGTTCGGATCGGTTGTTTGAATTTTCAAAATGAAAATATAAGTGTGAAGTAAAAATAATATCTTACTTTGCAACTCACCATAGTCCAGCTCTATATATACATATATATACATATATATATACATATACATATATATATATACATATATATATGAGGAGGGATCGGATGACACCTCTTTTTGGTGACATCGAATAACACCATGCATTTTCAAATTTTTCAAAGTCTAAACAGTCGATCCAAACCGTTCAATATGATGGATATATTAAAATGTGCTTGCATATCAAATTTTACATTTTTTTGAATTTTTTTACTATTATTAAGTATTTTACAAAATCGTTGTTTTCAGACCATTGAATTTTTGTACCCATCTTAATAAATAGTAAAAAAAATTCAAAAAAATGTAAAATTTGATCTGCAAGCACACTTTATTTAGATAATCATGTTAAACGGTTGGATTGACGATTTGGACTTTGAAAATGCATGGTGTTATCCGATGTCACCAAAAAGAGTTCA
>JAJGRW010000346.1:0-23493 GCA_025461045.1 Carex parvula | reverse complement strand
TAGAATACTTGAAATTCTGTTGAATTACACTATATTACAATAAATTATGTTCAATTATACTAAATTACGTTAAATTACAATAACTTCGCTAATTATGCTGAAATACAGTAAAAAAAACACTAAACTACACAAAATTACGCTATAGTAGACTGATTTTGCTCATCTTTCATGAATCATAAAAAATAGTAAAATTGGTAATCTGCAAGTTCATTATGTAACTATTTACTGAGCTACTTGGATTGAATGATAGAAATGAAAATCTTAATCGGAAACTTCAACTCAAGTTTTGAGGCTCTTCTCTTTGTTTTTTGGCGATTCTGAATTTCAGAATTCGGCATAGCCGGAACAGACGCATGCGCATTTTCGCAAGCTTTCCGAAAAGTGCTCATTTGCTGAAATCGGACACGTCGAGCGCCGTTTTATGACCGTTTGAAGTTTTATCGTTGTTTTTCCTCATTTTCAGTGAAGATATCGTCCCTATTCATATCGTATTTTAGCGTAATTTACCGTATTTTACGTAATTTAATGTAATTTAAAGTAATTTAACATAATTTAGTGTTATTCAACATAATTTCAATTAATCTATAGTATTTTAGTATAAATATGCTAATTATACATCAGAAAAGTAATATAACAAATAATTTAAACAAAAATTTATCGTATTTCAGAGTTAGATTTCAATATTTTGATCTTCATAGTCTCTCTCTCTAAAAAAAAAAAAAAAAAAAAAGGGTACATAGCCGGTCAGAAATTCAATGGTCTGAATATGACTATTTTTTGTAAAATACTTAATAAATAGTAAAAAAATTCAAAAAAATGTAAAATTTGATCTGCAAGCACATTTTATTTAGATAATCATGTTGAACAGTTTGGATCGACGATTTGGACTTTGAAAATGAACAAAAATAGTTGTTGTAACTTGATCCCTCCTCAAAGAAGTAATATAACAAATAATCTAAACAAAAATTTCAAATTTTCAGAGTTAGATTTCAATATTTTGATCATCATAGTGTCTCTCTCTAAAAAAAAAAAAAAAAAAAAAAAAGGTACATGGCCGGCCATTTTCTGGCCGGCTTAGGGAAGGTACAAGGCCGGCCAGGAAATGGCCGCTTGGGTAGATTTCGATATTACCTTGAACTGCGGGTATATTTATTAATTTGTATTAAACTTTGGATATTAATAAAATATCGGACCTAGTAGCCACGTTCCAGTTGACATATATAATTGAATGTCCATCTCAATTATATGAAAGTGAATTACGGTATATATATATATGTGCATTAATTAAGTTGAATGCAAATATATATGTTACTTTTCGTGTGTCCTTTTTACCATTAGTTGTATTAATTAATTGTATGTTTGATCAACAGATCTGCACCAAATTAATCTTCAAACGCCGGCAGTTAAATGTGTACCTAGATGGTGTGGTCCACTGTATATATATGTGTGTGTCGTCATGACATTTCCGGAAAAAAGATTTAATTATTCATTCCTTCTCCAGTCCAGTAATTATATTAAACAACGAATTAAGGTGCCGTACGTACACCACCCCAGGCTAGCTCTACCCAGAACATAATAAGATTCAGTGAATCCGAATAACCAAACAAAATTAGTTGTTGAAAAATTAAATAACAAATTACAGCACGTTGAAACAACCGTACGTAACCTCCACCTGATCGATCGAGGCAGAGAGAGACAGATAGAGAATTAAGCATCTATATCTATATCTATATCTATATGTGCAGTGCAACAACCAATCGGGACACATGTGCCGATTAGATTAAAATTAAAATTAAAATTAAAATTAAAATGATAATAGAACAACATATATATGTATAGGATCGAGCATCTTCATCTCTACCAACCTCTGAGCGAGCACCAACGCATCAAATTAATAATTTCACACATTTAATTTGCAAACGAAGATCGATCGCAATAAATAAAATAACGATCGATAAAAAAACAACACGTAAAATTAATTAATTAATTAAATTTGCAAAAATGAAGGAAGGATTGAATTATGTGAAATTAACCTGAATTCCATTAGGCGAGTTACTCTTTGTGAGCACCCTCCTTTGCTCGTCGGTCTCTGGTAAGATCCCCGGCTTCCTGATCCTCATCTCCGTGACACGTGGCGCCAATCGAAGCAATGATAGCTTGAAGCTATTCTCATCCAAGTTACTGTGCACGAACAGATCCGCCTCGGGATAAACATTCAACACGTGCTCCAAAATGGTGGGTCCAGTTAACTCAAACCTCCTGGCACCTCCCACCAGACAGATCGCCATGCGCGAGGGCGAGGTGCTATAATATTTTTCTGAAGGCAAGGAGAAATACTTCCAGGGGATACTTTCGTAATTTAAGGAACAAACAATGATGGAGATGGAAAGGACGAACAACACCCAAGGATACAACACCTTCAAATAGCGCCCGTGAGAGTTGGCGACCTTATTATTGCTATCATGTATCGCCGGAGATGGAGACGGAGGTGGCGCTTTTGCATCCATGTGCTTTTGCATCGATCGTATCTGTTTTTAGGTGCTGTTTTTTTTTTGTTTCCTGTTTCGGTTTTTGTGGAGAGAGAGAGAGAGGGAGAAATGCAAGTTGTGATCGTGGGAGCATCTTAAGGTCGCGGTGGCGCGGGAAAGGAAAGAGACAGCGTGAGGATTAATGTTAGCTGGACATGGCGCAGCGATATTTAATGTGGACAAGATTTAATTCCGGCAAATATATTTCTTTAAAATCTGAATTGACTTTACTTCTTCAAATATATAGTATGTGATGGGATGTATGTATCCTCGCATTATATATATGTGGCATTTATGAAATTTGTGAGAGGACAGAAATAACATGTAACTCTTCACCATCGGAATTTAAATTCTAGAAGGTTGACTGAAAAAATGTATTATAATTAAAATGATATACGTTGTCAGCCATGATAATGAATAAATATATTTAAACAAAAAAATAAAATATCCATTTATTTATTTTTAAATAAATAAATAAATCTGGGGGAGTAGGGGGGAATAGTTTTTTATTTAATAATCATAACAATTTTTAAAATTAGATTTAAATTTAAAATCCAACATGTATAGCAAGCATTATCTAAGTTAAGCACAAATTTCTTTTATAAAAAAATGAGATTGGATGTATCTTTCACCGTACAAAGTGACTTGAAATTCCACGGTCCAAAATAAATTATGGTCATTGATGTATCATTAAAATTATATGTAAATTTTTGTTGTTAGACTATCTATATCTTCAATAATAGATCTACAAATTTATTTTTATTTTTATTTGAATTTATGAAAATGATATTGTAAAATTTCTTTAAAAAAATAATCATTTCAAGTGATTCCGCCTTGTTATCATTGGTGGCCATTCATAATTTAAGTAATTAACTATATATATTAACAGAAGTCTGTTTTAATTAAAATAATTCAAAACTCTCGTTTACCCCTAGTTTTCAATTTCGATTTGATCCTGACTGGATTAACCAGGAAGGCTTTTCTGACCTGATCCTCAAATGGTGGGACTCTTTCAAGTTAAACGAAACAAAAGTAGCTCATAGTTGGACTAACAAATTGAAATTTATGAGAAGAAAAATTAGAGGGTGGGCTCGGAATTTTTACGGTGATAAAAAGAGATTAAAAACACAGCTGATTCAGGAATTGCATAGATTAGAACAATTACAGGAAACTTCCACTTTAACTGCTGATGACTATTTACAATGGGCACACACTCAAGCTAGACTAGATGACATTTATCTAGATGAAGAAATATACTGGAAAAATAGGTCTAAACAGCAATGGTTAGAGGCTGGTGATCACAACACTAAATTCTTTCACGTCACAGCGTCACATAGAAGTAAGAAAAATAGGATTAATTCATTAGATATAGATGGCATCCCTACTACTAATCTAGGAGAAATGAAAAAACATGCTGTAGATTTTTACAAAAATCTGCTTGGTGAATCTGGTACCAAATTTGCACATTTACAAGCTGATTTTTGGGATTTACATGATAAAGTCTTAGATGTAGATAGGATTAATCTAGACAAACCTATATTAGAACTAGAAATCAAAGAAGCTGTTTTTGCTTCTTCAGCTCAAGGAGCACCTGGACCCAATGGATTTTCATTTTTGTTCTATCAAAAATTTTGGGATGTGGTAAAACATGACCTAATGACTATATGCTCTCACTTTTATAATCATACTCTTGACTTGCATAAAATCAATAAGTCCATCATTTGCCTTATACCCAAGGAAAAAGATGCTCATATAATTAGCAAATTCCGACCTATTAGTCTAGTTAATTGTAGCTTTAAGATTATTTCAAAAATATTGACTAATCGATTAGAGAGTATTATGACACAAATCATTGATCCTAGCCAATCTGCCTTCCTTAAAAATAGATATATTTTAGATAATGTTCTTCTAAGTCAAGAATTAATTCATCATAGCAAATGTACGCAAGAGGATGGGGTCGTTATTAAAATAGATTTTGAGAAAGCTTACGACAAAATACATTGGGATTATATCATAGAAATTTTGCAAAGTAGGGGTTTTGGTGCTAAGTGGGGTCGATGGATTAAAGCATGGTTATATAGCTCCCAATCATGCCTCAACTTTAATGGCGAACTAACTCCATATTTTTATTGTAAACGGGGAGTGAGACAAGGCGACCCTTTGTCTCCTTTCCTTTTTATATTAGCAGCCGATACCCTTTGTAAGATCTTTCATAAAGGTAGACAATCAAATAAAATTATAGGATTAGGCCCACCGTGTTTAGAGGGTAAAGCTATTACTAATTGTCATTATGCCGATGACACCATTCTATTTCTCAAGGCTACCCATGAAAATGTGGCCTCAGCTTGGTGGGGTTTGATCAGTTTTGAAGCACTTTCGGGCATCAAAATGAACCTTACCAAAACTGAACTATACCCCATTAATGTTGAAGGCGATAACTTTGCTAGTACCTTTCAATGCAAATTAGGTTCATTTCCATTACAGTACTTAGGATTGCCTCTAAAGGATAGTCGACTTACAATTATTGATTGGCAATTTTTAATTGACAAAATAGGCAAACGGTTACCCAACTGGAAAGGGCATTTATTATCATTAGGAGGAAGGCTTACCTTAATCAATTCAGTTTTGTCAACCATTCCTTTATATACTCTTTCATTATACAAAGCTCCAAAAACAGTCCTTAGACAATTAAATTCTATTAGAAATAGATTCTTATGGCAAGGCACTACGTCTAGGAAGAAATATACACTCGTTAATTGGTCCTTAGCATGTATGGCTAAATGTAATGGGGGATTAGGGGTTTTAAACTTACAAGAAATGAATATCTCTTTACTCTTAAAATGGTGGTGGAAATTTAATAATAGTCACTATTCAGCCCTATGGAAAACTGTGATTAGAGCAAAATACTATCTAGATAATCCACTCCCGTACTCTTCTTTTTGGGACAGCATTATGCAATTAGATAATTTAGGTCACATGAGTGTAGAATATACTCCTAGTAGCCAATCCACTTTAGACTTTTGGAATGTCATTTGGTCTGGAAATTGTTCATTATCCACTCGCTACCCTCAATTATATAGCATCTGCTCAACTCAACATATTTCCATAGCTACAGTAGCTCTTTCTCAAGGGAAGGCTGTTAAATTTAGACGTCATCTTAATGGTATTCTAGCTCAGGAGTGGCAGGACATATTGTACATCATTAGCTCTTATAGTTTTACTCATGGTTTGGATAAGATAGCATGGCGTTGGGATCCTTTAGGACAGTTTACGGTTAGATCCATCTATCAACTTCTGAATTTTCGAGGGGTGAAAGACAATACTTATGCCATTATATGGGATTTACCAATTCCCCCAAAAATTATAATTTTCCGATGGCTGGTTCTTCATAATCGTATATTGACCAAACAAAATTTGCGGAAAAGGGGCTGGTCAGGTCAGGTGACATGTCATTTCTGTACCAAAAAAGAGACCGCCAACCATTTGTTTCTTAAGTGTACACAAGCTCAACGAGTATGGTTCTGGTTAGGTTTTAGTAACCTTTACTTGCATTCATGGTCTTCATGTTTAGATATTTTTAGGTTTGCTTGTCAACTTGATTCGGTGAACAAAACGGGGTTTTTAATTGTCTTTAGTGCCGTTTGCTGGACCATTTGGAAGCACAGGAATGACCTTTGTTTTCAGAATGGGAAAAGTAAAACGGTACGCAATATTATTCTGCTTATAATTTCGGTTATTGAATATTGGACAGGTAACATGGATAAGAAATTTAAAGAGGCTGCAATAGCTTGGCTGCCGGTGGATCTCAATGCCATTCCTTTACGGGTCTGGGACCCCTCTGACCACCAGCTGGTGGTATACCAAGCGAGGGATGCAACTCCAAGAGGTAGGCGGCCCCTGCAGGTGGAGGAGGAAGATACCTCCGCATGAAACAGCACCATGAGTTTTGCATGGACTCCATCTTCGGGTCCTCATCTTACCATAGAAATATACAATTTGGTTTAGTTTGTCGTTGTTGTTTTACAATTACTATGTTTTGGTGGCATGTAAAACGCCGTGCGTTTGTATTTTGCTCGGTGGTAGAGCACTCTCGAGTCTGATATTTTCTGTCTGATGTTTTGCATGTAAATTAACTCTCCAATTTCATGGTAATGAAATGGGCATCATATGCCTTTTATCAAAAAAAAAATTTCAAAACTCTCGTTGCAATCAGTTGATGTCAACTGTTTGACACGCTAATTTTATAAACATTCACAAAAAATAAAATAAAAATATTGAAACCGTCAGGTTTATCACTTGTCAAATAATAACCTTCATAAATAAGTATAAACATTATATTCACGTGTTTGCGTGACAATCATTATAAATTTGACAAATAATTGACATTGTAAGCAGTTCAGACTAGGGCTGCAAACGAACCGAACCGAATCGAACTTACCCTCAGTTTGAGTTTGATTTGAATTAATTTCGAATTAAGTTTGGTTTAAATTAATTTCGAACGAACTCAATTTCGAATCAAATTTTTTACGAACTCAATTTCGAACTTTTACGAACTTTGTTACGACTTACGAGTTATACTTATGGCTGACCATAGTTCGAAATTACAACACTTCAATAAAAACTCAGGCATTATAAATTCTAATTACACAGTACACTAAAATTTATATCAAAGTTCATTACAAATACCAAAGTTTATATCAAACACCAAAGTTGAGTACAATCAATCATAGTTCAGTACAATCACAGTATCCAAAGTTTTTCAAATAGCCAACAGGAACAACATCACTAAAGTTTTCAAATATCCAAAATATTCAAAGTACAATTTAAATATCAATAGAAGTATAGAACAATCACCAAAATCTCAAAATTATTACAAACCCAAACATTATCCTAAATAAACATTAAAGTTCATTATCAGCAAAAATCAACGGTTCACGTTTGAGTTAATTTCGAACTAAGTTTGGTTTGCGAAAAATATTAAAATATTATGTGCATTAAAGTTCGAAATTGAGTTTGGTTCATTAAAGTTCACGTTTGCGGAGGTTTATGCTAAAAATATTATGTGCATTTCTATTTGATTTATGGAATCTTTTTGCTATATTTTTTATTATGTTTTGCTCATTTTGGTTTGAACCACAATTTTATATCGTGGAACTAGGTCCAATTTGAATTTGGTTTGAATTAATTTCAAACTAAGTTTGGTTTGAATTAATTTTGAACGAACTCAATTTCGAATCGAATATTTTATGAACTTTTTCGAATCAAACTCGAATCGAATTACGAAGTACAAATTTGTTGTGCAGCCCTAGTTCAGACCAATTAAAATATGAGCATGCAATAAAGCTGATAAAAACAAACAGTACCAAAATTTGAGGCCTAGCCTCTTACTAGGCCGAAATTGATGGGCTTAGTTGTTGGGAGCTTGCATAATAACTTTAGAAATTTCATTAAATTTCAGTGATTTTTTATAAATAAATAAATAAAGTTAAAAGGTTTGATGCTCATATTTTATCTCAAACATTTCATAAATACTATTTAATTTTGGTTTCTTTTGGATCATTCGTCGGCTTACTTATTGTATTAATTCGCTCTTGTTAAATTAAACTGAGAAACAGATGAAATCATTAATTCCCACCTGGCTTAATTATCTTCCATCAATTTCTCCACTTTAGATGGAAGATAAATTTGACAATTATTTTTTAGTTATATAGACTAATAATAGATTAAATGAAGAAAGAGGGTTAAATTAACGATGTATAATATCAATAAGAAAATGAGCAAAAAAATATATATTTTGATTAAAATATTCAAAGCTTTTGATGCATATACTGACAATTAATTCAAAATTAGACAAATAAAAAGTGGTAATGGATATATCTTTATTCGTCTTCCTCAATCGTTGTCACCAATTTTTTTTTACTATAATAAAAATTTTATACTAATTTACTTTATAAGAATCTATGATTACAATTTTATTGATGGAATGACTTCTATAATCTCTTGTACTTCTTTTATTTAAAGGGAGTATGTTTAAATAATGATAAAGGTACAATTACAGCACAGGCACCAAAAACTCAAATAATAAGAATCAAAATCAGTTTTAATTAATGATAAATTGAAATTAATCTTCCAACCATAAAATTGTCCTGTAAAATATTTGATTAGAACCCAAATATCCGTAACGCTGTACAAAATTAGAGAATTACAACATGCAAAGAAGTAAATAGACGACCCTTGAACAAACTCAAGAAACAACACAAGTTTCAATAAATTACATGATAATTATATATAATAACCAAATAGACAACTACTTCACAGATGCAAAACCCCTAATAACAAAAACAAAAATGTAAAAAAAAAATAATAATAATCATATTCATGATCCATTCAATGTCAAGGTCAAATCATTAAATTTGTTCTTTGAGATCCTTGAACAGAACATGATCATCAGTAAAACTGTAGAAAGGAAGAATAACCGAAAGTAATTTCTCAATTCTTGAACTGCAAGTTCCAACCCATCTCTATTATTACTGTTATTATCTTCCACATGAAGATCTTCATGGTCCCACGTAAAGGTGGTTTTATCTGAGACTGACAACTGGGCTCCACCCAGCATTTTCGTCCCTTCCTTGAAAAGTGTGATAAATGCCGTACACCAGTCGTCGATGACAGTCTGAAAAACCAATATGACAGTTTGATTATTTTTAGAGTTTAATATTAAGTGCACCGGCCGGTACTACTGTCAGATCATGCCCCAGAAGTCCGGAGTTCGAACCAGAAGTTCTCATACGAACTTATGAAGGCATTTTCACTACCTTATTTAAAATATAATAAGAAAATGTCTTCAGTGTCTACAATAGTATTTTTTTCAGAAAAAATTACTATTGTTATTATTAATACTGTGATTATTATTATTATTTTTTTTTTTTCTTACAATGCCCTTGGGCACTAGCACTGTGATGCATAGTCCAGATATCGCATGGTTTGTAAATCTCTCTGTAAAAGCAACTTAAGTATTGAATATTGAGTGAGGCTATGGTACTATGCATCATAGATTGGTCCGTACTATGGATTAATATCTCCAGATTCAAAGTCCAAACACTCGATCTGAACCATTCAACATGATCTTCATATGAAAATGCACTTGTAGATCAAATTTTACATTTTTTTTTTTGAATTTTTTACTATTTTTTTAGATAGGTAGAAAATCAATTCAAAAGTAGTGATTTTCTACCTATCTAAAAAAATAGTAAAAAAAATTCTAAAAATGTAAAATTTAGTTTGCAAGTATATTTTATCATGTTGAAGGGTTCAAATGGACTATATGAACTTTGAAAACGAAGATATTGATTCATAGTACGAACCCATCTTGCTACGCATAGTTCCATAGCCTCACTCTTGAATATTTAATATTACTATTATTTATTATTAATTATTATTATTATTATTATTATTATTATTATTATTATTATATTTGGTCCTTTTTGTTTACTGTCATCATCATCATTCTCGCTACATAGATTTTTCTTACTTGGAATGTGGTCTTGTCAATTGGATTGAACATTCTAAAGCAATCATTTTGAGAGGCTGATGCATCTCCGTATATCTACAAATCACACAAGTTATTATATAGCAAATATTGAGAGAAAGAAACGATTTCCAATACCAACTTGTGTGTTTTGAATTCGTAATGACAATAGAAAATTTAACATGCTAACGGCTACCTCAAAGGTAAATGCCATCGGGACTTTGGCAATATCATACATATAATCTGTTGTAGTGCCATGCGCCAGATACCTAAAGTAAGTTAACAGAAAAGTTTAAAAAGCAAGAAAAACAAAGGTATAAACAATTTTATTATATATATTTAGTCTATATTTATTTAGCACATTGATATCAGGTCAACCTGTTGTTGCTATGCTGTAGAGCACTAGTTTAATCGAACTGCACCAATGAACATATCAAAAAAAAATTGTACCACAGAATGCCTGGTATTGTAAGGTACCAGTATAATTTATTATTGAGAAATTTCATGAAATAAACCAATTTAGATGTCTATCATCAATTGTTCAATATAGCCTTAATTTAATTATTGCCTCGATCAATGCTCAATTTATGACAATTTAACCAAAATCTATGAACAGAATACAAAATATATATAAAGGTGGTAAAAAAATTATAGGTTTAATTGGTGCCGTGCCTAAGAAAACTGTGCCCAAACCAGGTACTTTAATTCAAACACAATGAGTAGCATGGTACATACCCAACAGAGCCCCCGCCTGACCCGACTAAACACTTCTTTTGGAAATGACGACGATTCAAATCTTCCAAAACAGATTTCATTACATGACCTGCCAACCCGGCCGGTATTGTATTTTTATGATCGTACGGCATAAATAGTGCCTGATAATTTGAAACAAAAAAGGCATACAAACAAATTAATAAAAAAAAATAGATCACAGTGAAAGCGTCATATAGCCCTTTTCTAATTATTTCTTTGAATATTTTTTCGCTTTCAATTATTAACTGAATACTAACCCTACTTATTTATACACTACCTTCAGTTATATAAGTAATAATCAACTAATTTAATAATATATTGTTTGCTTCCTGTGAAATGCCAAACAAATGCAAAACATAAAAGGTAAAAATTAAAATAATTAATATATATAAAATAAAACGAAATACAAGTTGTACCTCCATTCCAGAGTGAACGGAGACCCAAATATGGGGATTGAACAAAGAGGTAAGCTTTCGCATTATTTGAGCCTCCGGTTCGCTAAATGGTGCACTCCCTGGATTTTCCTCATATGGATCGTAATCCTGACCATGTAATGAAACAAAATTATCAAATGACAACGACATAAACCTGACATTTATTAGAGGCAAAATGAGGCCAATAACAACAGTAATGTTAACATATATACAAGTTAAACAAAATAAGCACCTTCTCTTTCTTTCCCCAGTCTACACTCCAATTTCTATTCAGGTCGACTCCTCTTCCTAAAAAAAAGAGAACAATATATTTGAGAAAAGAAAAATAAAGTGCACAAATAAATTTATAGAGTAAGAAATGAGGATTCGAGTATTGAAATGAACTGACCGTTTCTCCTATCACAGCTATCCCCTGCCTCCACAAGCTTACGCCCATTTAAATTTTCCATCGGCACTACCTATTATATAGAATGTTCTAACTATGAGGCTCTTTACTTAATCCCCATCATATACTTAATCCCCATCATAAGGACATGTTTTAGTTATGATTTACTTGAGGGTGTGCTCCACAGAGGGGGAGAACCCCCTTCATTAAAGGGAAGGAACGGGAACGAAAGGGAACAGCCAGCGCGTCCGGGCTGCCCACGCTGTTCACCCGCTCCAGAAGAAGGTAATCGGAGAGGGAAAGGAAGGAAAAAGCTACTGTAGCGAGGGGAACGCTCTTCACAAACTTCCCAAATTCGTACCCCCCAAATCGGGGTGTAGATTTCACTGTAGCGAGGGAAACGGCGCGCTGCTCCTTCCCTTCTCTTCCTTCCCCTTCCTCTCCGTGTTGGTGTTGTGGAGCACACCCTGAGGGAATTCATGTATACCCTTCAAAAACTTCGATATTATATATTTCCCCCCTCTAAAATTCATTAATATCGTATTTATCCATTTAATTTCAAAAAATCACAAATTTAGCCAATTTATTGTCTATTCTATTAAAACTCATTTTCAATTTATAAAGTACCCATTCTACCCTTGATTAAAAACTAAAAATATGTAGCATGTTCAAGAGAAATGATCTGTCTTCTAATTGGCCGGCTGTGAGGGCAAATGGTTCATTTTCTTACTTGTAATGCACGCACAAGCATATTGCAACTGTGTATGTGTCACAAGTAGAGAAATAAACCATATGCCCTCAAAAACCGACCACTTAGAAGACCAAGGATTTTCTTAACACAAACTATATATTTTTATTTTTAATAAAGGGTAAAATGGGTACTTTATTATTTTTAAATAAATTTTACTCGAAAATGCTACAAATTGGGTAAATTTGTGAGTTTTTTGAAATTTAAATGGATAAATACGATATTAATGAATTTTAGAGGGGGGAAATATATAATATCGAAGTTTTTGAAGGGTATACATGAAATTCCCTCAGGGTGTGCTCCACAACACCAACACGGAGAGGAAGGGGAAGGAAGAGAAGGGAAGGAGCAGCGCGCCGTTTCCCTCGCTACAGTGAAATCTACACCCCGATTTGGGGGGTACGAATTTGGGAAGTTTGTGAAGAGCGTTCCCCTCGCTACAGTAGCTTTTTCCTTCCTTTCCCTCTCCGATTACCTTCTTCTGGAGGCGGGTGAACAGCGTGGGCAGCCCGGACGCGCTGGCTGTTCCCTTTCGTTCCCGTTCCTTCCCTTTAATGAAGGGGGTTCTCCCCCTCTGTGGAGCACACCCTCAAGTAAATCATAACTAAAACATGTCCTTATGATGGGGATTAAGTATATGATGGGGATTAAGTAAAGAGCCTCATAGTTAGAACATTCTATATAATAGGTAGTGCCGATGGAAAATTTAAATGGGCGTAAGCTTGTGGAGGCAGGGGATAGCTGTGATAGGAGAAACGGTCAGTTCATTTCAATACTCGAATCCTCATTTCTTACTCTATAAATTTATTTGTGCACTTTATTTTTCTTTTCTCAAATATATTGTTCTCTTTTTTTTAGGAAGAGGAGTCGACCTGAATAGAAATTGGAGTGTAGACTGGGGAAAGAAAGAGAAGGTGCTTATTTTGTTTAACTTGTATATATGTTAACATTACTGTTGTTATTGGCCTCATTTTGCCTCTAATAAATGTCAGGTTTATGTCGTTGTCATTTGATAATTTGTTTCATTACATGGTCAGGATTACGATCCATATGAGGAAAATCCAGGGAGTGCACCATTTAGCGAACCGGAGGCTCAAATAATGCGAAAGCTTACCTCTTTGTTCAATCCCCATATTTGGGTCTCCGTTCACTCTGGAATGGAGGTACAACTTGTATTTCGTTTATTTTATATATATTAATTATTTTAATTTTTACCTTTTATGTTTTGCATTTGTTTGGCATTCACAGGAAGCAAACAATATATTATTAAATTAGTTGATTATTACTTATATAACTGAAGGTAGTGTATAAATAAGTAGGGTTAGTATTCAGTTAATAATTGAAAGCGAAAAATATTCAAAGAAATAATTAGAAAAGGGCTATATGACGCTTTTCACTGTGATCTATTTTTTTTTTATTAATTTGTTTGTATGCCTTTTTTGTTTCAAATTATCAGGCACTATTTATGCCGTACGATCATAAAAATACAATACCGGCCGGGTTGGCAGGTCATGTAATGAAATCTGTTTTGGAAGATTTGAATCGTCGTCATTTCCAAAAGAAGTGTTTAGTCGGGTCAGGCGGGGGCTCTGTTGGGTATGTACCATGCTACTTCATTGTGTTTGAATTAAAGTACCTGGTTTGGGCACAGTTTTTCTTAGGCACGGCACCAATTAAACCTATAATTTTTTTACCACCTTTATATATATTTTGTATTCTGTTCATAGATTTTGGTTAAATTGTCATAAATTGAGCATTGATCGAGGCAATAATTAAATTAAGGCTATATTGAACAATTGATGATAGACATCTAAATTGGTTTATTTCATGAAATTTCTCAATAATAAATTATACTGGTACCTTACATACCAGGCATTCTGTGGTACAATTTTTTTTGATATGTTCATTGGTGCAGTTCGATTAAACTAGTGCTCTACAGCATAGCAACAACAGGTTGACCTGATATCAATGTGCTAAATAAATATAGACTAAATATATATAATAAAATTGTTTATACCTTTGTTTTTCTTGCTTTTTAAACTTTTCTGTTAACTTACTTTAGGTATCTGGCGCATGGCACTACAACAGATTATATGTATGATATTGCCAAAGTCCCGATGGCATTTACCTTTGAGGTAGCCGTTAGCATGTTAAATTTTCTATTGTCATTACGAATTCAAAACACACAAGTTGGTATTGGAAATCGTTTCTTTCTCTCAATATTTTGCTATATAATAATTGTGTGATTGTAGATATACGGAGATGCATCAGCCTCTCAAAATGATTGCTTCAGAATGTTCAATCCAATTGACAAGACCACATTCCAAGTAAGAAAATCTATGTAGCGAGAATGATGATGATGACAGTAAACAAAAGGACCAAATATAATAATAATAATAATAATAATAATAATTAATAATAAATAATGTAATATTAAATATTCAAGAGTGAGGCTATGGAACTATGCGTAGCAAGATGGGTTCGTACTATGAATCAATATCTTCGTTTTCAAAGTTCATATAGTCCATTTGAACCCTTCAACATGATAAAATATACTTGCAAACTAAATTTTACATTTTTAGAATTTTTTTTACTATTTTTTTAGATAGGTAGAAAATCACTACTTTTGAATTGATTTTCTACCTATCTAAAAAAATAGTAAAAAATTCAAAAAAAAAAATGTAAAATTTGATCTACAAGTGCATTGTCATATGAAGATCATGTTGAATGGTTCAGATCGAGTGTTTGGACTTTGAATATGGAGATATTAATCCATAGTACGGACCAATCTATGATGCATAGTACCATAGCCTCACTCAATATTCAATACTTAAGTTGCTTTTACAGAGAGATTTACAAACCATGCGATATCTGCACTATGCATCACAGTGCTAGTGCCTAAGGGCATTGTAAGAAAAAAAAAAAAATAATAATAATAATCACAGTATTAATAATAACAATAGTAATTTTTTCTGAAAAAAATACTATTGTAGACACTGAAGACATTTTCTTATTATATTTTAAATAAGGTAGTGAAAATGCCTTCATAAGTTCGTATGAGAACTTCTGGTTCGAACTCCGGACTTCTGGGGCATGATCTGACAGTAGTACCGGCCGGTGCACTTAATATTAAACTCTAAAAATAATCAAACTGTCATATTGGTTTTTCAGACTGTCATCGACGACTGGTGTACGGCATTTATCACACTTTTCAAGGAAGGGACGAAAATGCTGGGTGGAGCCCAGTTGTCAGTCTCAGATAAAACCACCTTTACGTGGGACCATGAAGATCTTCATGTGGAAGATAATAACAGTAATAATAGAGATGGGTTGGAACTTGCAGTTCAAGAATTGAGAAATTACTTTCGGTTATTCTTCCTTTCTACAGTTTTACTGATGATCATGTTCTGTTCAAGGATCTCAAAGAACAAATTTAATGATTTGACCTTGACATTGAATGGATCATGAATATGATTATTATTATTTTTTTTTACATTTTTGTTTTTGTCATTAGGGGTTTTGCATCTGTGAAGTAGTTGTCTATTTGGTTATTAACTTATTATATATAATTATCATGTAATTTATTGAAACTTGTGTTGTTTCTTGAGTTTGTTCAAGGGTCGTCTATTTACTTCTTTGCATGTTGTAATTCTCTAATTTTGTACAGCGTTACGGATATTTGGGTTCTAATCAAATATTTTACAGGACAATTTTATGGTTGGAAGATTAATTTCAATTTATCATTAATTAAAACTGATTTTGATTCTTATTATTTGAGTTTTTGGTGCCTGTGCTGTAATTGTACCTTTATCATTATTTAAACATACTCCCTTTAAATAAAAGAAGTACAAGAGATTATAGAAGTCATTCCATCAATAAAATTGTAATCATAGATTCTTATAAAGTAAATTAGTATAAAATTTTTATTATAGTAAAAAAAAATTGGTGACAACGATTGAGGAAGACGAATAAAGATATATCCATTACCACTTTTTATTTGTCTAATTTTCAATTAATTGTCAGTATATGCATCAAAAGCTTTGAATATTTTAATCAAAAATATATTTTTTTGCTCATTTTCTTATTGATATTATACATCGTTAATTTAACCCTCTTTCTTCATTTAATCTATTATTAGTCTATATAACTAAAAAATAATTGTCAAATTTATCTTCCATCTAAAGTGGAGAAATTGATGGAAGATAATTAAGCCAGGTGGGAATTAATGATTTCATCTCTTTCTCAGTTTAATTTAACAAGAGCGAATTAATACAATAAGTAAGCCGACGAATGATCCAAAAGAAACCAAAATTAAATAGTATTTATGAAATGTTTGAGATAAAATATGAGCATCAAACCTTTTAACTTTATTTATTTATTTATAAAAATCACTGAAATTTAATGAAATTTCTAAAGTTATTATGCAAGCTCCCAACAACTAAGCCCATCAATTTCGGCCTAGTAAGAGGCTAGGCCTCAAATTTTGGTACTGTTTGTTTTTATCAGCTTTATTGCATGCTCATATTTTAATTGGTCTGAACTAGGACTGCACAACAAATTCGTACTTCGTAATTCGATTCGAGTTTGATTCGAAAAAGTTCATAAAAAATTCGATTCGAAATTGAGTTCGTTCAAAATTAATTCAAACCAAACTTAGTTTGAAATTAATTCAAACCAAATTCAAATTGGACCTAGTTCCACGATATAAAATTGTGGTTCAAACCAAAATGAGCAAAACATAATAAAAAATATAGCAAAAAGATTCCATAAATCGAATAGAAATGCACATAATATTTTTAGCATAAACCTCCTCAAACGTGAACTTTAATGAACCAAACTCAATTTCGAACTTTAATGCACATAATATTTTAATATTTTTCGCAAACCAAACTTAGTTCGAAATTAACTCAAACGTGAACCATTGATTTTTGCTGATAATGAACTTTAACGTTTATTTAGGATAATGTTTGGGTTTGTAATAATTTTGAGACTTTGGTGATTGTTCTATACTTCTATTGATATTTAAATTGTACTTTGAATATTTTGGATATTTGAAAATTTTGGTGATGTTGTTCCTGTTGGCAATTTGAAAAACTTTGGATACTGTGATTGTACTGAACTATTGATTGTACTAAACTTTGGTGTTTGATATAAACTTTGGTATTTGTAATGAACTTTGATATAAACTTTAGTATACTGTGTAATTAGAATTTAGAATGCCTGAGTTTTTATTGAAGTGTTGTAATTTCGAACTATGGCCAGCCATAAGTATAACTCGTAAGTCGTAACAAAGTTCGTAAAAGTTCGAAATTGAGTTCGTAAAAAATTTGATTCGAAATTGAGTTCGTTCGAAATTAATTTAAACCAAACTTAATTCGAAATTAATTCAAATCAAACTCAAACTGAGGGTAAGTTCGATTCGGTTCGGTCGTTTGCGGCCCTAGTCTGAACTGCTTACAATGTCAATTATTTGTCAAATTTATAATGATTGTCACGCAAACACGTGAATATAATGTTTATACTTATTTATGAAGGTTATTATTTGACAAGTGATAAACCTGACGGTTTCAATATTTTATTTTATTTTTTGTGAATGTTTATAAAATTAGCGTGTCAACAGTTGACATCAACTGATTGCAACGAGAGTTTTGAATTATTTTAATTAAAACAGACTTCTGTTAATATATAGTTAATTACTTAAATTATGAATGGCCACCAATGATAACAAGGCGGAATCACTTGAAATGATTATTTTTTTAAAGAAATTTTACAATATCATTTTCATAAATTCAAATAAAAATAAAAATAAATTTGTAGATCTATTATTGAAGATATAGATAGTCCTAACAACAAAAATTTACATATAATTTTAATGATACATCAATGACCATAATTTATTTTGGACCGTGGAATTTCAAGTCACTTTGTACGGTGAAAGATACATCCAATCTCATTTTTTTATAAAAGAAATTTGTGCTTAACTTAGATAATGCTTGCTATAGATGTGGATTTTAAATTTAAATCTAATTTTAAAAATTGTTATGATTATTAAATAAAAAACTATTCCCCCCTCCTCCCCCAGATTTATTTATTTATTTAAAAATAAATAAATGGATTTTTATTTTTTTGTTTAAATATATTTATTCATTATCATGGCTGACAACGTATATCATTTTAATTATAATACATTTTTTCAGTCAACCTTCTAGAATTTAAATTCCGATGGTGAAGAGTTACATGTTATTTCTGTCCTCTCACAAATTTCATAAATGCCACATATATATAATGCGAGGATACATACATCCCATCACATACTATATATATTTGAAGAAGTAAAGTCAATTCAGATTTTAAAGAAATATATTGCCGGAATTAAATCTTGTCCACATTAAATATCGCTGCGCCATGTCCAGCTAACATTAATCCTCACGCTGTCTCTTTCCTTTCCCGCGCCACCGCGACCTTAAGATGCTCCCACGATCACAACTTGCATTTCTCCCTCTCTCTCTCTCTCTCTCCACAAAAACCGAAACAGGAAACAAAAAAAACAGCACCTAAAAACAGATACGATCGATGCAAAAGCACATGGATGCAAAAGCGCCACCTCCGTCTCCATCTCCGGCGATACATGATAGCAATAATAAGGTCGCCAACTCTCACGGGCGCTATTTGAAGGTGTTGTATCCTTGGGTGTTGTTCGTCCTTTCCATCTCCATCATTGTTTGTTCCTTAAATTACGAAAGTATCCCCTGGAAGTATTTCTCCTTGCCTTCAGAAAAATATTATAGCACCTCGCCCTCGCGCATGGCGGTCTGTCTGGTGGGAGGTGCCAGGAGGTTTGAGTTAACTGGACCCACCATTTTGGAGCACGTGTTGAATGTTTATCCCGAGGCGGATCTGTTCGTGCACAGTAACTTGGATGAGAATAGCTTCAAGCTATCATTGCTTCAATTGGCGCCACGTGTCACGGAGATGAGGATCAGGAAGCCGGGGATCTTACCAGAGACGGAGGAGCAAAGGAGGGTGCTCACAAAGAGTAACTCGCCTAATGGAATTCAGGTTAATTTCACATAATTCAATCCTTCCTTCATTTTTGCAAATTTAATTAATTAATTAATTTTACGTGTTGTTTTTTTATCGATCGTTATTTTATTTATTGCGATCGATCTTCGTTTGCAAATTAAATGTGTGAAATTATTAATTTGATGCGTTGGTGCTCGCTCAGAGGTTGGTAGAGATGAAGATGCTCGATCCTATACATATATATTGTTGTTCTATTATCATTTTAATTTTAATTTTAATTTTAATTTTAATCTAATCGGCACATGTGTCCCGATTGGTTGTTGCACTGCACATATAGATATAGATGCTTAATTCTCTGTCTCTCTCTGCCTCGATCGATCAGGTGGAGGTTACGTACGGTTGTTTCAACGTGCTGTAATTTGTTATTTAATTTTTCAACAACTAATTTTGTTTGGTTATTCGGATTCACTGAATCTTATTATATATGTTCTGGGTAGAGCTAGCCTGGGGTGGTGTACGTACGGCACCTTAATTCGTTGTTTAATATAATTACTGGACTGGAGAAGGAATGAATAATTAAATCTTTTTTCCGGAAATGTCATGACGACACACACATATATATACAGTGGACCACACCATCTAGCTAGCTAGGTACCATAATATCATGACCCACACATTTAACTGCCGGCGTACAGAGTTGATCAAAACATACAATTAGTTAATACAACTAATGGTAAAAAGGACACAAGCTGAAAAATAACATATATATTTGCATTGAACTAATTAATTAATTAATGCACATACATATATAATACCGTAATTCACTTTAATTGAGATGGACATTCAATTATATATGTCAACTGGCACGTGGCTAGGTTAACCAGAGAGTTAGCGCTAGCGATACAAAAATCTCCATTTGAGTTGGAAATTTTCGTACTATTCACACCAATCAGTCAAATGAAGTATTTTTTAGATTTAGATGGCTTGTGTTTAGTTGCAAGCGATTTTAAAAATATCAATCAGTTGCAAAACATCGGTCCTACAAGGCCACTCGATTTTCTGTAACCAGATAATGCGCGCATACATTTGTGTTTTTTTTAATTTCTTCAGGTAATATATTCACATATTGTTGTACTTTAATTTACAGGGTCTGCTGCAGTACTTTGACCTGGTAGAAGGCTGCCTTGACATGATACGTGCGCAAGAATTACAAGGCAGCTTTAAATATGACTGGATTGTGCGAACCCGGGTTGACGGGTACTGGACGGGTCCTCTGGATCTAAAAACCTTCATACCGGGTTCATATGTCGTGCCCGAGGGGTCCCGGTTTGGTGGCCTGAACGACCGCCTAGGAATCGGGGACAGAAACACGACAGAAGTGGCTTTATCCCGACTTACCCTCGTCCCACAATTAGAATCAGCCGGTTTCCACGATCTTGACTCCGAATCGGCATTTCGGGCGCAGCTTAAAGTAAACAAAATACCAGCAGAGGAACTCAGGTTTCCGTTCTGTATTTTGTCAGATCGTCAGTATGCGTACCCGCCAGATCTGTACGGGGTCCCGGTTGCATCGATAAGTAGCCGGGGCCCACTAAGTGGTGCCAAGTGCCGGCCATGCAAGGCGATATGCAAAGGTGAGTGCTTGGAACAAGTGGGGCCCAGGATGGATAAGGGGTGGGGGTGGAGCGAATGGAGAAACGGCAGCATGGAGCTGTGTGATGCGAGTAAGCCGTGGGAGGAAGGCAGCTGGGAGAAGATATTTGATCAAGTCGCGGGAGAGGCGGCGGCCACAGTGAGGCGCAGAGTTGAAGAAATGAAGCTTGATGAGTGTGTGCAAGAGATGGATGGGTTGATGCGGAAGGCCAAGAGATGGAATGGTCCACACTCGCCCGAGATATGTAACTTGGCTTTGTCCAAAACCCGCCCAACATCTAGGAAATTATTGCACCTTTAATTTTCTTTTTGTGGGTCTAACTCTAATCCTTGGAAATTTTTGGGAAAAATATATAGGAATAAATTTTAGAGGATAAACATATATAGAGGAATATATAGATTTAATTTGCACACATGTATATATATAGTATACAAATTAAGATAGAGGTATATTGGATTTGTTAATTGTCAGATGTCAATAAATAAATTCTAGCTTAATTTCAGAATCCATTTTCTCTTTGTAGTTATTGTTTGTTGTTAATTCTTCCTAGTAATAGTAATACCAAAAATTTTGAACTCTTCGATCTCTTCATGGAATAGAGAAAGCAACAAAGCATTAAATTAATTAGGTATATTAATTAATTAATTAATTAATTAATGATATCCTAGCTAGTTCTTATTTGTAAATTAAATATGGTTTAGGGTTTTTAGTTCATTATTAATTCCAGAAGTAAGTTAACGGTAGTATTAGCTAGGGATATTATATTATATATAAAAGACCAATTAGGCTAGGTAGGGGAAGTTTGGTGTAGGTTTGGGGAACCTACCTGGTCAAGCATCCTTACTTTCATTGTTTGGCGTCGCGCGCCTTATCGTGCTTTTTAAGCCTCCCGGACCCGGACAAACCATCCAATTGGTCTTAATTCCATTATTTGTTTATTATAATTATAGTAATAGAACCCGGCCTCTTCTCCACATTAATTTAGGTTCTCCGGTCTGTGGCCATTCATTCGTCGCCTATTTTAATAATCAATCAATTA
Source organism: Carex parvula (assembly GCA_025461045.1). Lineage (NCBI taxonomy): Eukaryota > Viridiplantae > Streptophyta > Magnoliopsida > Poales > Cyperaceae > Carex > Carex parvula. The sequence goes on along the minus strand of JAJGRW010000346.1, from coordinate 1,401 downwards.
ATTTAGACCCTTAGATCGACTTGAGTTATTAATTTCTTTTTGTGCTCATCATGAGAAAATGAGAAGATGAAATTCTTATTCAGTGATCGAGTAGTCCATGAGCGACTCATAGTATCAAATTGACGAAATTAAATCTTTCTTCTTTGTGTGACTCACAGTACCAACGGTCGGATTGTTAACAAGTTGGTTCGGCTCGTAAGTAAGTGACTCGAATAAAATTAAAATCGGCTTCACAGTACATAAGGTGCAATCCTTTGAGGTACAGTTACATAATTAAGGTGCAATTCTTTTGTTATCCACATAATATCCTCTTGTAAGTTGTAACTACAGCTAGAAGGATCAAAGAAAAGACAGCAGAACAGTATCCTGTGGGCCAATGCCTTTTTCTGAACTGGGTCGACATCGATCCCCGCGGCAACCATTATTCCATCGGAGAAAACAGAGAACTATATATATATAAACCAAATTAAGAACTATATATAAAGATGCTAATAAATTGGAAACAAATTTCCTCGTGGATTTTTGGTACACGGAAGGTTCGAATATATTGTGGACTTAATAATTAAGCTATTCTCAGGATATTTCTCTATCTATAACTATCTTTCAGATAGCTAGGTTGACCCAACTTCTAGAAAGAAAATTTCTGACAGGAGTACGTGTTTTTTCCGATTGAAACAAGTATGCATTGTAAAAAGTTCAAATCATGAAAAATTGCATTTTGACTTTGTTGAAAAAGCATGACATCCATCAATAACATATTTGGTTGAAATTAGTTTACATTCTGAGAGGTTCACAATTAAGTTCAAAAAAAATACCAGACCATTGTTGATAAATTGTGAAATGATGTTTTCATCTCAGGCAAAAACGCCGAAATTTTTTTAATATCCAAAATTAAATAAAATTAATAGAAATACTCACGTTTTTTGGAAAAAATTATAAAAATGTACAGCGCGCTCAAAACTCGGCAACCGAGGCATTTTTTCTCCTTGAAACAAGCTATATAAGCTCTGTTTCTCTCTCCTCCCACTCACAACTCACTCGAACCCAATATAAGAGAAAAAAAGAAGAAGAGAAAGAGGAAGACAAAAGGCGATTTGAGGCAAAACAGATGAATTTTGATGGCGATTTTAGGTAATTTTTTAATTGTTTAATTTAATTATTTAAATTAGTAACCTAATTTTGTGTATAGTAGATCACTTACAGATGTTTGCCATTTACTAAAATGTAGTTTGTTGGCTAAAAATGTTCATTTCACTACACTGTGGTGGGAAGTTTAAGACTGATGCATTTGGGATTTATTACACCAAAGATCTAGCATATTCATTCATGGTTAATGATGAAACCTCCATTTGGGACTTGAAGTCTCTGATTTACGTTTCACTGGTCAGAAAGGTGGAACTT
>JAJGRW010000345.1:903145-1149176 GCA_025461045.1 Carex parvula | reverse complement strand
CAGCGCCAAACGGAATCAGCTGGAAGTTATTCCCCCAGAAATCCACACCAGTATTTTGTATTACAGCTGTTGAGTGTTGCCATTTACCCTTGATATTTTTCTACATTACTTTTATTTGTTCAAGAGAATCAAGACTGTCTCATCAGGAATTCCTTTTAAGCCATATTGATCATAAATTTTCCGTGTACTGAAATAGTCATGCTATGAAATCACATGCATTTAATTACTTGGCTTTGCAATCTACTCAAGGCCAGCCCAAGGACTCATAGTTACGTTCGAACATGCATTTAGGCCCATGTTGTTATCCCAATGATGCCACATAAGTGAACTGTTGGTCTTATTATGCTTCATTAGTCGTATACTTATAGATTTAATCCTAAACCAATGTTGCATTTGCAGTTAAATCAGCAGATGACGAACACGAATGTCGCTCTTCTGTGAAGGGAGTAAGAGATTTCTAATGATCATGACTACTTACATGAATGGATACTGATTTATATACACATTCATAACACATTTATATACTCATTTACATGAATATAACAAGCACTTTATCACATCCAGCTTTTTTTTCAAATATTACCTATGTATAATAAAAGTAGCTGATTCCCTACTATGGACGGTTAAAAACTCTTAATCCTATCTAATTTATTTTAAAGTACAATTTGTAGTATATTTAATGAACTGTTAACAATATTCAGCTTAGAGAGTAGAATACATTTCTCTTGGAACAAGACAGAGTTTCTCATTCCTGCGCACCGAAAGGCCAGGAGCATGACTCATATCAAACTCATCTCTTGTCATACCACATGGGCAATTCCCAATTGAAATGCAACACATATTTGCAATCATCAGTTCAATATTAGATATCGCAAAATTTATCCCGGGGCAAATTCTCTTTCCAGCGCCAAACGGAATCAGCTGGAAGTTATTCCCCCTGAAATCCACACCAGTATTTTCCATAAATCTTTCAGGAAAGAATTCCTCAGGGTTTGGCCAAAATTTTGGATCTCTATTGATAGTCCATGCATTAATCAAAATTTTGTTCCTTTTGGTATGTGATAGCCTTTCACCTGGCTTTCTTGCAATGATTCGCGTGGAAACTAAAAGCCGGGGCAGGAGGGTGTATACGAAGTGTTTCTTTATGACAGCTTTCAGCCATGTAATATTTTCAAATCCTCTTCAGTGATGATTTGTTTATTACCGGACACCTTTCGGACTTGTTGTTGTAGCTTTTGCATTGTTTTCTGGTCTTTACAAGCTCAGCCATAACCCATTCTAGAGTAACAAAGGTTGTGTGAGTTCCTGCCCCGAACATATCCTATAAAAAAAATCAGAAATCATTCATATGGAAGAAAAATATTTATTTGAAATCAAGTGCTATTACAAAATAAAAACACTATTAATTGAATTTGGAAACAAATTTATTCATTAAAAGAAGTTTTAGATCACAAAATTGTATTTGTCTGTGCAACCTATATATATAACAGCACAACGACTAAATTAGAAGCTTAAATAATAAAATAACTACCTACCAGTAAAAATGCTTTGGTGTGCTCTTTGGTGAGCTCGAAGTCGGTTTGCTTGTTTAACTCAAGAGACAACAAGATATCAAGGAAGTCTCCATTTTTCTCATCTCTGTTTAAGTGTTCTGTGATTATTTGCTCCAACAAGTCATCCCATTTCTTCGAGACCTTTTTTATTTTTGAATCAAATTTTAAGAAGTTATCCAAGATACATAAACACGGTATATAGTCTTCGAAGTTGAACTCCCCAAGTAGAGCAGTACCCTCCTCTATAAGCTCTCGAAGAAAATTTCTGTTTGAGAAATTTCTGGAGACCACTCTGAAAAAAAAATGCAAAGTAGAATTGTTATACATGCGTTGTTTTTATTTAGCTCTTTTCTGTCTTTGTTGAAGTAAATCTCATAAAAAATAAAATTGTAGAAGCAAAAGTATCTATTTTTTTTCTCATACAGCAACCCTAACCTGCAAACAATGTCGAGAGTAAAGGAACTAAACACCTCGCTCAAATCAATACTATTTGACAGACGCTGAGCATGTCGTATCTTCTCAAGCACCAAGAATACTTCCTCCTGTCTAACTAGCTCAAATGATTTCACTTTTGAGGCACCTGAAATCATCATGTACAGATAAATACCTATGAGTAAATTAAAACGTATGTCATTGTATCATACAATTTGTATGTATATTTGACAGAGATTGAGATCAGTTGAGATTTGAAAAAATCATAATATAATCTTTAGGATTAATTATTTATGATACCTAACATATGAACTGTGTAGAGCTTTCTTGCATGTTTCCAGTACTCTCCATATGGCGCAATACCGACAGTCTTTCCTCCGTAAAGTAGCAAATTAGATGCCTTTGTCGATGGCCTAGATGCAAAAACATCATCTTGATTTTTCATGATCTCCTGCGCCATTTCTGGTGACGAGACTATGAGTGTTGGAATTTGGCCAAGGTGTAAGAGCATGAGGGGCCCATACTTCATAGAAAGAGCATGTAGAGAGTCTTGAGAGATAGAGCCCAATTGATGTAGGTTGCCTACGAAGGGTAGTTTAGGTGGAGATGGAGGTAGTAATTTCTGGTGTTTTGCTTTACACACTAATTTCTTTGTTAGTAGCAGTACTAGGACAAAGAACAGGGTCAGAAATGCTAATGGAAGCATTGTTTTGTTATGTTGCCGTTGTGGAATTTTGATTTGTGATGAATATGGTACGTATTGGTAATCCCTTTAAAGGTCTCCCTTCATTAATATGGAAGCGTTTTAATTGAATCTTGTTCAATTGATATATATAATATAACGAGGTAGTTCTTTGACTTTCATGAAGCACTTTGTCGGCAATGAGATTGTCTAACTTCTTGAAATCTTCAAATCTCCGAGTGTAGAGATCTTTTTCATGAAGCACTTTGACTTTTTCTTTGAAACTGTTGCTACCCTTTAATACATATAGTGTGGGTCATTCATATATTATGAGTGCGTGGCGATGGTTAATTGCTTAGACTAAACGCATCTAAAATATCTGAACATTGGATTTAGTCATGCATGTCAGTTTAGATCATTGACAAAAGAGTAAAGTAATGGATTAAATGTTAAATTAAATTGATGCTGGCTTGAAGTCAGATTTGGCTAACGCCCGTCAACACTTATTGTGGAACCGATTTGTTCCTGAGAAAAAGGAAATTATGCCTTTTCTGACGATGCTGGCTTGAAGCTCAGTAACTGGTTATTTAACGACGCAGCTTCTCTATAATTGGCTTAATTAAACAACTATTCAAACAGACTGGATTAATCCACACAAATTCAAATCAAATTATGCCTGCATATTTAACCGGCGATAGCACGACAGTCTAGGTTATCAGTAAAACAAGTCACACAGTATTTGGAATGTCTGTCACACAGACCATTCCCACATTCTCAGAACACATTCTCATCAGTTCACAATCAAATTCGAACCTCAGACCCGCTATCCCGTTAAAATATGCCTCATAATCCAATATCCAATTCAAATATCCAATTCAACCAAACAAAACAAAAACACAGATTATAGAGAAGTCCGGTTACCTGATAGCGATCAATCCAGAAATTCAAATCAAATTGCAATCAACAGTTCAAAATCAACGCGACGTAGTCGGAATTCCAATCGAACAAATAATCAAATTATAATCAATATCAAAATATTTATTTACATAATTAACTCTCTTTCTTTCTCTTTCATTTTGCTCTATATTTTTTTTTTCAGTTTTGAATCGGTAAGGAGAGAGAGAGTTATGGGGTTCAATAGAAAGATTAAATATTTTCATGAATTAGAAAGGTCAGTTAGGGAGGGCAATGCATGCAAGTCGCGTGGCTAAAAAAAAATGCCACGTTGATCCCTTTTTTTTTTTTTCTAATCAAATAAAGAGATATAATAAAGAGAAATTTTAACGATGGTAAAAATTCAACATGTCAAAACATACATAGGCCACGTGGCCTTAGTGCCACGTTGGCATCTTATTTCTTTTTTCTTCTTTTTTTTCAATTGTCATTTTACATAATAAACCTTCAAATCTATAAATATTCTATTTAAATCCAAAATTAAGTTAAAAGAATAATATAAAAATTTACCAGCTGTTACAAACTTCCCCCCTTAGAAGAATTTTGTCCTCAAAATTCAAACGGATGATACTCAAATCAATCGTGACATAATGCATGATAATCAAATCGAATTTATCAGATACAAATCAATCGGAGAAGATAATCAATTTGAAACAATTTTCACCACTTTCAATTTCATTAGAATTCAATAATAATAAGTCATCAGATGAATGAATTGGATAATAATCAAATGGCACCACGAATAACAAATATTTCGAAATTGTTAATCAAACAGAAATACTCAAACTTCTCAGATTAATTTCATAAAGCAGATAGATCAAAATTCAGACGGAATATAGATAACAAATGAAACTTGGACCCAAACACAGTCCGAGGAACGAATGCTCTGATACCAAAATTGTCACAACTCCGCCACCGGGCCAGGATCGCGACAAGAGAGGCACCCTCGCATCCATCCTTCGTCCCGTCAACCTACGTCGCAAACAAAAACACAAAGAAACAATACGGAATAAGCTACAAAGCTCAGTAACCGGTTATTTAACGACGCAGCTTCTCTATAATTGGCTTAATTAAACAACCATTCAAACAGACTGGATTAATCCACACAAATTCAAATCAAATTATGCATGCATATTTAATCGGCGATAACACGACGGTCTAGGTTATCAGTAAAACAAGTCACACAGTATACACACATTTGGAATGTCCGTCACAGAGACCATTCCCACATTCTCAGAACACAATCTCATCAGTTTATAATCAAATTCGAACCTCAGACCCGCTATCCCGTTAAAATATGCATCAATATCCAATATCCAATTCAAATATCCAAATCAACCAAACAAACAAAAACACAGATTATAGAGAAGTCTGGTTACCTGATAGCGATCAGTTCAGAAATCCAATTCAAATTGCAACGACTGTTTAGAATCAACGCGACGTAGTCGGAATTACAATCGAACAAACAATCAAATTATAATCAATATCAAAATATTTATTTACATAATTAACTCTCTTTCTTTCTCTTTCATTTTGCTCTATATTTTTTTTTTCAGTTTTGAATCGGTAAGGAGAGAGAGAGTTAAGGGGTTCAATAGAAAGATTAAATATTTTCATGAATTAGAAAGGTCAGTTAGGGAGGGCAATGCATGCAAGTCGCGTGGCTAAAAAAAAATGCCACGTTGATCCCTTTTTTTTTTTTCTAATCAAATAAAGAGATATAATAAAGAGAAATTTTAACGATGGTAAAAATTCAACATGTCAAAACATACATAGGCCACGTGGCCTTAGTGCCACGTTGGCATCTTATTTCTTTTTTTCTTCTTTTTTTTTTCAATTGTCATTTTACATAATAAACCTTCAAATCTATAAATATTCTATTTAAATCCAAAATTAAGTTAAAAGAATAATATAAAAATTTACCAGCTGTTACATGTAGAACAAAGAAAATATAAAATATAAAACAAAATATTGAGTGGTCAATCTTTTTCTGATGGTTAATTCCGTCTGCAACAGTTGCTCGCTTCCTGTATCAACAGAAGCAGAATGTCTCTTAATTTCTTATTATGATATCTTGAATTTTTGGGATGATCATATTATTCCTTTCTTGATTGATTTAGACCTTGCTCGTTAGTTTGATTGTTTCACATGCACAATAATGATTTTACACTCGGCCAAAACTAGCAAGTCGTCGATGCACTTAATATTGAGAGACGCCGCCATGTCAGTTCAGACTTTAGACTACGAGGATTTTTTACCCGTACAAAATATTATAAAAGGGTAATTTCAACGCACGTTATTAAACTTTGTCGTTTGTTATAAATTGGACACTCAAATTTGATTTGTTCATTTATAATAACTGAGCTTTTCATTTGTCCCAATCAAATCATTCTATAACTTCTCTGTTAAAATACTAACGAAATTTGCTTGTTCCGTTCAAAATACTAACAAAAAAGTTATATTTTATTATTTTTTTGAATGAAAAAGTTATAAATTGATTTGATTGGAACAAATGAAAAATTTAATAGCTATAAAGGAACAAATCAAATTTGAGTACTAAACAAATAACAAAATTTAGTTAACCTCCGGTGAAATTTACCCATTATAAAAATAAAGGAAATTTTTTTTTTTTAGAAATATATAGAACAATCGGTGAAAAAGATATTTCAATCTAATTAACTCAGAATTTAAGTTAATTTAAAATAAGTTAGGACCGTTCAATTCATATTAACATAAAAAAATAGTAAAAAAATAGTGGATCAGCGATTTCAAAGTGGCTTAATAAATAGTAAAAAAATTCCAAAAAATGTAAAATTTGGTTTCCAAGCACATTTCAATATAGAGAACATGTTGAATGGTTTGGATCGGTTGTTTGGATTTTCAAAATAAAAATATGGCGTGGAGTACAAACTTGTTTTACTCCACGTCTCACCATAGCTCATCTCTCTCTCTCTCCCTCTCTCTCTATATATATATGTGTGTGTGTGTGTGTGTGTTGGGCTATGATGAGTTGCAAAGTAAGAGCCTTGTTTTACTTCACACTCATATTTTTTATTTTTGAAATTTAAAAAAAAAGTTGATCCGAACCGCTCAACATGATCTACATATTGAAATGTGCTAGGAGACCAAATTTTACATTTTTATAAATTTGTTACTATTTGTTTAGAATTTTCTAAAATCACTGTTTTTTTATGGTCCATAATCCATCTAAAAACAACGATTTTGTATCCATCTAAAAAAATAGTAAAAAAATCCCAAAAAATATAAAATATAGTCTCGAAGCACATTTCAATATGGAGATCATGTTGAGCGGTTTGAATTTTGAAAATGAAGAATGAGGGTGAAGTAAAATAAGATTTTGCTAATTTGCTGCTGGCAGCATTTCGGCCAGCTGCTGCCGGGGGCATATCTGCCATTATGATGTTCAAACAACCGATCCGAACCGTTCAACATGTTCTAAATATTAAAATCTACATGGAGACCAAATTTTACATTTTTTGAAATTTTTTTACTATTTATTAAGCCACTTTGAAAATTGCTGATCCGGGTGAACAGTAAAAACAGTGCAACCAAATTCTGGACCATGTGATCAGCAATTTTCAAAGTGGCTTAATAAATAGTAAAAAAATTTCAAAAAATGTAAAATTTGGTCTCCAAGTAGATTTTAATATTTAGAACATGTTGAATGGTTCGGATCGGTTGTTTGAACATCATAATGGCAGATATGCCCCCGGCAGCAGCTGGCCGAAATGCTGCCAGCAGCAAATTAGCCGGACCCTATATATATATATATATATATATATATATATATATATATATATATATATATATATATATATGACAGTGCTACGGTGCTACGCGTATATAAGGGCCCCTCCGTGCTACGGCTCACTTTTTGAGTTTTCAAAATCCTAACGGTCGATCCGAACCGTTCAACATAATCTCCATATGAATATGTACTTGCAAACCAAATTTTACATTTTTTAGAATTTTTTTACTATTTATTAAGCCACTTTGAAAAAACAATAATTTGTACACAACAGTAAACTTTTCTGGACCATTAGATCCGCGATTTTCAAAGTGGCTTAATAAATAGTAAAAAAATTCTAAAAAATGTAAAATTTGGTTTGCAAGTACATATTCATATGGAGATCATGTTGAATGGTTCGGATCGACCGTTAGGATTTTGAAAACTCAAAAATTGAGCCGTAGCACGGTGAGGCCCTTATATACGCGTAGCATATTAGCCAGCTTATATATATATATATATATATATATATATATATATATATATATATATATATATATATATATATATATATAGAGGTTGGCTAATATCATAACGTTATAACTTCGGCCGAAGTTATAACGAATCGTTTTTGTAATTCCAAAATCCAAACAACCGATCCGAACCGTTCAACTTTTTCTAAATATTGAAATGTGCTTGGAGATTAAATTTTACATTTTTTGGAATGTTTTTACTATTTATTAAGCCACTTTGAAAATCGCAGATCTACTGTGAACAGTAAAAAACAGTAAAATTTTCTGGACCACCGGATCAGTTGTTTGGATTTTGAAATTGCAAAAACGACTCGTTATAACTTCGGCCGAAGTTATAACGTTATGACATTAGCCAACCTCTATATATATATATATATATATTCGAATTAAAGCATATATAAATTATTATTTTATTGATAATTATTCATTACATGTTATAATGTTAACACGTAAATAAGATATAAATGAAACTAGTAGTTTACTGTTAAACGAGTAAGACCGACCAATTCTTAACCAACTGTAAATATATATATAACAATATCTCTGTATTCTACATTTCTCCCCCCTGGACCACACCATTAATTATGCATTGACATCGCTTCTAAAAGGCGCGTTACACGCCATTGAAGTGATGGCACTAAACATGCCTGCTTAGGACTTGTAACGTTTGATTAAAAAAAAAAACAGCTTGATTCATTCTGATATAATAACCTAAACGCCATATAATTAATTAACAAAGGTAACTCACTACTATACAAGAACATTAACCATACATGTCATATCATACACAGATGCAAGAAAATTTCAAATAAATACTGTGTAAAGAGAGGAGACGCTTGCGCGAAAATGAGCTCCAATATACAAACATAGTCATTTAAAATGCAACTGTGTACGAAAGACACCTATATTTGTACACAGTTTTTTATTATTAATAAACCGTATTTTGATATCTCAAATATATATAAAAGTGAATATAAAACGGTCATTTGGTGCTATTTTTTTTGTACACAGTATTTGGCACTAGTGGAAAAACACACATCAGGAACAGACATAGAGCCGATCCTGATCCAGCCTTTACAAATAGTCGATCTAAACTGTATCGGTTAAAGAACTGATCCAGATACCACCCATCTGGATTGGTTATTTATATTTAACCGATCCCGATTTGTTAGTATCTGAATCGGTTCTTTATTATAACCGATCCAATTAACTATCAGGATCGGTTGTTAATAAAGAACCGATCCAGATGGGTGTTATCTGGATCGGTTCTTAATATAGTTACCCGGATTGGTTAATTACAAACAACCGTTCCTGTTTGTCTTTTTTTTTTTTTGTTTAAAAAAAACGCAAGCAAATGAAGGTGTAAAAAGTTGCTGACTTAGGAGGGCTATTTTGGATACTTTGCTTGTTCATGTTCATGATATAATATTTTATTTAATCTACTAAAGATCGGAGAAGTCAAGGGGGTAAATGAGTACCTTGCCAAGAGCAATTCCAGTGTATAACATCTGATGCTGGTACCTATTCTGGAGAAGCATTGCAAATCCTTCCGATATTTTTATTAAAACCCCCAAAAAAATAAAAATTATCAAATCTGCTCCCACTTCAAAATTATAATTATTTCTACCCTAACCGCCCGTGGGCTGGGCGGTCCACTTTTTCCACCAGACCGCCCAGCGGCCGGGCGGTCCACTTTTGATACCTGACCGCCCAGAGCCCGGGCGGTCCACTTTTAAAACCTGACCGCCCAGGGGCTGGGCGGTCCGCTAGTTTTTTTTTTTTTTTTTTTTTTTTTTTTTAAAGATTAGATTAGAGACAATATGAATATAAAGATGCTGAATTCTTAACGCTAAAAAGTTCGAATTTTTTGTAAATATTAGTTAGATTACTTCTGTGAAGCATATTTATACTAAAATACGCTAAATTACTTGGAATTATGTTAAAATTACGTTGAGTTACACTATATTAAGTTAAATTACACTAAATTAAACTAAATTACGGTAAATTACGCTAAATTACAAATGAATAGGGACGATATCTTCACACGGTCATAAAACGACGACGAAACTTCAAACGGTCATAAAACGGCGCTCGAGTGTCCGATTTCAGCAAATGAGCACTTTTCGGAAAGCTTGTGAAAATGCGCATGCGTCCGTGCCAACGATGCCGGATGGCGAAATTCAGAATCGCCAAAAAACGAAGGGAAGACCCTCAAAACTTGAGTTGAAGTTTCCGATTAAGATTTTCATTTCTATTATTCAATCCAAGTAGTTCAGTAAATTAGTTACATAATGAACTTGTAGAATACCAATTTTTACTATTTTTTATGATTCATGAAAGATGGCACAGAATCGGTCTACTTTAGTGTACTTTTGCGTAGTTTAGCGTAATTTACCGTATTTCAGCATAATTAGCGAAGTTGTTGTTATTTAGTGTAATTCAATGTAATTTAACATAATTCCAAGTAATTTAGTGTGTTTTAGTATAACTCACTTGAGTACTTTAGCGTATTTTAGCGTATTGAGTACTTTAGCGTATTTTAGCGTATTGAGTACTTTAGCGTATTTTAGCGTATTTTAGCGTATTGAGTAGTTTAGCGTATTTTAGCGTATTTAGTAGTTTAGCGTATTTTAGCGTATTGAGTAGTTTAGCGTATTTTAGCGTATTGAGTAGTTTAGCGTATTTTAGCGTATTGAGTAGTTTAGCGTATTTTAGCGTATTGAGTAATTTAGCGTATTTTAGCGTATTGAGTACTTTAGCGTATTGAGTAGTTTAGCGTATTGAGTAATTTAGCGTAATTTAGCGTATTTTAGCGTATTGAGTAATTTAGCGTATTTTAGCGTATTGAGTAATTTAGCGTATTGAGTAATTTAGCGTATTGAGTAATTTAGTATATTGAGTCATTTAGCGTATTGAGTTATTTAGCGTATTTTAGTGTCCGATTTCAGCAAATGAGCACTTTTCGGAAAGCTTGAGAATAACTCACTTAAGTAATTTAGCGTATTGAGTAATTTAGTATAACTCACTTAAGTAATTACATATTGAGTAAATTACTTAAGATTTTCATTTCGTCGTCGTTTTTCACCTTTTCGGTGAAGATATCGTCCCTATTCATTTGTAATTTAGCGTAATTTACCGTAATTTAGTTTAATTTAGCGTATTTTAGTATAAATATGCTTCACATAAGTAATCTAACTAATATTTACAAAAAAAATTCGAACTTTTTAGCGTTAAGAATTCAGCATCTTTATATTCATATTGTCTCTAAAAAAAAACGAACTTTTTAGCGTTAAGAATTCAGCATTTATAATCTTTAAAAAAAAAAAAAAAAAAAAAAAAAAAAAAAAAAAAAAAAAAACTAGCAGACCGCCCAGCCCCTGGGCGGTCAGGTTTTAAAAGTGGACCGCCCGGGCTCTGGGCGGTCAGGTATCAAAAGTGGACCGCCCGGCCGCTGGGCGGTCTGGTGGAAAAAGTGGACCGCCCAGCCCACGGGCGGTTAGGGTAGAAATAATTATAATTTTGAAGTGGGAGCAGATTTGATAATTTTTATTTTTTTGGGGGTTTTAATAAAAATATCGGCAAATCCTTGCATTATTGCCCAACTCAAAAATAGTTGCACCCCTTTCTACAATTACAAAAAGTAAAAAAAAATTAAAATATACATGTAAAATATAATAGCCATGTACTTGGTAAAAGAATAATAAACTAGCACATACATGTTTCATAGTACAATCGGGTTGCCCTTTTATCTCCCATGTCAGGCTCATAAGAGCCATTACCATTGCACAATAGTGATGGTATATTCACCTGAAGTAAACCATTTCAATGTTAAAATAATATGAGATTTGAAAAATAGTAACTCTACTTATAGATGATTAAACTAATTCATTTACCGGTGACGAATGTCACTTCCATTTACTCTCAAAATGTTATCTCGCAAAGCTAAGGTTGTGTAAAGGAACAACATCCAAGCCTTTCAAAACATTAATAACAAAAGACATTAGCACCTCAGTATTAATCCGTCATAATAAATATACAAGTAACAAATTTGTGAAGCAACATTTAGTATAGTTGAACAGGCAAGGCTGGCATGCAGCCGTCCCAAATCCAACCTCTCAGTAATCGGAGTCGGAGTCGCCTAGCTAGGAGGAGTCGGAGTTGGAGTCCGAGAGAGAGAGAAATTTGAAAATGAAAATGAACCATAGGCTGAGGAATTTGAGAAGCGGCGCATGTAATTTTATAAGCGCGAAATGAAAATAAAGGTCAAAAATATTGAGCAGGACTTAGCTAAAATGGTGCGGGAAACTGATTTTGAAATATCATGAACGTTTGTTTATAAACGACTGTTCCTGATTAGTCACTATCAGAAACGGTCGTTTATAAACACCGCTCCTGATAATCCTGGACTATCAGGAGCGGTCCTTTAAATAACAACCGATACTAATTTAAAACATCAGAAACAGTTATTTGTAAGCATTCCTGTTTGTTTCTTTTTTTTTTTTTTTGAAAAACATCAGAAACAGTTATTTGTAAGCATTCCTGTTTGTTTTTTTCTTTTCTTTTTTTGGTGGTCGCCGAATTCGTTTTCACTTTTGAATCTGCCGAATTCCTTCCTTTTTTTTCTTTCTTCTTTTAATGAGTCACGTGAACTTCTTTGAATGACTCCACGTGGGGTTCCATTGATGGTGCCCACCTTTTCCTAGTATATAAAGATCAAAATCAATACTTTAATATCTTGTGCGACGAATCTAACCTCCGGAACGAACATGCATTTGTTGAGAATGAGTTAAACTCTTCTACTAATTTGTAACATGTATTTTTTTTTTTTCTTATTTTGTATTATTTTTTTATAGAACATCAGAAACGGTTGTTTGTAAACAATCGTTTCTGTTTGTTTTTTTTCTTTTTTCTTTTTTTGCTGGTTAATAATTAATAAAGGAACGGTCGTTTATAAAGGACCGTTTCTAATAGTGACTAATCAGGAATGGTCCTTTATAAACAACCGTTCCTGATAGTTTTGAACTATCAGGAACGGTCATTTACAAACGACCGCTTCTGATAGTGACTTTCAAGATCGGCTATTACTATTTGTCCGATCCTAAAAGTATTAGTATTACATTTTTAAAAAGTCCGATTCTAATGAGGCGATACTATTTGTACATTTTCTACTAGTGTGGATATCTCACTTTTATACACCTATACTTAATATCTCACTTTTATATATATTTTGTATGAGAATTCGGTTACCAAAACACTCAACTGTGTTAAAATTATTTAGCTTAAGAGTCAAAAAATAGTTGGAGCGATAAAAATTTCACGTCTTTACTACAACTTTTTAAACAAAAACATCACTTGATTAATTAAATTCGAAATCCACACTATGAGTTTTTAAACAGAAACATCAATTGTCACAAGTTTGGCTGAAATATATAGCTTAAAATAAGTTGAAGAAAATAATATATGAAGATTCTTACTCAAGTGCAGCTAACATGAAATGCAAAATGAAGAAAACAAAAAATGATGTAAAGAATGAAAAAAAAAGAACTAATGTAGAATTTAAACGGTATATTTGGGCTGAAGATGACACTTTGTTGTTTTCTGCTGCTAATTTTGACTTTGTTATGGCCCTAAAATGGGCCTTAGTTGGTCTGAATTTAAGCAATTATTATGGAAAATAAATCATTTGTTCTCAAAACCAGTCAATTAAAACACTAAATATTACAATTAGACAAACTACATATCTTTAATTTTCTCAATAAAGATTAAAATGAGTTTTAATAGTTTTGTCAATAAATTGAATGAAATGTGTGAGTTTTTGAAATCTAGAAGGATAAATGTGATATTATGAATTTCGGAGGAAAAATGTTTGTAATTGTGTAATTTTTTAGGGGTTTAACGAAATTATCCTCTTACAACACACGACGACCGAGAAAAATGACAGGTTTACATCTCTTACTTCTCATATGCTTCTTATCCTTCCATCTACCATCAAACAGCTTTGCCCCAAATATTTGTGTCTATTTAACAAGACAATTAATGACTCACAGGAAAATTCCAAGCGTAGTCAACTCTGATAGTCTTCTTCCACCAATTTATTTGAATGATAAATAGGATCATAGAAGATAGCCATTAATTAGATAGATATCCTATCACCACACTTGACAATCCAAAAAAATGCGAGATTTACACCTCTTACTTCTCATGTGCTTATTCACCTTTCATCTTCCAGCAAACAGCTTCGCCACAAATGAAACTGACAAGTTCGCACTTCTCTCCTTCAAGTCTCTCATGTCTAATGGCCCGTTCGGGGCATTATCATCATGGAATGATTCTCTCCACTACTTTCAATGGCAGGGCGTAAGGTGCGGCAAACGCCATCCCGACAGAGTAACTGCTCTCTCTCTGGGTTCATTAAGTTTGTCAGGCCATATATCCCCCTCTTTGGCAAATCTCACAGTTCTTAAAAGATTGAATCTTTCAGATAACCAGCTTACTGGTAACATACCAGCAGAGCTTGGTCATTTGAGTAGATTGCAAAATCTCAATTTGAGTGGGAATAACCTTGCCGGAAACATTCCATCAACTCTTGGTAATTGTTTAAATTTAGAATTTCTTGCTCTGAGTATCAATAATCTCCAAGGAACCATCCCTTCACAGTTGGGTTTCTACTTCAGACTTGTAGATGCATTAACTGAGGATACGGATTAATGGTTAACAGCTGGGTTCCTTCATTAATGGTTACAGGATTTTCTGAGACTGGATCAATATATCAAACCGTGTGGTTCAGATCAGAAGCAGGCGGATCCCACAACTATTAGAAGCTTATTATCTCAGTGGATCCCACGAGTCAGTAATATCTATAATTTAGTAGTGGACTGATTAAGTCAGAAAACCCCCTCTCTTATTTTGGATGGACACAGTGCACATGAGCCAAAGAAATGACAATGCAGTGGTCTACATGACCCGCGCCTAGAGCAAGGGTGAGGTGATGTGGAGGATTGTTTTGGACTGGAAAAAAAAATTATTTGTACCTGAAAAAATATTTCCTCTTTAAACGGGGATTATTTTTACTGATTCTTTCTTTTATAAAACTTTCAAAACTCTCTTTTTATTTCTCTCTATTATTTTATAATATTTTCTATAAAATTTGAGCCTGAGAAGTATACCGCTATTACGAATTCATATCTTCTGCATTAACGCACGGTGCGTTAATAGATCTGGACCGTTCGATTGAGATAAGCACTAATATTAAAAGGCCCCTTACGTCATGAGCGAGAGCCGGATTGACTCTGTCCTAATCAGACAGGTGAGATGCATTAAACTCAAAAATATTCTCTTTTGAGTTAATGCATAGCATACGCGTTCCGCTATTACGGAATAGCTGACTAGAGACCATGTATCTAACGTGTGTGATTCGTGTGCTAACTGCCTAACTGCTTATTTGGTCGGATATTAATTGTTTCATACAACACAATCATCATGGAATATTATCGAAATGATTTGTGCCTTTGGACGGCGACGTCGGCAAGTAAGAAATTAACACATCATGTCATTAGTCATCCTGTTTAGCATATTTAGTGAACATATGGAGAATATTTTATTAATAGAAATTATTATTAAATAATATAGAAAAATAAAAAAGAGTAACTCGAATTTTCAATGGCATAGATAAATATGAAATAAATTTCAACGGCTCTAAAGTTTCAAACCAACTTTTTTTTCCGGCTCCTAAATGATTTTTTTTCAGAAAAAAATTGAAATTGCTATTTCTATTTCAAAAAAAATTCAGCCACTCTTTCAGAAAAAATACACATTAAATGTGAAACAAAAATTGGCTTTAGCCGAATTTTTTTTCGAATTCATCTATGCCATAAAAAATCCCACCTACTCTTTTTTATTAGTATTTTATATGATATGCATGATTTAAACAATAGGTCATATATAATGTTGTCAAATTATCTACGTATGTTAAACGACTGTTATCTGTCATTAATACTTTGCTAGTAACTAATCTTCATATTTTTCGTCAAAGATACTAATTTGTCCCTTCACATACTAATCCCTTTTATTGTATGTATTAAAACTTAGTAGTAGTGTTTTATTGGGTTTTTAAAACTTAGTAGTGCTTTATTGGAGTCTGGCTAATATAACATCAGTGTCATTTTAGCTTATATAACATCAATTTTAAAACGTATTGAATCGAATTCAAACGGTGAATTCAAACCGTTCAAATCGATCTACTTCATTAATTGTGCATTTACATACAAAATTTATAATTTTTCGAATTTATTTAGTATCAAGTTAAGCGGTCAAATGTGTGAGTTTTTAAGTTAATTTTAATGCATTCACTTTTCAACATTTTTTACTGATTGATTTGATACTAAAATAACTCGAAAATATAAAAAAATTGCATGTAAACGCATCACTCATAAAGTAAATCGGTTTGAACGGTAATTAGTCGTTTAAAGTCTATTCAATTAATTTTGGAGTTAGTGTCACATGACACCGATGTCATACTAGCCGGACTCGCTTTATTGGGTTTTAACATACTTCATTATAAGTGATATATACTGTGTACTCTTGATAAGGTATTAAAGATGATAATTACACTATATATTTTTTGTTGATGAATAGTTTCGTTTTAATAAAATCGGCGGGACTCACCCACTTTTATTAAAAAAAAGTTATAAATATTTTTAATTTTGAATATCAATTCTTTCTCCTAATAAATACAGTTATACTCCATAAATTTTTTACTTATATTTTGTGAACGCTGCTGTTTGACTCATTCGATTGTAGTGTTTTTGGCGAGTAAGCGACTGATTAAGGGGAAGACATTGAAAAAGAGGCGATTGAATTAGGAAAGTAGGTTCAGTTCAAGCTATGTCCAATTGATTAATTAAGATACTAACGCTTCAGTTCTATAGGTATTAACGCTTCAGTTCTACAGGTATTAACACTTTTCCTTGTATGTGTTAATAGTTTAAGGTGTTTCCTATTTAGAGATGAGGAGGTTTCAATACCTTATGTTTTCATGTCTCATTATGTCTCACATATTATATTTTTGTTTTCAAAGTTAAAAATGTCGATCCGAACCGCTTAACATGATATTCATACTAAAATTTATTTGGAGATCAAATTTTATCATTTTATCATTTTTTATTATTGTTTTAAAATAAGTACAAAATCACTATTTTTAAACGGTCCAACAACAATGATTTTGTATCTATTTTAAAAAATAGTGAAAATATTTCAGAGTCTATCAAGTTGGGGTGGCCAAACATCACTTTCTATTGAAGTCAATTGTGTTGGCTGGTCAAACATCACTAGTTCTGTTCCCTTTTTTAATCTCATGAAGTCAATTGTGTTTGTTGAGTATTAAAACTGGAAAAAAGGAAGAAATACAAGATTTGTACACGAGACGTCACAGAAATCCCAAAAAGATCAAAATTATTTATGGAGGCTAACTGGCGGCCTAGAGGGATTGAACTCCATATAATTGGTCAATTATTGAAAAATAGATTAAAAAGTTGTTCAATTGTTATCAAAGAAAAATAACAATGAATGTAATCATGTTGGCTTTGGCCAAAAAACATCGTCACCTAGAAATGGGACCATAGGTACGTATTTAATACAAAATTGAAGTGGAGAACTATATCTGAACCAACTTCTTCCCTTTAAGGGTTGGAGTCAGGAATTCATGGAATAGGAGTAATAAAAAGAAATTTTAGTAAGAACGATGAGTGAGAGATAATATAAAATAAGAAGTGTTATACATGAGTTTTTGATTTTTTTTTTTATTAAAAATTTCTAAAATGCGAGAAATCTCTCAAATTATACACAATTTTTTTTTTTAAGAATGGAGTCAATAATATAAAATTTCACAAAAAATATGGGGGTCAATTTCTGATACCTCTAGCATTTTACTATAATTTATATAAGATTATAGTATAAGAGAAGTATATTTTTAATACTAGTTTTTGAAGAAAAAAAAATAAAGGTCAATTAACCCCTATTCTTGTATAGTAGGTCCGCCTCTGCTCCCCTTGCATGAGAGTGCCACATATTTGGAGTGTCTTTTTTAATTGTTTGTTTTATCTAAAGTCTCACAGTCTTATCTAAAGAAATAACAAGAGATGGATTCATAATATATACCTTTTATTTTTTTGAGACCAAATCATTATATATAATTGTCAAATTTTGATCATTATTCTATTCAATCTATCAATAAAAATGAATATCACCCATAAGCATATGGCACATCAATTATTGTTCGATAAATTATAAACCGAAAACGATCACTTTTAATTGAGCATAAAATTAATAGTATACAATACACAATTGTTTTACATACTAGTTCAACGTAGAATTAATGATCCAACAAATTAAAGTTTCTGAAATTTGATAAGTAATTTTGATATAATTGAATATGTTTCTATTAAAAATATATGTTCTATTAATTAATATTTTCATCAAATTAGCACAAATCAAAATTTCTTATTACAAAACACAAATCAAATACTCGTATCATAATTCTTAAAACGCAATCAGGTGTCTAATGTGTATTGTCAATGTTCCTAATAAATGTTTAAGATCTACACATGTTATATTGTCATATACGTGCCAGCTACTTAGGAGCTCATGAGATGCATAATGCATTAGGATCCGCCTCCGCTGTTTTTCTTAAAGAAAAGCAGGACCTTCCTTTTCCGATCCGAACCATTCAAATTTGTTGAAATTTGTATATGAAAAAGTTATTTTATCGAGATACGTAAATGAACAAATTTGAATAGTTCGGATCGGAAAAGGAGAGTCCTGCTTTTCTTTTAAGAAAAACAGCGGAGGCGGATCCCAGCCGTGTTATGTCATACTTATAAACACTTACCAACCTATAAATGGTATGGAGAAGAATTCAGCAGCTGGTAATAATAATCTCTGTCATTTGGCGACAAATCATGACGTAACTAATCATGATGTGCCACTGACACAGCGTGTTTTTTTCCATCATTTTTTACACGATACATCATGCATGTCACATGAAAAAGAATTATCATATCACTTGTCCAACTCAAAGATATATTTACCACATCACGTTGGGTTGTAACACATTATGAATATGTTTGAATGAGAACTAGAATAGTGAAAATAATAAAATTTAAGATTAGTAAATGAGAATAGAAAAAAGTAGTGATTTTTATATTAGTGTGAAAATAATATTATTTAAATTAGTAAAAATATTGTTTGAATTATACATTTGGAATAGTGAATAGCTGGAACCGAAAAATAATAGTGTTAACAATGTATTAATTAAGAGAAAAAATAGACAAGTGGGGTCTTAAACTAATTGTTACAACGTGGAGATAGCAAAAGTAATGTCAATTTTGTCATTTCCGAACTGTGTTGGCTGAAATATTGAGAAGAAATCAATTTTTTTCTCTCTTTTCAGACTTCCGAATAGTAGTTATTCCAACATTTTACAAAGAATAGAGAATATCAGCTATTCTAGCTATTTTGAATAGCAAAAAATATTATTTGGGTGCATATTGATATTCAGAATAGATCCTATTCTCGAATAGTTTCTATTCTTGACACATCCAACCATACTCATATATTTAAAAATTTGAGAATTAGTCTTTGATCTAGTGACAAAAACAATACTCTTTATAAATATTAAATTAAATATTTAGATGAGTTAACCTTCAACCTTTACTACAAAAATAAAAAAATATTTAAAAAACTACCTACGGACATAAGCCTCATCACAATCCATAATCCAAACAAAATAAAGTATCTGCAAACATAGGATCTGTATCCTCCCAGGTACCTGACTCAAGCAAATTGAACGGACGGTCCAGATTAATTCTATCTGGGTCAAACTCAATTCGGTGCCTATGGAGACTGTAGGGGGTCTGTTTTAAGATTCGTGCAATATTAAAAGAACCGTCCGATCACAATTTGCTTGAGTCAAGTAACGTGAGGTGATGTGAATTCGCAAACATACGGGGTGATCCTGCAGAAAAATAAATAAAATTCTCTTCCTCAATTTTTTTGACGACATATCGATTGAAGCCAAGAGTTCGGCCTTCTTATGTAATTCACATAATATTAGAAGGATGGGACAGATATCCTCCCAGGTACCTGACTCAAGTAAATTGTAACGGCCGGCCCAGATTAATTCATTCTGGGCCAACTCAATCCGGCACCTATTGAAACTTTGGGAGGTGTTTTGAGATTCGTGTTATGTTAAATGAGCCGTCCGATCGTAATTTACTTGAGTCAGGTGACCTGAGGTGATGTGAATTCTAGAAGGCTGCAGAAAATATGGTAAGCCTTCTGTTGAAGCTATAAAATAATAAGCCCATGACAAGAACTAAGGCCCATCTGGGAATAAAGACACAATGTGGCCTTCTTTCCATCTTAGAACAATTTATTCTACTTGTAATATGCCAGAATTGTTTATTCTATAACTCTTATCTATTATTAATTAATCCGTGTATGTTTCTTCAAAAGTTCAGTAAGAATGCAAATTAACTTTTGCAAAAGCATTCTGTAACAAGGCAAATTAACAAACAAAGCTATCTTTCTAGCTACTAGTCAGAGGGAAATACATATCGCATATATAGTCGACATTGCTTAGTTTTTAGTAAATATATTTAGGTATGTAACCCTATATATATTTACGATTAATAACAGTATTCTCTGCTTACAATTAGAAATTCTTTATGTCATATATGCATGCCCATCGTTAAGAGCCGAACTAGAAAATTTAGAGGAAGGCTGAAACACAAAATAAATTTGAATCCCCCAAGGTACCGAGGCATACAATTATTAAATGCTGACTATTCTTTGACTCTGATAATCATATCAAAAGACACCGAATTTTTTTAGCATGACTGGGAGTAAACTCAGACCATTTTTTTTTTCTAGTTGTACCCTTCGGTACCTGAGGAGATACAAACTCAACGTAAAATACATATTATATGAAAATATATAATGTGTGGTTACTGAGATTTTGAAATTTGATATTTTTTTGGATATTAATAAAAATTTCGGCACTACAACTGGGCATTAATCTTAGAAATAAAATTATATAGAATAATAATGGTTGTTATTGTATATTAATTGCTGTGAAATAGATTTTTAGATACATTCGCGGTACCACTGGTTATTGCCTATGTTATAGGGCTAAGGAACTAATTTTGGAGGCATACACGGATGTCGATTGGGCCGGAGATATTGACTCGAGAAAGTCAACATCCGGTTATTTGGTTAATTTCGCGAATAGTGCTGTCACTTGGCAATCGAGACTACAAAAATGTGGTGCACTCTCCACAACCGAAGCTGAATACATTGCTATCACAGAAGCATGCATGTAAAGAACTATTGTGGATGAAGAAGTTCTTTTATGAGTTGGACATTTAGCAAGAGAGGTATGTGTTATTTTGTGATAGTCAAACTGCAATTTATTTGAGCAAGAATCATACTTTTCACTCAAGGTGAAAGCATATTGAAAGATGTTATCATTGGATACGTGATGTGCTTGAGAAGAAAAAATTGTTGTTGGAAAAGGTTCACACGAGTGAGAATGGTTTTAACATGTTGACAAAGTTCTTACCGTTTTTGAAGCTTGAAATTTGTTGTGACAAGGTGGGTCTAGTTAAGGACTCTACTCTTTGGATAAGTTGGAGTATGACACGGTGCTTATGAGATTAAGGAGCAGCATTGTCTTTAAGGAGAAGATTGTTGGTTGAAGACAATTAAAATGGGCCCAGCCCATTTGTTTTGCCATCGGCTGAATGAAACAAACCGATGGTAATTTGTTCCTTTGCCATCCGTACAAAAGTCAAAGCGTTGCCATTTGATAGCCTTTGCTATCCGTAGGTGGTGATTTTGGCATTTCCTATCGGCTTGAGGTCAAGCCGTTGGCGTTGACCTTTTAATTAAAAGGTGCTGTCGTAACTCTTGTTTGTGAGTCATTTTCGCGAGTTTGAAAAGCGCCGCTGCTCTATGTGTCTCTGTTGCCTCTTCACTAATTTTTTCGGAGTTATGCTCTTTTTTTCTTGAAACTTGTAAGAGAGTGTGTGAGGGAGTGTTATTGAATTTGATGTTTTTTGTACTTGTAAGACTCTTTGATTTAGTAGATTTGTGCCGTGTACTTCTGTGATTTTCTCTCAAAAGAGTTTCCACATAAAATCTTGTGTCTTCTCTTATTTCTTGTACTTGCTTGTTTACTGTCTAGGCATCTTGCGTGATTCCTCTATTTTACCCCATTTATTGAATTTCGCCCAACAAAAACCAGGTCTAAGCTAGTTGTTAAGATCGATTTAATATTTGAGACAAACTTGGTACAATTCTCTTTTGTCAGAAATCCAGATTCTATTATATTATTCTTTTTGCTTTCCTACAATCAAAAGACACATTGTTATATAAAAGTATAAGAATTTCCTAAACACTCTACCACTAAATGTCATGTAACCTCTTCATGATTTACCTTCACTATTTTCTAAGTAAAACACATCATCACCGAAGCGCACTCCATAACACTCAAAATAATCTCACTTATCCTTCAGACATATGAAACACTATCGGGTTGAAAATTAACAGAAGCAAAAGTAACTTTGTGCCCATATCGGTGCCAAGCCAACATATTCAGGCTATTGGGAGAATCCTATCAAGTCCAACCTCGCAGCTACCCATTAAGTACCTTGGCTTGCCTCTCTCGATCAAGAAGCCTAATAAAGAGCATTTCCAGCCGATCATATTGGCAATACAGGAAAGAATAGCAAGTTGGAAGTCCAACCTTTTATCCTTTGGGGGTAGGCTTGTGTTACTTAAATCGGTACTATCAGCACTGCCTCTACACTTTGCACAGGCATTTAGACTACCAAAATGGGTAATCAAACACATTGATCAGCTGAGAAGGAGTTTCTTATGGAAAGGAAAGGAGGTATGCAAACCGATAAATTGCTTGGTAAATTGGGAAAGAACATGCGCGTTGAAACAAGAAGGGGGGCTGGGGATAATAGATATTGCCGATCAAAATGCAGCACTTCTGGTGAAATGGCTGTGGAAGATGCATCACCAAACGAATGGCCTGTGGGCGAGAACCATACTACATTTGTATGGCCTCTCGCACCACTCAGATTTTGGCTCTCAGGGTTCGTACTTCCTTAAATCTCTAACAGAGTTTGGGGACTTTTTTGACTGCTCGGTAACCACAGATAACCAATCAATGACCATCGGATGGAAGTGGACGGAAACAGGTATCTTCTCCACAGCATCGGCATATAAGGTGCTGCACACGAAAGGAATAAGGTGCTCTTTCCATAAAGTGATATGAAAGTGCAAAATACCGATCAAGGTCAGGGTATTCTGTTGGTTATTGATATACAACAAGATACTCACGCGACAAGTGCTTGTAAGAAGAGGATGTACCATGAGCGAAGATTGTGTAATGTGTACAACAACGCACCTGGAATCGAGGGATCACCTGTTCCTTGGTTGTGTGGTGGCAAAATCTTTTTGGAGAGGCTTCTAGGCCACGGTGAACATTACGGCTCCACCCATTTACACATCTATTGTAAACACTTGGTGGAACCATAGAAGGACATTATCAGACATGAGGAAAAAACACTGGGATGGAGCTTGGGCAGCAGGACTATGGACGTTGTGGAGGAAGAGAAATCAGCGGATTTTCTCCCAAAAACGCAAGCAGGTGAATCAATTAATAAATAAAGCAGCACAAGAACTTATGCTATGGGAAGCCAATTGCTAGTAGGAGGCAAGTCACAGGAAGAATGGGCACTCGAGATCAGGCCAGATCATTTACTGTACTTTTGAGCATTCTTTTTACTAGTTGATGTAAAGCTTGAGAATGTGAGACTCCCATGGGGAGATTGTAAATAACTTTTTCATTATTAATATATCGTCAGAAGGCTCCTTGCCAACTGACCTTCAAAAAAAAAACACATCATCACGTCTTGGAGGATTATAGTATCTATATAAGCAAAGCATGCAAGTAGTCAAGTAGATGTCTTTTATCTCCGGTCCGATGACAATGATCGGTAGGAGCAAATTAAAATGCCTTGCATAGCAGTTATATATCTTGTTTTTCATTTTTACTGGAGATATCTGAGATGGAAATGTATTCCAACTGTGTCAAAATAGCCCGACATTTTTATTAATATCCAAAGTTAATTACAAATTAATAAGTTTATGCTATATCAAAGTTAATTATGTTGAATTATGTTAAATTACACTTATTTTGCTAATTATAATGAAATACGATAAACAATGCAAAATTATGTTAAATTAGGCCGATTTTGTGCCATCTTTCATAAATCATAAAAAATAGTAAAAAAATTTCAAAAATAGTAAAATTAGTATTCTACAAGTTCATTATATAACTAATTTACTGAACTACTTAGATTGACTAATATAAATGAAAATCTTAATCGGAAACTTCAACTTAAGTTTTGAGGCTCTTCCCTTTGTTTTTTGGCAATTCTGAATTTTGAAATCTGGTATTCCTGGCATGGACGCATGCGTATTTTTGCAAGCTTTTCGAAAAGTTGTCATTTGTTGAAATCGGACACTCGAGCACCGTCACTCGAGCACCGTTTTATGGCCGTTTGAAGTTTCGTCGTCGTTTTTCGCCTTTTCAGTGAAGATATCGTCCTTATTCATATGTAATTTAGCGTAATTTACTGTATTTTAGCGTAATATAATGTAATTTAGCGTAATTTAACGTAATATAGTGTAATTCAACAGAATTTCAAGTAATTTAGCGTATTTTAGTATAAATATGCTAATTATACATCAAAAGAACTAATCTAACAAAAAATTCAAATATTCAGTGTTAGATTTCATTATCTTGCTCTTCATAGTGTCTCTTAAAAAAATAGTTTTGAATTATAAATCACTATGAAGATAAAAGAGAAACAAAAAATAGTTTCTAATTATACATCACTATGAAGACACAGTAATTTACCGGAATTTACAATATTTTAGCGTAATTTAATGTAATATAGTGTAATTCAACATAATTTCAAGTAATATACTGTATTTTAGTATAAATATGTTAATTATAAATCAAAATAAGTAATCTAACAAATAATTTAAACAAAAAATTCAAATTTTCAGTGTTAGATTTTATTATCTTGCTCTTCGTAGTGTCTCTAAAAATAAAAATAAAAAAAATGGCCATAAAATGGCCGGTTTGGACATTTTTGGAAAAAGTTGGAAATCATTGGTGAACTTATTAATTTGTAATTAACTTTGGATATTAATAAAAATGTTGGAAAAATAGCAGAGAGAAATTTTGTACTATCCATTGAGAAGGGTAAACTAATAATTACTGATTAATTAGATTAATTAGATATGACTATTTCAGTAAACTAAGAAGAGTCGAAATATGAAAAAACATCAAATTAATATGTGGAAATAAGATATATGAATATTTTTATGGAGAAAATAATTGAAAATAAGAGAAATTTAACCGGGTGTAGGACAAATTCATCCTCATAAATATATGTACCATAAGAGTTTAATATATCATAAAAGTGGATGTGCTTTAGAATTATCCTTATGTATTAAATCTTTATAATCCCTTTTATTCATATCTGTCAGCTGCCTTTTGGAAGATTCAGTATTTTTTTTTTTATTTCTGCTACACATGCATGCATCATGTGTATCATGTGTAAGACAGACTTTATGCAAATGTGGACACTAGATACATAGTGTAAATTAACAATATATATATACACACATAGTGTTTGAAACATCCAACAATATATATATTGCCACAAACGCACAATTGCAACCTGCTCCAATATATTTAGTACCAAAGTTCAGCTTAATTTTTGTGGTTACTTGTGTTTTCAACTACATAGTATTGTAGGATTCCCATCAAACTCAGTTTCTATAATTCTATTTTCAAACTTCCAAAAATAAACAAAATAGAATCAGCAATGTTTCCGATCGTATGACCATTCCAAATTGGGTCATCTCACTAGAGTAAAAATGTGCATGAAAGAATAGAAGCTCATTAAATAGATACACAGTGCAACATTAGTCCTCAAAAATTAGATATCAAATTAAAACAAGAAAAGAACAGTACAGTACGGAAACATCGTTGACAATTAAAAGAAGAAGAAAAGTACAATCATCTTCACACTAAGTTAAATAATTGACATGATCAAAGTATCAAAACTTCTGGAAAAAATTCAATCACAAAAATTATAAGCTGGTCCTTATTTCTTTCTCATGCTCAGCAGAGTTAATCCGTATAGTGACATCAACCTTACAAGGCTGATTTACAATTCTTGCACTCCACATATAATGCGTGCGTGGCGGAATTCAATGCCTTTCTTGAAGAAGAGGTTCATCATTTTGTTGTAGACAGCCCAAATCAAAAGGCTGTCAGAACCAGCCTGGTGAGCAAGGCCGATAGCACGCTCTACCTTGAGGATCTTGGCCACATTTTCCAAACCCCCATATAAACCATTGCATGACTTGATCAGGTGTTTTACATCGAATACATCATGGCCAAAGTAGACTGTGACACGGTATAGGAACCTCCGCATATCATCCGGCAGCTCTTGTCCAGACATGATCTTCATTAAAAATGCAAGATCATACGCGCCGTGGAAGGTTAACCATGTTTTACCGGACATGGAAAGTAATTTGGATTCCCAAAATAGCTCCGCAAATATATCCGGGTTAACACCCTCAGTTTTATTCTTCAAAAAGTCAATTCCTTGCAATTTTAATAACTCAATTGAGCTCGGATCCTGTGAATCAATCTCGGGATCAAATCCTCGGAAATTAAATTCCCAAGTCATAGAATTGTCGCTATCTCTGTTGGAAAGAGTAATTCCCAGTTGTATCAATTTGAGGTTATCAACGTTTGCCTTGACAAGAGAATAGCGTTGCTCGGCAGAGAGGTTCCTAATTTGTGCTTTGGTCTGGTAAACCAACCCGGGGAATTCGGTATCGATCGTCACATATCGATATGAGTCAGCAACCTGATTTATGATTGCAAACTCCATTGCAAGATTATGCTCAAAAACAGGTCGCATCTGCGCTGCCCGGCTACGTCTTGCTTGGTGGAGAGCCATCTTACCTCCTCTCTCGCTTTGTTCTTCAAGTCTCTCTCTCTCTCTCTGTGTTGTGATAATGAATTGCATAACTCCTCTTTGAGCAGTATATATAAGAGCCAATTCTTAAAAAATAGAAAGTATTTTAAAAATGGAAAGTGGAGCTACGCGCCAATTTTGGCATTCTTTTGAAGTCCAAATTTAAATGAGTTTCCTTTAATTGAAACTGCAAATCAAGAATACTCGATTTAACTCTAGTCTTTTCTCATTTAGGGGGGCTAGAAAAGGTATAAATAATACTTTCTATATTTGTCAGAGTATGTATTATTTCGGTCTTGCCTCCAATATGTGGTACTTGAAATATTAATTCATTTTCTCTTTTTAGAGCCAGAAAAACTGGTATGTGATACTAAATATATACTTACATTGGATACACCATTAATGTTATCTCAAATTGTCAACAACACCTTTATAAAAATCTTATTTGGCCATTTTTATTTCTAGTTTGCATAGCAGCAGGATATTTCCAAAAAAAATTCTAAATAAATAAATAGAAATTTCTATTAATAAATAAAGCGCCACTATATATAGAAATTTTTTAAATGACATATGTCTGCAAATCCTGTTGTATCTACTTATGTTTTCGGCTAATTATGGAGTTATTTCATGTGATTAAAAATTATCAAAATTGACAGACATGCCATAGAATATTTTGAACCAGCATAAATAATTTGTATAGCAATTTCGAATGAATAGACCAATTTTATGCAAAAACAATTATATAGTAATATATTTATAGTGAAGGGATTACATGCATAATAGATGTTTTTGTTAATTCTAGATGCATTGAAAATGATTAAGACATAAAAAATGACAGTTATAAATTCCGTAAATAACATAATGGTTTAATAATAACATTTTTAAAACTGACAGTTATTTCTGTGCACACATATTAGATGGTATAATCAACTTAATTTCTTTACAACATGATGAAACTCTCTGAATTTTTAAATCAAGAATTCAAAATGCATTCATGAAATTATAATAAAATATAAAATAGGAAATTTGACATTGAAAAAAGTTTAACCTGGACCTCACATTTTGAGTGTACATGTCTAAAATGAAAAAGAAAAGGGAAATAAAGTAGACCTCGGGATTGGGCCTACGGTCTCTGCCCATAAAAAGAAACTTTGAATTAAAAATATATGGGCTGAACCTTAATTTTGGGCCGAATATAAAATTTAGTTCTTACCCGAACAGCGGGTTTAATAAATTTATTGAGAGACGAAATATTTTAATTATATTCCGCATAGGTAACAGAATATTTGAGTTTATAAACGAACCGTCCGATCTTAATCCGGGTCAACCTGACCCCGAGATGGAATGCACAGGGGCTCTTTAAATTTCGTGCCAAAGCAGATCGGACGGTCCGATATTAACTCAAAATCTGAGGTTTAGGGTTTAGGGTTTAGGGTCTAGACCTCTGAGAGATGGTCGAGTTGCTGAAGAGGAGGTTTAAACAGAGGCTAAGTCGTTACTCGTTAAGCAGCAGGAATCTCTCAGAGGACAGCTCGCCAGTTATTAATTTTCTTATTTTCTTTTGTACTTCCATTCCAGCTGCGCATTTTGGTCTGTCTTGTAATCTGATATGAACTAAAAAATCACTCTTATTTCCCCAAATATCTCTTTTCTCCGGTTTATTCAATTAAACCCAAAATTTATTTCTTATTATCCTAGTAGAATATAGCATAGTGGTAAGAACTAATTCTAATTTTTTATGTGCGAATTGCTCTTTAGATGTTAATAATAGATGAATTGTGGGTTGAAATTGAAAGTATACAAAATTACGAGTTGAATTATTTTTATCATTTTGATTGTTTCTTATTTAGTATCCGGTTAATTAATATGTTTGAATCTGATTAGTTAATGGGTTTGAATCCGATTAACAATTTAAACCCGATTAGTGCCCTATCCTAAAGAAAATACTGGATCAGCCCCTGTCTAAATGGGAACATGTCCGAAGTCATTTGGACATGACTCCTCTCTCCATAGCTTCTCCAAACCATTCGATCATATGTCATCAATATTGATTAAATTAATCGTAACAGAAATTTGTTTGACGTTAGCCTCCTCCGTTAAACAAACAAAAGGAATGATCTTCCTTTCTCTTTCTCTATCGGTCAAAATAGAAAATTATATATTTTCCTCTCCATAATTAAGTTTAAATCAGATCGTTTCCAAAAGTATATAAAAAAAATGGGTTGGGAACCTGTCCGAAGTCATTTGGACAGGACTCCTCTCCAACGCTTTTCCAAACCATCCGATCATATATATCTCATCAAGATTGATTAAATTAATTGTAACAGAAATTTAATCAATCTTGATGAGATATGATCGGGTGGTTTGGAAAGCTTGATGAGAGATGATCGGGTGGTTTGTAACAGAAATTTAATCAATCTTGGTGAGATATGATCGGGTGGTTTGGAAAAGCTTTGGAGAGGAGTTTTGTTCAAATGACTTTGGACAGGTTTCTAACCCATTTTTTTATATACTTTTGGGAATGATCTGATTTGAATTTAATTATGGAGAGAAAATTATATAGTTTTTTATTTTGACCGATAGAGAAAAAGAAAGGAAGATCATTTCCTTTTGTTTGTTTAATGGAGGAGGCTAACGTTAAATAAATTTCTGTTACGATTAGTTTAATTAATATTGATGAGATATGATCGAATGGTTTGGAGAAGCTTTGAAAATTGGAAAGGAATTCTGTTCAAATGACTTCGGACAGGTTCCCAACCCTCTAAAATCTCCCTTCTCCCGGACGCCATAAATCAACATGCGCGTCCTACATTTTTTCTTCTTTTTTATGCTAAAAGCATTCGTTGACTCAAGAGGAGGCATTATTCATTTCTGTATTCATTTCTCTGAATGTGGTTTGCCACGTCCCCTAACTTCGACCATAAAGTTGATAACATTCATTAGTATACCAATTCTATTTGCATATTAAGTCCAATAGCGTTGCTCGACTGCATATCAATTCGATCAAGGAACCACACGTTGGCCTAGCCACATAATGATCAAAGATAGACAACTGCATACTCTTGAATTTTGAAAACCGAATATAAATCTATGTATAATTGAATTGTTGTCTAATATGAAGGAAAATTTGTATACCTCTGAACAGTCCTATGAATAAAAATCCTCAGTAGGCCACTAAAACCACACACTCTGCGGACCACACTGGAAAAGTTGTTTGTACGAAGCCTTTTCATGACTTTTCATGTCCTTTTTCTTTTCTTTGACATGGAAGTTTAGATACAGAGTTGAATCACCATTCACCAAGCGGAGTTAAATTACTTTTTTTTAATACTGTCCAGGTGGACTCTCTGTATACTGGCGTCCGGAAACTATTTTTTTTTTTTTCTGGAGAATAGGACTTCATAAACTATGGCGTCCGAGCTAGACATATTTCATGGCATCTTGCCTATATTATGAGATTTATGAATACCAATCCGATTCTTTTAGTTCCTGTTAATAGAAAATTTGGCTGATAATTGTGTTATAATGGTGATTGAAAAAGAATGGAAAACGAAAAGACATGCAAAGGAGGCTTGATTAAGTTGCAGTGGGACTTGAGGGTAATAATGTCGATCCAGAAAGATGTCATTTAAGTGCTTAAGGAAGTTCTAAGAAGGTTAAGAACTTTTAAGATCTTAAGAAAGGGGTGAGGCAGGATTACGATTTGGCACTAAAGAGAGATGCTTAATCCAGTCTGAGATGTTGTTTGTCTGAATTAAGAGCTAAGAAATTAGAATAACTAATTATGATAATCTCTTTTTCAATCTCCCAATCATCCCGCGTCAACCTTTCTCTAATGAAGTAGTGGGGACCCCGTATCACCGCATCAATCTTACCCAATCGTCCCCGCGTCAACCTTCCTCTAACAAAATAGTTCACCACATAGGTATAAATACTTTAGTGCAAAAGTATAAAAAATACTTGCAAGCTGAGGTGTAAATACTTGTGTGGTGATGAGTCCGAAAGTACATCATCATGGATCTCATTTAAAAGAGAAAATTGCATAGAAAACATTCGTGATTTTAGATTCGCAAAATTTCTCACAGATTGTCAAAAATATGGACCAAATTGAACGGAGAAAAAAATCCACCTCTAAAACATGTGTGGTCCCCCCATGTAGTTTGAGTGGTCCCCCACAGGTATTTATGGTGCATGTACGTTTGAGAGATTTAGTTGTGGAGACAATTATTTACGTAAAAATTGTTCACCTCATACGTTTCCGTGCATAAGTATAAATATTTCATTGCATATGTATTAATATTTAAGAAAAAAAATTTGTGCTGGAGTTTTTGCGGTCCCCCCAAAAAATAGTTATAATAGTTATGGTAGTTATAGTGCAGGTACAGTGCGGATACTGTAGCGCAGGTACTGTTATCAGCTCCCAAAAAATTAAAGTCTAAGGAGCCTCTTAACTTAATTTGTGTTGCCGAACAGGTACTATGCACTTACAAACTGTGTTGGATTAAAATTTGCTGGACTAAACGAAAGATTTATTTTTTATTACATGCAATTTGTACTATTTTGGAGAAAGAGGGGACTTCATATATACCGTATAAAATTACTATTCTAAAAGAAATTATGAGAAAGACATATGAATATTACTGTTCATTATGCCAGTGTCTGTATTGTTAAGTATTAATGTAACATATATATGGACAGTGCTACGGTGCTATGCATAGCATAGAGGCCTCCGTGCTACGGCTCAATTTTTGAGTTTTCAAAATCCTAACGGTCGATCCGAACCGTTCAACATGATCTCCATATGAAAATGTACTTGCAAACCAAATTTTACATTTTTTAGAATTTTTTTACTATTTATTAAGCCACTTTGAAAAAATAGTAATTTGTACACAACAGTAAAATCTTCTGGACCATTGGATCAGCAATTTTCAAATGTGAGAGATAGGCTATGGTGAGTTGTGAAGTAAAATGTCGTTTTACTTCACGTCATATTTTCATTTTAAAAATCCAAACAACCGATCCGAACCGTTCAACTTTTTCTAAATATTGAAATGTGCTTGGAGACTAAATTTTACATTTTTTGGAATTTTTTTACTATTTATTAAGCCACTTTGAAATCGCTGATCCACTGTGAACAGTAAAATTTTCTGGACCACCGGATCAGCGATTTTCAAAGTGGCTTAATAAATAGTAAAATAATTCCAAAAAATGTAAAATTTAGTCTCCAAGCACATTTCAATATTTAGAACATGTTGAGCGGCTCGGATCAGTTGTTTGAATTTTCAAAATGAAAATATGAGCGTGAAGTAAAAATGACCTCTTACTTCACAACTCACCATAGCCCAGCTCTATATATATATATATATATATATATATATATATATATATATAGAGAGTCCGGCTAAATTGCTGCCGGCAGCATTCTGGACAGCTGCTGCCGGGGGCATTTCGGTCATTTCCGGTGTTCAAACAACAAATCCGAACCGTTCAACGTGTTCTAAATATTAAAATCTACTTGGAGACCAAATTTTACATTTTTTGGAATTTTTTTACTATTTATTAAGCCACTTTGAAAATTCCAGATCACATGGTCCAGAATTATGTGCACTGTTCACCCGGATCAGCCAATTTCAAAGTGGCCTAATAAATAGCTAAAAAATTCCAAAAAATGTAAAATTTGGTCTCCAAGTAGATTTTAATATAGATTGAATATCTGTATAAAAAATTTGTTGTTTGAACACCGGAAATGACCGAAATGCCCCCGGCAGCAGCTGTCCAGAATGCTGCCGGCAGCAATTTAGCCGGACTCTATATATATATATATATATTCAGTTATTCCAAAAAAACATACATTTACATTAATTGCGCGAATAAAATATTAATTTCTTAGGAAGCAAATCCTTGTGACTAAACTACCGAAAACGAAAATATCATACTTTTATTATGCTTTCATATTAATATAAGTTATCAATTGTGTCTAACCGGCCGTTCGGTACGTCAGAATCAAATATTGCCTTTCAAAATTCAACCAAATCAATTTATTAAATAAAATATTAGAGAAAATCAATATGATTACAGATAGTTCAATCAGACTCATCATACTATCAAGAAAAATTGTTTGAGCTAGCGGTATATTTAACCTAAATTTTTGTAATTTTTCATTTGCTTAGCAACAATTATTCTTTCAACCTTCAAAAAAAAAAATTTAATTACCTTAAAAAAAACAATTATTCTTTCATTTTAAAAAAGAAAACTGAGGAGTTTCCCAATTTTGTAAAGTCGTAATTTTTTCAGTTGACCAATCACTAAATATTTGTTGATTTTTCATTGGTATACAGGTTACATAAAACTTGCCAAAACGCACAAGTGCTGCCCAAATTTATATTTATTACCAAAGGCCAGCTTTTTGTGGTTATTCTTTGAGAAGTTTAATATGCTAAGTCGAAGAAATGATTTTTACTTTCAACTGGAGGTACAGTGATGTTTGATTCCCATGGAACTCAATTTCTTTAATTCTACTTGTTATTTTTCCAAAATTAAACAAATACACCACACTGCTACAAAATTTAACCTACAAATTATGCTGATTTACAAATATTGTACTCCAATGTAAAAGATGTTCATCATCTTCTTGTACACTTGCAATCCAGATCAAGATGCTGTTACAAGTTACAACCAACTTGGTGAGCAAGACCGATGACCCGCTCTAACTTAAACATCTTCTCTACCTTTAATTTTTCAAACAGCCATAGACAGTTGCATGACTTGACGAGGTGTTTTACATCAAATACGTCATAGCCAAAATAGACTCTTTAGTTAAACTAAAATGAGAAGAAATATGAAAAAAAAATTTAAAAAAAAATTAGATGGTGAAATAAAAATGTTGATATTTTGATAGAAAAATGTAAATTTAAAGAAGTTTTAAAATGGTAAGAGCAATTCACCATTTTAATTCTTATGTAGTAAATATTTGTAATCCTATTATTCCTATCAGTCAGCTGCCTCCTGAAAGACAGATTATCAGTACTATTATTAAAAATTTCCGCTACATTTGCATCATGATTAAGACAAAACTTTATTCAAATTTGGATACTAGATATAAACATAGTGTAAATAAAAAATCTATTCACATAGTGATTGAAACATCTAACAATAAATATTGCCAAAAATGCACAACTGTAACCTGCCCCAATTTATATTTAGTATCAAAGAAAAAAAGTTAGTGAAGAAAATTAGTCAAACCGTTAACAATTCAATCAAATATTAGTAAAGAAAAATATCAGGGCACGGCATGTCACCTGTATTGATTAAGCATGCATATATAAATGTAAATTAATGAAAGCCGCTACCTTTGAAATTACTTTTCTCAAATAAATAAATTCGCGGAAAAACACATGAAATTACTGTTCATTATGCCAGTGTCCGGATTGTGAAGTATAATGTATCACATGAAAACTTTGTGACTAAACTACCAACAACGAACTATCATACTTTTATTATGATTTCATTTTAATATAAATTAGCAACTGTGTCTAACCGTTCGGTACGTGAGAATTAAATATATTATTGCCTTTCAAAAATTCTACCAAATCAATTTATTAAATAAAATATCAGAGAAAATCAATATGATTACATTAGGAGAGCATATAATTGAGTTCAATCAGACTCACCCTACTATCAATACAAATTGTTTGAGCTATCGGTATATTTAACCTAATTTTTTGTATTTTTTTTTTATTATGGGCATTTTTTTTTTCATTTGTTCAGCAAGTAGCAACAATTATTCTTTCATTTTTAAAATAAGAAAACTGAGAAGTTCTCCAGTTTGTAAAGTTATAATTTTTATGAAAGATATATCATAAAACCAATCACTAAATATTTGTTAATTTTTCATTGCTATACAGGTTACATAACCTGCCCCAATTTATATTTAGTACCAGAAGATACTTTTCTGTGGTTCTTCATTGAGGAGTTTAACATGCCAAGTCGAAGAAATGATTTCTGCTTTCAACTGCAGCTAGCAAGTGATGTTTGATTCCCCATCAAACTCAGTTGCATTCTACTAATTAATTTTCTAAAAATAAACAAATAAACCACAATGCTACAAAGTTTAACCTAAAAAATATGCTGTACTCCACATAAAATGCGCGTATCAGTTATCTCAGTGTCAGTTCATTATATCAGTGTCCACAGTTCATTATGTCAGTGTCCGTATTGTGAAGTATATGTATCATATATTAATTGACAATTATTTCCAAAAAAACATACATGTGACAATTTGACATTAATTGCGTGAATAAAAATATTAGTTTCTAAGGAAACAAATCCTTGTGACTAAACTACTAAACGAACCATCATACTTTTATTATGCTTTCATTTTAGGGAGAGTCTAGCTATCTCCCGGAATCCATCCCCTGTTTCATCTCCCAGTCAATAACTACTTTAATAACTACTAACTACTTGGGGGACCACTTACTATTTGGGGACCGCCTAATATCTGAAATATTTTACATCTGGCGCGCAAGTATTCACATATAACAAATCAAGTATTTTGATCACTCAAAAGAGAGCAATGTTTCTTTTAATATTTATAAACTCGTAAATGCTATCGGTTCGGACTGCAAGCGCACAATCCTTATCGAGTAGTATATGCGAGGTCAATCCACAGGGAATATTGGTTCAATGCTTTGAGCGATCGAATCACAACCTTTCGAAAGGCTAGACGAAATCTAAAATTTGAGAGATGTTTGTTGATCAATGTAAATTAGGAAACAATTAAAAGTAATTAAAGTAAAGATAGAGATGAGAATTCCTAGGGTTTTGGCACACCATTGCTACTCAATCCGTCTTGACAATATATTCCTGTTGCGTCTGATTTCCTGTTGTTGTTTTATGAAAGATAACTACAAAGGTCACTGCGATTTATGTTACGCCAGAATGACAGATCTTTCATCGAGACTCTACTCAGGACAATGCGATTTACCTTACGCAACTATCGGGTCTCTTATCTCCCAAATTACTACACAGATCACTGCGATTTACCTTACGCAAATGATGAAACTTGGTCATGCGTTTTGTTGTTCTGGTTTATGGTTTCCCCGCGAAGGTTTTCTTCACATAAACCTAATAGATCTCAACGAGGCTAACTCATCCAAATAGTTTAAAGAGTTATTAAAGCACTGTCACTACCCTAATGAACTCAAACTAGATCATTGAAATTAGATGAAGAGATAATAAATCACAAAAGCATATTCGATACAACAACAAGAAACCATAATCAACAGAAATATATATATCAAAACATCAAGAGTAACAAGGTTTACTGCCTAGCCCTAAGAAAAGGAACTTAGCCGCGGAACGGCATGGTTACAATCACTCCTCTCTTCTCTCTTTAATCAAATCTAACCCTAAGTACAAAGATACCAATTCTATCTGCCCAGGGGCCTTATATAGGAGTGTAGGGACGTGTAGAGGTTGATTGGAGGTTAAGAAATCAATCTGAAAACAGCTGTCGGCAGTTATTTTCCAAGAGACGCCTTCGGATACGAACCGTATCAGGTAATACGGTCCGTAATGAGACCTTGGCGGTTATGGTTGTAACTTCCTGCGCCATCTTTTGAGTCTGTGCTATGTCTGGTCCGTATTAACCAATACGGACCGTAACCAAGACTTGGTTGAAGGCATCGCTGATCCGATTGACTTGATTCTAGCTCCTTTTGATATGAAATAGTCCCAAAACCTATTTTCTGCAATAAAACATAAAGAAGGGTGACAGTAGCCTTTTTCTCTAAATAATTAAACATAAGTGTGAGAAAATATGCAAAACTTAAGCCAAAACCTTACGTAAATCATCATCATTTTGACTCTGATCACGCCTCCCAACTTGAATTGTTGCTTGTCCTCAAGCAACGACATCCCAGCTAGTCAAAGATCCGGTCTAGGTTAAACCATACAATCTCAAGGACTTGTTTAAAATTTAATCGGAACTTAGGTTTGGTACAATTGGCATGACAATAAAAATTTAGAACTCTAAAATATTAATGATCTCTCCCTTGAACAATTTATTCACCCCATGATTGACCTCATTATGCTAACTCTAGAATAATTATTATCAAACAATCTATTTCACAAATATCCTTAAAATTGAGAGTATTAATTTCTCCTTCTATTATAAATGGATCCCTTCCAATCAATAGGAATTTTAATGATATAAATTTTGATTTTCCTTCCCAATTGATTGGAGCAAAGTATGACAACTAAGTGTGTTGGTACTTGTGACTATTTTTTCGCAAATTAAATATGTACAAAAGCTTAAAATTTGGGAGGTTTTCTCGAGCCTATTGGTAACCAGTCTTGCGTAGGCACCCGTACTCTTTTTATCCTCCATCTTTTATTCTATTTTTTTTTTTTATATTTTTCTATTTTTTTTTTTTTTTTTTGAAGAATAAAATAACATATTTTTGTGTCACAAGCACCATGATTACACACAATTTCAAGTATTCATTCATACAAGAAATTATTGCATAGTTTCGCTAGGGGTCTATCTATAATAAATGGGTATTCTAAAACACTATCAAATTTAAAAAAACTTTGCAAAAATAAATTACTCAAAATAAAATTCTAGGTTTTGCAATTTTTGATCAACTCTCATGGTTAGCAATTAATTGTTCACTTTGAAATTACTAAAAATTAAAATTCTGAATTTTTGGTATCATGGCCAATTATCTAAACCTTAGCCTAATTAAAATTTTAAAACAATTCCTATTTGATTAACCTACTCCTAATGGAAAATAAAATTGCAAGCTAGCTAAAAAGCTCAACTTAATCATTCTAGGATTTTCGGTAAAGCCTCCAACTCTAGTCAAAAATTGAGTAAAACTACTAGCATCTAAGAATTTAAAATGCGAAAAATTTAAAGATACATTAAAGATACATGGTCAATTTACCTCCTACCCCCCGAATAAAATTGAGCATTGTCCCCAATGCTCGAGAGATAAAAATAAAGGAAGTAGTAAAGTAAAAAGACCGGGGAAAGATACAACTCACTGCACCTCAATCATGAGGTGGTGGAGGTGGTGGTGGGTGCTGGATCTCCTCATAGAATGACGGGTCGAAGAGTCCGTATGGTGGTGGCTGATATGGTAAACCGGTGGTGAGGGCATGCTGGTAGTACTGCTGTGATAAGTGGCGGGCTTGCCGTGCTTCCCGTCTGTTGTTGGCAGCATTCCCTCGCAGCTCGTCCATACCTTGGCGAACCTGACTTACAGAGTGACGTGTCGCGTCATACTGCTGGTCAAGCCGGGCATAAGTAGCTCTAGTGTTGATGGAGAACCTCTCCATGTTTGCATTGACGCTCCGGACGGCTTGTAGAACCCGGTTGTATCCACTTTGAGGGGCATCAGATGGTCCCGCCCCCTGTCGCGCTGCTTCTGCTGCGAGCGCCTCTTGTCGGGCCCTTTGCTCATTTGCCGCCATTTCTTGCATGTATGCGGCGGCTGCTGCGGTTTCGGCCCTGTCTTCTTCCTCAGCTTCGGCCATTAGAGCATCAAAATCGACCTCATCATCGCTCTCTTGCGTGGCCTGTCTACCAATAGGCGCCACTTGCCTCCATCTTTGCTTGTTTTTGAGAGGAAGCAGCTTGCAAGGCATTTGAATCCTCCTGTCTTCGATGTGGTATAGGTATGGCTCGGGAGGTCTGCCGCTAATCATTCTCATCGCGGTGAGGCATTCGATGTCTAGGAATTTCATGCATGTGCCTTCCTTTAGGAAATCTACCTCGATTCTGAGTTGGCTAGCGAGGATTGTGGCGATGGCACCGATGGAGATGTTTCCTCTGCTCCTTTTGTTGGTTCCAATTGAGTGAATGTGGTTGCAGAGGAAGTGGCCGATGTGAGGAGGCTTTTCTGGTGTGATGAGCATGCACTTGAGGATGTACAGCTCGGGGAAGGTGACTTTCGCACATGTCTCACCTCGAGCGAAGAGAGAATTGCTGAGAGCAGCCTGCATGTACCGAAGTACTGGATGGACAATGTGGCTGGCGACTCT
The DNA here is from genome assembly GCA_025461045.1 of Carex parvula. NCBI lineage: Eukaryota > Viridiplantae > Streptophyta > Magnoliopsida > Poales > Cyperaceae > Carex > Carex parvula. Next base: position 1,110,093 of record JAJGRW010000345.1, on the reverse strand, counting down.
CGGATCACTGATGCGGTCATTGGTGATAAGCTTCCAAAAATTCCGGTCGTCATTGTATGCCTGTACGCCCTCATCTTTGAAGCCAAAGATGTCGCAAAAGTCGCTCATCGACATCTCCTGCTCCAGGTTCATCAGTTGAAACTTGATTATATCATTTTCGGAGGAGAAGGTGGCAATGAACTCACGGGTGAGGTCGTCATAGACCGGGACGTCCACCAGTTTGTTGAGAAAGTCCCAGATGTGAACCCTTTTGGCTAGGGTTTTGAATTGGGCGAGGAGGTTGAGTTCTTGCAGGGTTTCGATGTGGATGGCATTGTGGTTCACGATTTTGTTGTCCTCCAACTTTTCGAAGACTCGGGCGTGTGCTCTAGAGGTGAATTTGATATCTAGGGGGTTATATTGCGGCTCCTCCATTGGTTGTGGCTCGTTTTGAGGAGGAGACTCCGGCAATTCTTCTTGCTCGAGGCCTTGCTCGGGCGATTGTGGAATCTGAGAAGAAGACTCCCCTCTTTTCTTTTTGCCCAGTCCTGTCAAGGCTTTAAGAAGACCACGTGTTTTCGGGGCCATTGTTAGATTTTAGTCTTCTCTGTTACGGGCCGTATTGGGTCAATACGGGGTGGTTACGGACCCGTGTGCTGGTGAAATTTGGCCAAGGACAGGACTTAATACGGACCGTATTGACGGTTACGGACCGTAATGGACTGATACTGGTTCTGGTAAAAGTCGAGAGAACCTAATTTTTTTGTTGTTGTTGTTTTTTTTTTCGAGATTTTTGGTTCTAAACTAAATTTAAAATAGAAAACTACTCTAAAACTAAATTGCAAAAAGAAATGAAAAATTAATTCTAAGAAATTGAAATAAAATTGAGAAATAAGAGAGAAAGAGGGGAAGAACTGAAAATGGTGGAGGTATGGGTCGACCCACAATGCTCACGGCGGATATGGGTCGGATACGGCCCGTATTGGAGGTCGGTGTGAGTGGGGTTGGTCTCCCTTGGTGGCCGTCGGTGTAGGCGAGGGTGTGCTCGGGTTTTGCAAGAGAGAGGAGGAGGTGGAGAGAAAGAAGGAAGGGAGATAGAGAGATGAAGGGGAGAAGAGAAACGGGAGAGAGGGTGCTCAAAATAGGAAAACTTCTAATTTGAACGGTTACCCAACTTCGCGCCTCTTCGTTAACGGGTTTTAAATTCACAGATCGGTTTTCATTACGGACCGTATTGGCTGATACGGTCCGTATTCGATCCAGAAATTTGAATCCCGATAACTTTAACTCTTCTTTGAATACGGTCCGTATTGGCTGATATGGACCGTATTAGCTCCCGTCTTTCTTTTTTTCTAGACTCCTGCTCCATATTCACTGTCCCAGTCCGTATTGGCTGATACGGTTAGTAACAGAGAATATTTTCTTGACTTTTCCAATGTTTTTAACCGAGCCCTTCCTCTAGCATGTTCACCTGGTCATAAAAAAATGAGTGAATGTGATTCGTTCCCCAGTTAAAGTCCTAATTAACCTGAAAATAAATAATTATGCGAAAATATAGAAATGGCCTTGGGTTGCCTCCCAAGAAGCGCTTGTTTTAAGTCATTAGCTTGACTTTGTGTCGCATCAGTTTCTTCCAGATGCCTTCCCGTCAATGCAAGCGGGTTGCTTGTCGGGTGGTTCGTTTTCAGCGTCTTCTGTGGTTTTATCATCACTGTCCTTCTCGAAGAAGTCAATTGGTGTTTGAGGTCCGGGGTCGAATGTTAGGCTCACACCGAGTACTACTTCAACCTCGTCCAGTCTTTGAGAAATTGCATCCAGTTCTTCGCGTAGGTTTCTGATTAGTGCAAGGGCTAAGAGAGAATAATTCCTATGGGTTGCAATATTAGGACTTTTGTTCAGATCATCGGTTTGTGTTGTCACGGAGGTAGGATGGACTTGACTGTTATCTTGTACAATAAACAGTCTTTCCACTTCTTCTTCGTGCGCTGTTTCTTCGATGTCTCCAAATTCATCCATCTGCAAATCATCATTGCCATCTTCATCCATTGTTTCCAAATTGTAGACAAGATTTATGTCAGGAGGGACTTTAACCTCATTCATGCTGAAGATCATTTTGTTCTCGCCAACATTGAGTGAGATTTTTCCATTCTTAACATCGATCATTGCCCCACATGTGGCGAGGAATGGCCTTCCAAGGATGATTGGAATGTGTTCGTCTTCTTCCATGTCTACTGCAACAAAATCTTCAGGTATCCAAAGGTCTCCAACTTTGATCGGTACATCTAGCAATACTCCTTCAGGATATCGAATTGACCGATCAGCCAGTTGTAATGCCATTCGAGTTGGTGATAGATCTCCACAATTCAATTTATCAAATACCGCCTTCGGCATCAAACTCACACTTGCCCCCAAATCACATAAAGCTTTCTTGAAATCTGTTGTGCCAATTGTGCATGGTATCGAAAAGCTTCCCGGATCTTTCAACTTCGTCGGTAATTTGCTTTGCACGAGCGCACTACATTCCAGATTGAGCGGAATTGTTGAGAATTCTTGGAGTCTACTGCAGTTTGAAAGAATCTCCTTCAGAAATTTAGCATACGAAGGTATGTTTGCAATTGCCTCAGTGAAGGGGATTGTGATTTGTAGTTGCTTGAGTGTCTCCATGAATCTCGCGAATTGTGGCTCCATCTTGTGTTTGGCCGGCCTTGGAGGGAATGGCAGAGGTGGCTTGTAGGGTGGTGGTGCAATATATTCAGGTTCGGGTTGTCGCTCGTCTCCACCTACGGTGTCATTCTGCTCCTCAATAAGGTCTGCCTGTGGTTCGAATACGGGCTGCTCCGGTGGTTGCGGCTCGTACTCTTCTGAATGCAATGGTTCTGCATGCATCTCATCGGAAGTTTGATCGGGCATGGGAGGTCCCTGATAAGCTGTACCGCTCCTTAGTGTTATGCTCTTGCAAGTCTCTCTTGGGTTTTCTTCCGGTTGGCCCGGAAATTTGCCTTTTCCACGTGCGATACTTGAGAGTTCTCTTGCCATCTTAGAGACATTGTCTTCTAAGTCTTTGTTGCGGTTTGTTAAGGATTCGATCTTTTGTGCGATTTCGGCGTTAGCCTTCTCTTGCTTCTCTAGGAATCTCCCCATTAATGATGTGATGTCTGGTTGCTGCGGTTGATTGTATTGCCTTGGTTGGTAATTCTGTTGAGGATTGTTGTATCTTGGCTGAAAATTGGATTGTGGTTGGTAGTTCTGTTGGGGTGCAGCAGGCCTTTGGTTGTTTGCGTATGAGAGATTTGGATGGTTTCGGTTGTTCGGATGGTATGTGTTGTAAGCGGGCTGAGGTCGAAAGCTGTTGTCGATTGCGTTTGCTTGCTCCATTTCTTCCTCAGGTTCCGTCACATTCATACATTCGGTCATCTCATGCGCTCCTCCGCAATAGCCACATGCTGTTGCGGCATTGACTGCTGCTACCGTTCGCTGCTTGGTTTGCTTGTTGAGTGCCATTTGCAGAGCATCAATCTTTGCGCTCAGCATGGAGATGTCATCTACTCGGTGCATGCCAGGTGTTGGTGCTGGTTTTTTTCGCTCAGGGATCCAGTAGTGTTGGTTGATTGCAATCTCTTCAATTAGGTTGTAAGCCTCGTCAGTTTCCTTGTTCATGATTGCTCCTCCTGCAGAAGCATCAATAGACAACCTATCGGTAGGGTTTAGACCATTATAAAAAGTTTGGACAATCAGCCATCTTTCTAGACCGTGATGTGGACAACACCTTAACATATCCTTATATCTATCCCATGCCTCACACAATGTTTCACCATCCCTTTGTTCAAAATTAGTAATTAGATTTCTAAACCTTGAAGTTTTAGATGGTGGAAAATATTTTGCAATAAACACATTAAACAATTGGTCCCAAGTTTGAATGGAATTGGCCGGTAAGGAAAACAACCATGCTCTTGCTTTATCTTTTAATGAAAATTGAAATAGCCTTAGCCTGATTGCTTCATCGGTAACTCCGTTGATCTTTATCGTCTCGCATATCCCTAGGAAAATTGACAAATGAAGATGTGGGTCTTCATGTGGAAATCCTCCAAATTGCTGTTACGAAACCATATTTATGAGAGCAGGTTTGATCTCAAAATTACGGTTTGTAACAGTTGGCGGGTTTATACTAGAATTAGGATCATTCGCGCGCGGTACGCAATAGTCCCTTAGAAGTCTGGGTCTTGCTGCATCGTGAACTCCATTATCACCATTGTGTCTTCCGTTGTTAATCGGTGGGATATCCATGTTGATCGAATCTGGGTCTTCTTCGCCTTCAGAATTACTGGATGAAGAACTATGATTGGTTCTTATCGGTGATGTGGAAGCGAATTGTCTCCTCCTACTAGCAATCCTCTCGGATCTTCGTACGGATGATTCGGCCAGCGTGCAGTATTCTAACAAAGAAAAGAAAATCTGAAATTTAAACTAAAAAAATCGAAAATTAAAAAGAAAATAAAATAAAAACGAAATTAAAAATAAAAGAAAAATGAAAATAAAGAAAATAAAAAGAAATCTATGCGTTTCTAATTAATTGGATTCAATGGTCAAAGCAAGGGCGTCTTTCGAGGCCTTGCACAATGAACCGTTATTCCCCGGCAACGGCGCCAAAAAGCTTGATCACTCAAAAGAGAGCAATGTTTCTTTTAATATTTATAAACTCGTAAATGCTATCGGTTCGGACTGCAAGCGCACAATCCTTATCGAGTAGTATATGCGAGGTCGATCCACAGGGAATATTGGTTCAATGCTTTGAGCGATCGAATCACAACCTTTCGAAAGGCTAGACGAAATCTAAAATTTGAGAGATGTTTGTTGATCAATGTAAATTAGGAAACAATTAAAAGTAATTAAAGTAAAGATAGAGATGAGAATTCCTAGGGTTTTGGCACACCATTGCTACTCAATCCGTCTTGACAATATATTCCTGTTGCGTCTGATTTCTTGTTGTTGTTTTATGAAAGATAACTACAAAGGTCATTGCGATTTATGTTACGCCAGAATGACAGATCTTTCATCGAGACTCTACTCAGGACAATGCGATTTACCTTACGCAACTATCGGGTCTCTTATCTCCCAAATTACTTCACAGATCACTGCGATTTACCTTACGCAAATGATGGAACTTGGTCTTGCGTTTTGTTGTTCTGGTTTATGGTTTCCCCGCGAAGGTTTTCTTCACATAAACCTAATAGATCTCAACGAGGCTAACTCATCCAAATAGTTTAAAGAGTTATTAAAGCACTGTCACTACCCTAATGAACTCAAACTAGATCATTGAAATTAGATGAAGAGATAATAAATCACAAAAGCATATTCGATACAACAACAAGAAACCATAATCAACAGAAATATATATATCAAAACATCAAGAGTAACAAGGTTTACTGCCTAGCCCTAAGAAAAGGAACTTAGCCGCGGAACGGCATGGTTACAATCACTCCTCTCTTCTCTCTTTAATCAAATCTAACCCTAAGTACAAAGATACCAATTCTATCTGCCCAGGGGCCTTATATAGGAGTGTAGGGACGTGTAGAGGTTGATTGGAGGTTAAGAAATCAATCTGGAAACAGCTGTCGGCAGTTATTTTCCAAGAGACGCCTTCGGATACGGACCGTATCAGGTAATACGGTCCGTAATGAGACCTTGGCGGTTATGGTTGTAACTTCCTGCGCCATCTTCTGAGTCTGTGCTATGTCTGGTCCGTATTAACCAATACGGACCGTAACCAAGACTTGGTTGAAGGCATCGTTGATCCGATTGACTTGATTCTAGCTCCTTTTGATATGAAATAGTCCCAAAACCTGTTTTCTGCAATAAAACATAAAGAAGGGTGACAGTAGCCTTTTTCTCTAAATAATTAAACATAAGTGTGAGAAAATATGCAAAACCTAAGCCAAAACCCTACGTAAATCATCATCATTTTGACTCTGATCATATTTATATATAATACATCAAGTATTCACACCTAAGATATCAAGTATTTAAAAATAAAACTGGACACATCACTCACCCATCTTTTACACGTTTTTTTTAGAAGTGATTTTTTTTCTCCGTTCAATCTAACCAATATTTCTGACGATCTGTGAGAAATTTTGCAAATCTAAAACTACCAACGTCTTCTACACGATTTTTTCTTTCAAATGCGATCCATGATGACATACTTTTGAGTTGTCCGTTTCACAAGTATTCATACCTCATCATGCAAGTATTCATACCTCGTCATGCAAGTATTCATACCTCATCGAGCAAGTATTCATTCTCGTCGTGCAAGTGTAAATAGTTTATGTATCAAGAGTATTACAAGCATATGTGCATACCTCGATTAATTTTATAAGAGCAGCCGAATAGTACTGAACATTGCTTTATTGTTTTCTAGTTCAATTTTATTTTTTGGAATAAAAAATAATTGCCACATGTTTTACTGTCGAAATAAAAATGATCTATCAAATTTTACAGATCATGTAATTGAAATGTTACAAACAAAAAAAACAAAAACAATATTTAAATGAAACAAAATATACTTCATTGAAGTATTCATCCATAAGATATCAAGTATTCATACATATACGTTAAAGTATTTATACCTAAGATATCAAGTATTTATTCATACACGTTGAAGTATTCATACCTAAGACATCAAGTATTCATTCATACACCTCTAATTTTTTCAAAATTTGTTTTTCTGTCATTTCTTAGTATTTAGTACGCACTAGTCTAATTCACCATTAATGAAGCTTTGTTCTTTGCAAATAACTCACTACTGCATGAGGAAGAGGAACATAGACACGATGGATCTGATTCGGCGGTCGACAATGATGGATCTGACCCGCCGGAGGTGTGCTTGATTAGGATGGAATGACAGAGGCGGAGGTGGGAGAGGGAGGTGGCGGAGGTGGGAGAGGGAAGCAGAGGTGGAGGCGAAGGTGGGAGAGGGAGGCGGAGGCGGAGATGGAGAGATGGGAGAGGGAGGAGGAGGCGGAGAGGGAGAGGGAGAGGTGGGAGAGGGAGCCGGAGGCGGAGGTGGGAGGCGGAGAGGCGGGCGGAGGCAGAGAGGGAGAGGTGGGAGAGACGGGTGAAGGCGGAGGTGGAAGAGAGAGGGAGAAAGAGAAAATAAATAAAGAGGAAAAATTTTGCTAATTAATTTGTAAGGACTATTAGGTAGTTAAAATTTGTAATTACAGTTAGAAGATGAAGTTAATTAGTTGGGGGATGAAATGGAGATAGATAGATGGAGAAAAATATAATTACCTTTCATTTTAATATAAGTCATAAACTAGGTCTAACCGTTCGGTACATGAGAAACAAATATTGTCTTCCAAAGATTCAACCAAATAAAGCTATTAAATAAACTATTAAAGGGAATCAATATATATGATTATGGCAGGAGGATATACATTTGATGTCAATCAGACCCACCTTATTATCAAGACGAATTGCTTGAGCTGGCGGTATATTTAACCTATATTTTTTTTAATGTTTTTCGTATTAGGAGATTTTTTTTTTTTTTCAATTCGTCCAGCAAGTGGCAACAATTATTATCTCAATTTAAAAAAAAATGAGGATTTTCTCAATTTCATAAAGTCGTAATTTTTTATGAAAATATTTAATGAAACCAATCACTAAAATTTGTTTAATTTTCATTGATATATAACAGGTTACATAAATTAAACTATTAACAATGCAAATAAAGAAGCAAACCTTTCACAATGTCAAGTACTTTCTTTTGGACGAGCTAGCTATCTTCACAACACTCATGACTTGTCATTTTGGAAGCTTCAAGAAGCGAAGCAATTTCAACGCCAATTTCAATGCCAATATTTCAACTTCATCCAGCTGATCATAACTCTCAAAATGTATGATATCAAGTAAAAAAAAGCTCCTGATGTAATTTATCCAGTGGGAATATATTGTTCAGGTTACATTAATTCATCTTTATTATTACTTGTTACTAACTATTTTTAAGAAATTGTAGACAGCTTTTGAAGGTCCTATCACAATTTTCTGAAAAAAAATAAAAAGATAATTACATGTTTTTTCTTACCTCTATCATGCCTTTTCTTTTAAAATATTTAATAATAAAAATTTAAAACTAAAAAAAAAACTACTAGGTGTGTTTCATATTACTTATCTACGCAGGGAAAATAATGACAGTTCAACGTCATTTAGTGGAAAACAATAACTTAAAAATTCACATTTAGAAACTATATTTATTTTCTGTTCTTGATGTTAATGTCAATAAAATTAAAATGTCGTAATTTTTTATGTGTGCATAAACTATTGCATTTTAAAAGGCAGTCGAGACACACAAAAAAACATTTAAACCCTCTACATAAATAACTATATAGATTGTCATTATTAATGATAGAGTAGGTACTTGACAAACTTACACTAATATATTATTTGCCAAAGCAAGGAAAGAATTAAGATCTTGACTTCTGTTATAGTAGCTGATACTAAACCTGATTTTAGCATTTGCACAAATCAAGCTGATACTTCACATATCAATGCGGCTTGACAAGATCATACTTCCTAACGAAATTTGGTGACAGGATATCCTAACTTGATGGCATGCTCTTTAACTAAAGTTGGTTTTTGTCTATTTTTATACAACAAAAAAGAGGGAACTATGCTACAAAGAACTAACGTAGTACATTATTTAGCTTTAAAGACAATTGTACTAAAGAGCACTTGGACTAAATCTTTGGAAAAAAACAAGTGAAATACAATCTTCAAATCCTCTACTTGTAGCCAACAAATGCTTACAAATAAGAGAATTAATTTAACATGCTTTGTTGACCAAAACTACTAGCACTAATAATTTTTTTGATAAAATGGGATGCACGATGCATCCCACTGGAGTCACACACTAATAACTTATTTCACAACAAGTGATTAATCAAAATTACAACATTATTGCATTTACCATTGCATTCCTGCTTCTAACTAAGTTCATAAATTGCACAAAATCGAATTGGTCTTTGCCCACCAATCTGGCTTTGAGTACTAATATTACATGACTAAAATTTCCAATCCAATTTACAATCGGTAAAAATTATCGGGGAACAATGACAGCCATCGATTTAGTTCTGTATCATCTACTTTGGGCCAGCAATGAATGAACACCGGTGGAAACAACGTCTTTTTTAGGATGAGCACAATACAATTTTAGTTGAAACTCAAGAAAAAAAATGTTCAAAGATAAATTTAGGAAATTCCGAAAAAAGTGGGATCATCTTCTGAGGAGCTTCAAGACATCGCCAACAAGATGCAAAGATCCAGTCACCAAAACCTACATAATTCAATAAAAAAAATTAAAAAAAAAAAGGTAGATATGAACCGTCTCGAGTAGGCAACCCATGGGATTCTATTATCATCAGAGCCAGTGGGGACCACTCATCAGTGACTTGAAGTGGACTCTGTGCCAGAGAATATGTAACAAAGGAGTTGGACTAACTTATTAAGATGCATAAAATAAAAGTTGTATGTATAGCTTTACCTGATACTGGACCATAGGGTTTTTTCCGGCACATTCTCTAAGCCAATGAATTGCCGAGGGTAAAGACAGCATGACAGAACTACAATTATATAAATTAGAGGAAGGATCACAGCTTTCTACTGCATTTTCTTCACTAAATCCATTCGAAGATGAATTGATGGTGCTCAGACACTTGCCATTTTTTACATTGGCTACTGCAGTTGACACAAAAAAAAAGTGTAGTAAAAAAAGTTAGACACAATAATTGATTAAAACAGGACCAAGTCTAGAAAATATTTGAAAATAACACCAGAGTTTCACTTTGTTTGCAAACAATGACTGAATTGCCCCTATGAAATTCTTGATCAAAACTAGGCTTAACTTGTGCATATAAAGTTGGAACCTGACAGAAAACTAATTGGCTTCCCGTTACCGTTAGTTCAGTCTGAGCTTAGCACAAACTGTACCAGGAAAGGGGCAAAATTGTCAATATTAGATGAACATAAATTTTTCATTACAACTTTACAGCTGGGTATAATTTGAATTTTCTTAAACATGTTCAGGCAATTTAGAACTAAATCAAATTTTGAATGCTATTTAAAAAATAGTACATTTATATTACCTGTTCCATGGATGTAGTTCTCCCAAGTTCTCTGAAGGGTCGACTGCCATGACAGATTGACGGAAGTGTCAGATGTCACAATAGATGTTGGGGAGGCAACCTTACTATGAGATGATAAGCCACGCACAAAAATGGCTTTTGAGAAATGCACATCTGAAAAAAAAAAAAAATGAGCCCCAATCTCAATCTTAGTTCTCACTCCTATCATCTTAGAATTTCTTAAATACCTTCTCATGATTTTTCAAACCTCAGGATCTATGAATATAATATGAGTAACTTCACAAACTGTACTTATAATTCACAATTCCAGCATGCTATAATTTTGGAGTTTGCTAAATAAGTGGGTATGAACAATGCACTGAAATATCCTAAAGGTAAAAGAACAAGTAGCAAATATGACAAGTTCACAAAAGAGTAGATACCATTTGCTGCACAAGTGTTGATAAGTTGTGGAAGCAATAGCTGTGGATCTCTTTTCTCCATGCAATTAAACAACAGAATCTACAGATAAAAAGTTCATAGTAATGGCATTTCTAAATTCTAATAATAGATCCTGAAAGTTCCCAAACTAAAGGGACCGAAAGGAGTTCAAAAGATATGTGATTTGGTATGTGTACACTTCAAAGTACTCAAATCTGCATCTTCTGTGCACTTGAAATGTTAGAATTTGCCAATGTTAACCTTGCTCATATCTTTCAATGGACAAAACTACACTACCGGTAACATTGCAATGCCACTCCTAGTGAGAGAGAGAGTAGTGGGAGGGTAAGGAATTGAACAAGAGGGAAAGAACATTTCTGTGTTATCTTGTTTAGCTGGAATTGTACGGAGCGTAAGATTAATAAAGTTACAAACCTTCAAAAGCATGTCTTCACTTAAATTTCTTACTCTCCATATTGTGGTGTAATGAAAGAATCTAGACTAACCAAACAAGAGGAACAAAAAGTAGCACCCTCCCCTATCCATCCCCTTCCATTAGAATTCATATCACCTAAAGTAACTCAAATTTTGAGTTTAGATCCAGACCGTCAGATCTGTTTTGGCACAAATATTAAAGGGACCCCGTGCATTCCAACTCTGGCCGGATTGGCCCGGATTCTGATCAGACGGTCTGGATCTAAACTCAAAATTTGAGTTACCTCTTCACAAACCTCCCTTAGCTTCACCTCCTGCTACCCAAACATAGTGTAGATAACATAGGTTCTAACTCACCCTTTTTAAATTTATCCAAGACTGGTTGCCATTTCCATTCCGAGACTCGTAACCATGCAAATTTCCATGAAGTGAATCTAAATCTTCATTCACAAAATGAGAGTTCTCCCGAAATGTGGCACTGCAGAACCATCTAGCACAGACATTAAGACTCTCTGGTGTATGAGCACCATCCAAGTAAAAGACCAAATTACCCCTGCCACTTGAATTTTCCGAATCGATATCCTTGACAATTTGAGCTCTGCCTGACAGATTTGCTGATGCTAGGCCTCTTCGAAAAGCTTCTGGCAAATCTTTATCCATGGCAACCTAACAACGCTTACCAGAAAATAAATTAGATTTTGCAACAAAAATCCTCAAGTAAAAATGAAAAGACAAAGTTATCACTAAGAAATTTGCAAAAAGGTCCCTGCTTTGTGAATGATGAAAAGAACTCCCTTCCATTATTCCGAAAGAAAACTTATTGCTCTAAAAAAGCTGTTGGAACAGATTATTCTAGTCAATATCTAGTCCAACAAAATTTAACAAAATGACCTCACATTTCAGGAAATGACGAAAAATGCCACTTTTACAAAAGTAACTCCCATTATTCTCAGTTAAAAAATAAAAAAAATTATGTTTACTTCCAAAAGAGCTTTTCTGCAATTCTGAAGAACTTTTTGTGCAAAATTTACCAAAAGTTTTGAGCTGATAAAATTGAACTGACATTGGAAGCAAGGGATGAATGCCCGGTTCTCTCAAGCCAACATTTACAAAGCGCTACAGAAAGACCAGCATTGATGAGTTGGTGATCCCCGTCTAACCCAAGCTTCAGACCCTTCAACCATTTTGAATTAAGAGGGGATGCCACTTCCAAGGGAATCTATAAATATGCAACAAAGTAGAAGCATGAGGAATAAACTTGCTTGCATCAAAATACCACCAAACAATAATATAGGAAAGTAGGCTTTTTGTAAATAAATCCAGTATACATATTTTTCCATTAAAAAATAGACCAACATTTCTCAGATGTGCAACTAATATGATAAGTTGATAACAACCATCATGTCTTAAGAGGCTTACAGATGTCAACCAAAAATCTAGATTAAGGTTGCAGAAGAAGGATACCAGTTAAAATTGAAATATCTGCTCTTATTCAAGTTTTTTAGTTTTTATTTGTCTAAAGCTCAAATTGAACTAAAGTCAAGTGAACCGATTGACAATGAGTTCAAACCTCATATGACCTGCCTATAAGCCTATGAAGAGATATGGATGGGTTAACCTAGTCCTTCACAGAAGTAAAAAGTTTGGGTGTTCATTTCTTGTACGGCAAAAATTATTGCATGTTAATTGCACAAGTGAGGAAGGGCAGTACATTTCGGTCATGATTGGTTGTGGAGTAAGAGGTGGAGTAAACCCCTTACTCCACACTTAAGCCACCAAACGAGAGTAAAATAGGAGTAAGATGAAGAGATGAGTTAATCCGGAGTAAATTACTCCACACTTACTCCACCTGTAGGGCCCACTTTCATAGGTAAATGTTCATTTCCCAACATCTCACTCTAGATGGATTAATTTAAGCAATGATTTATACTACCAAACAAGGTGTAAAATATGAAGAGAACATGGATAAGCAATTTAATCTTCATTAACTTTACTCCACAACCAAACATGGCTTAAATTACAAAAAAGAACACATTGCATAAGTACTAGTAAAACTGTGAATATACCATCAACTGAGATGCAGTCTCTTGAAGAACCAGCATGGCCTCCGGCAGCTGGGGCACCGTGAACCCGGGTACATGAGGCTTCATTCATACGAGCAATATTTTTTGTTAAATCTTGAAAACAAAACTGCATTCATGGATAATCAAATGGAAAACATTGTAATATATAGTTCATTATAATTTCTTCCTATTCGTGAAGGACTCAGTACCACTATTAGGGCACTATATGTGTACCTTGAAAATTCCCGCTTTTTGTGAAGCAATCTTGTCAATTGTATTTCCTGCCAATATAATGGATGTTAAAAAGGTTATGAGTCAAGCTGGAGAATCTCTAAAACTTGGGAAAATCTCAGACCTCACTTCCTGTTCTAGCATTTTTTAATCTAATATCTATAGCAAGGAAAGGCTGTGTAGTTTCTACACAGCCAGTCCAAGTCAGGAAAAAGGAGGAGGGTTGTGATAGGCGTGATGAGCCAACATAAAATACAGCCTTTTTATGGAAATGAAACCCTCATGACTCCGGTTGGGTTTCATTTCTAGCCTACCCCAACTTGTTTGGGACTAAAGGCTTGGTTGTTGTTGTATCTATAACAAGGAGAAAAATAATAACGTGTACAATATAAGAGAAGAAACCAACCTAAAATCTCCATATGATCCATCCCAAGTGAACTTACACCACACACAACAGGCTCTTTAATCTATGCATTTCAGAAATTCATAACAATTAAACAAAGTAGCTTGTTAAGATAAAACTAAGATAACAAACAGAAGAAAAAGGAGTTACCACATTAGTTGAGTCCCATTTACCTCCGATTCCGACTTCAATAATGGCAACATCAACCTAGATTACGCGCTTCATGTCATTAAGCATAGAAAAATGCATATATTATTTGGCACATTTTCTAGCAGAAAAAAGATTGATTCATACCTTTTCACACAAGAATATCTTAAAGGCCAAGAGAGTAAGAAACTGGAATAGACCAGGCATCAACATTTCCTCAGACAATTTGATCTGCAAAGCAAAATGAAAAGAATATCACAGTTGTATTTTTTTATTAAGAAACTAAATATCAGAAGAGAGACCGTATCTGTATGTGATAATATTATAAAGAAGAGCACCTTCAGCTGATTCCACAAATCCCAGAAATAATCTAAGAACTTTTCCCTGGATAGTTCCAACCTGCGAGAATTTGCACATAAAAATCAGACATAATTCACATACAAGTACAGACTAAAAGATGTCTTAGAAAATCACAAGTTAAGACATTATGCAATTTATTATTGCCTCGTTGTTCACGTGACTAAGAATGAGGTAAAAAAGACTCCGCATATAAAAACTAATAATTATTATATTCCCCAATAAGCAATTATTACATACCCGTTGATTCGAATCCTTTCTCTTACATCAATCAAGTGGGGGGATGTAAACAATCCAGTCCTTAGACCACATTCACGTAAAATTGCTTCAGAAAATGTGCAAGTTGAACCCTGGAATTATCAATTACATAGCAACATTGGCACCTAATTTATAAGTTCATAAGAAGACATCAAACTAGATCAAGCTATAGATGAAACATTAATGCAATCCGATCTAGGTCAAAGATGTACATAGTTCTTTTACCTTGCCTTTAGTTCCTGCAACATGTATGATTTTAAGTTCACCGATGCTTTGCTCCAAACCTACCATCTGTATATTCCCACAGCAAAATAAACATAACTATTATATATAATTTCTTTAAGCAAACTATAACACTGTATAAGAATCCTAAATTTACAATCCCTGGGAATTAAAATCTTTGGTCTTGAATTCACTAAAGTTAATTCCAGAGTTGAGCATACCAACCAGCAGAATATCAGCTTCTACAGTTTGAACTTTCCTTGGTCCTTTTTTATGAAATTTTTGGGGCTTACTTGAGTCTTTATGCCAGGTTTCAATGCTAAGTTGCACCTCAAAATAGAACTTTCAGCCAATACATTGCTTGTACTTTCACTGGAGACAATTGCTAATTCATATCAAAACTGGGAAATAAA
The DNA here is from genome assembly GCA_025461045.1 of Carex parvula. Lineage (NCBI taxonomy): Eukaryota > Viridiplantae > Streptophyta > Magnoliopsida > Poales > Cyperaceae > Carex > Carex parvula. The sequence continues at coordinate 1,095,029 of JAJGRW010000345.1, read as the reverse complement.
TTTCACCTAACCTTTATGTATTTAAGCATTAATGGAAAATTTGTACCATCCCTGGCTACAGCATTTGGCCTCTTATGCTGGCCTATCAGAGAGGATAGTGCCTCCATCGCTGCTTCATATGAAGAAGTAACAGCCAAATCTTGTGCGATGCTTTGATCCTCCATTTCTACTGCTAAAATTATTGTTTCACGAGAAAAGTCAACCAAAGATGGTATTTATTATACAAATTGTTGAGTTGAAGGAGATAACAAGAAGCATTCCAGTATGAATTACTCAGAGTCTGGTACTATGGAGGTCAACCAAAAACCTGACATATTGGTTAATGATTTTCTTAACATGACTTAAATGGCTTGATTTTATTTTTTATATATATACAATAATAACAAAATGCAAAATATATCTGAATTCTAAAACCAACTTAACTTTACTTTCTGGTAAATCTGACAGAAACCCAACCCTTTTAGTTTTCCAATAAAAATTCTGACCTGAAATAAACCTAATAAGAATCACTGCAAAGTTATCACAGCGAGAAGACCTTCAATTCATATCAAACGATACAGGCTCACTGACCCCTACTTTTTTTCCCGAAAGCCCTTTACAGTGTATTTTTCTGTTCTAAAAGACAATTTATTAAAGTAAACAATTTTACCCCCATAAGAATTTAGAAATATTCCACTACTTGCTGACATGTTCTTTCAGAAATTCAAACAATTTAACTGATTGTGCTCCATTTGAACTAGAATACCATACTGATAGATATATTTTTTTTTAAATACTAGACCTTTTTTTCACTAGCTACAGTTCTGGTAAAATTTTCATTTCAGTTTATATTAGCAACTTTTGTATATTTTGGTCCAAGACAGCTACCATATGTTTACTTTTTACATTCCAGGCCATTTTTTAAATCCTTTTGCAGAATTTAATAAGCTTGGAAGTATTACAAGCCAAGCCATTCTTTTGCAGTAAAAAAATATGATCAAAGTAAGAAATAGCATAAGGGGGTTATACTGATTTATACAACAAAACATGCCCAAGAATTATCGATTGCATCTACAATGATATATCCTATGGAACAGAAAAAGAAACTACAGTAGCAAGAAAAAGCGTCTCAATTTGTAAATAAAGCGAAATTAGAAAAACGTACCAGAAAATCTAGCGGGATCCTGTTATGCGAATGGGATGAAAGCTTCAGCCAATCAATCGGAATTAATCGAACAACCGAAATAAATAAGACGAGAAGGAAGGAATGGGAGATAATTTGGGAAATAATTTTTTTTCTGAATTTTTGTGGTTAAAGTATAAAAGTGGGTAGGCAATGTTTGAAAGCTCTGATGGTGGAGGGAGACGAGAAAGGGTTTCTCAGGACACCGCTGCTAAAGATCTCCAGGAAGTTCGACTCCTGACTGTATGGATTGGATTAACGAAATTTGGCCAAAGTCTTGAGTGATAATTGTATTCAGGGGCAGATCAGGGAGAGTCCGGATCTATGTTACTCGGATACTCTATATAGGGTTCTGTACCCATGTCGGATACGTATCAGATACTCTATATAGGGTTTTGTACCCATGTCGGATATATCAGATACCGATACGCGTTCGATACAGCACCGATACGTATCAGATACGCCAGCTGGCGTATCGGTTTACATGGCATATCCTACATCACCCGATACAGTCAACGATACGGACTGAAAAGCAGCAGACACGCCCCGTGAGATACGTTAGCGATACGTCAAATTTGTAATTTTTTCACGTGAAATAATATCCATTTGATATCCGCCGAATTCACTTCTCAGTGTTATGTTCCGGATCATATATAAACATCCAAAGATTCTTTTAAATTTAGTAGTGGGACTAAAGCTATGCTCCGGTCCGGATTATACGTTCATTGCACTATCTCCGGAGCAAATTTCGCTATTATATTCAACTCAATGTTTAATTTCTCGACAAATTCGCTATAGTATTTTAGTATGTAACTACATGCAGTGAATTTGGAATTTAGATCCAATGGAGTTAAAAGAGGCATCATTGAGAGCTGTACATCACTGCGGGTGCGTTTGGATCATCAAGAATAGCTGGGGTATTTGGATTAGTGACTATTCTTCTCCACTATTCTACATTTGGATCATCCTAAGAACAAAGTTATTCCTAGAGTTAGCGCTATTCTTGCTAACCCATCCAAACGATGAAATAGCACTAACCCCAGATTAGCACTATTCTTGCTGTTCCCGAGTTGCATCCAAACGTACCCGCAGAGAACTATTCTCACCTTTAATTTCGTTGTTTCTTTCTCCAGTCTTGTTTCTTCTCTTCTCCATTTCTATCTTCATGAACACCTCCATTTTACTATCTTTTTATTTTCTAAATTATTTTTCTTAATTTTCTTAATGAACTGTGGAAGTTTGGTTTAATTATGATTATGATTCATTTAAATATCATAATTAAAATAATATATATAATAGGCATATCGTATTCTAAATTTTTGAAAATTGATGTATGGACGTATCCGTATCGTATCCGATACGATACCCGTACCCGTATTCATGCAATATAGGTCCAGATCCTCTGAAATAACTCGAATTTTGAGTTTAAATTCGGATCATCTGATCAAAATCCGAATCAATTCGGTCCAAGGCGTAATGAACGAGATTTCTTTAATATTTGTGTCAAAACAAATATGATGGTCCAGATCTAAACTCAAAATTTGAGTTGCTCTAGGCGATATGAATTCGATAGCTAAGTCCTTCATGATTCAAAGCTTGTAAGTTTGTGTAATTTTTGTTAATTTTAATATAATTTTATAATTGTCGACCTTATTAGTGAAGTATTTGATTAATTAAAGTAATAAATATGTCTTGTTCTAAAATAATTTGGTTGAGTTTTATTTTTTATCAAATTCAGTCGCGTTATAATAATTTTAAGTTATGTCCTAATTGTATTCATTTATCTGCATTTTTTATTTTCACTCCATGTGTTACTAATTTTTAATTGTTTCATTTTATGATAAGTTTATATGTAACTTATGTTACTAGGAATTATAATTCTGAAAGTTGTACTTTTACATTTTAATTTGAACTTTATAATGATTATTTAGAAAGAAATGATGAATAATCTGCATATTAGGAGTTAACACTTGTGAATTCTGATACAAGTAATTAATAAATATGAATAATTATTTTGGTACCCGCAGTTGAGTACCCGCATTATACCCGCAGTTGATTTTTTTCCCAATTAACTTCCATAACGGTATAACTAACTTTGTCAATCATTAAATCACCTTGAAAAACGTGTAAAAGATGAGTCCAGTTTTTTTCTTTAAATACTTGATATCTTAAGTATAAATACTTGATGAATTATATATGAATATTTGATATATTAGGTATGAATACTTTCTATTTTGTATGAATACTTTTCATATTTGAATATTTGATACTTTGAAAAACGTGTAAAAGTATGTCATCATGGATCTCATTTGAAAAAGAAAAAAAAATGGAATACGTTCGTGATTTTAGATTTGCAAAATTCCTCATAGATCGTTCCAAAAATTGGTTAGATTGAACGAAGAAAAAAAAAAACCACCTTGAAAAACGTGTAAAAGATGAGTAGGTATTGTGTCCAGTTTTTTTTTAAATACTTGATATCTTAGGTATGAATACTTGATGAATTATATATGAATACTTGATAATTTAGGTATAAATACTTTCCATTTTGTATGTGAATACTTGAAAAACGTGTAAAAGATGAGTCCAGTTTTTTTCTTTAAATACTTGATATCTTAAGTATAAATACTTGATGAATTATATATGAATATTTGATATATTAGGTATAAATACTTTCCATTTTGTATGTGAATACTTGATGAATTATATATGAATACTTGATAATTTAGGTATAAATACTTTCCATTTTGTATGTGAATACTTGAAAAACGTGTAAAAGATGAGTCCAGTTTTTTTCTTTAAATACTTGATATCTTAAGTATAAATACTTGATGAATTATATATGAATATTTGATATATTAGGTATGAATACTTTCTATTTTGTATGAATACTTTTCATATTTGAATATTTGATACTTTAAAAAACGTGTAAAAGTATGTCATCATGGATCTCATTTGAAAGAGAAAAAAAAATGGAACACGTTCGTGGTTTTAGATTTGCAAAATTCCTCATAGATCGTCTCAAAAATTAGTTAGATTGAACGGAGAAAAAAAAAACCACCTTGAAAAACGTGTAAAAGTAATGGTCCCCAGTTTTGACAGTGTAATGGTTCCCAATTCATATATCATATATGTAGTTCATTGTATAGATATAAATACTTGTCTTGTATAGGTATAAATACTTCACAATGTTACTATTAATACTTGTAAAATAAAATTACAGTTTTGACAGTTTAGGTCCCCAAAAACAGTTATGACAGTTTAGGTGCGGTTTCCAAAAACAGTTATGATAGTTTATGTGCGGGTATAATGCGGGTACTCAACTGCGGGTACTCATATCAGCTTCCAATAAATATTAGAGGTGCCGATAAAGGTTGCAAAATTTATACAAGAATATTTATTTTTATTTTAGCCTATTTTTACGTAAGTACAGTATCAAAAGCATTGTTGTAATAAAAAAGATGAAGCAGATTATCACTTTTGAAAAATTCTATTTTTTTCTTCTTTTATATAAAAAATGAAGGTTCCGGCTTCTCTTTTTTATTATAGTTGTGTGACAACATAAAGGGAGGAGTTAATATTCAGTGCACAAATTTTAATTTTCAATGTTGATTCATTTTTTTGCATTTCTATCAAATTTATCCTCAGTAAATACTAACCTATCTTTGTTCAAATCAACAAAAATGTGACATTTTATTATATTAAACAATCTTTACTATTATTCTATTAACAAACAAATATGTTGATATAGAAATCAACATATTTATCCGTAAAATATATAGAATTATCTAAGTATGATAGTATAGAAATCAGCATATTTTTTATTAATATGATTGTATGAGTACAAATTGAATTACACGCAGAAAAAAGAATGTGTACAAATCAAATTATAAGAATTACCCAAGTATGTTAGAGTTTCTATAACCAAAAAAAAAAATCATTTCTAAGTGCTGAAAATATTTTTTCTTGAGTGGAACAAGAAACAAAAAAAATATGTCAGAACATGTTGAGAGAAATTTTTTCAGTTATTGGAATTTTGCATAGATGTCTTTTTTCATTAAGTGAAAATGTTTTTCGTTACAAGTTGTAATGAAATTGAGATCCGGCTTAACTGGATTTGATAGATTGTTTGAGAGATTGAGATCCGGAGAACCGAATAATTTCTCTAAATTTTAATAAATAGCTTCGAAATTCCAAACCAACAGCCGACGAAGAGGTCATGAAATCTAATCTAACTTGAGAGCAAGTAACTGCCTATCGACGAAGAGGTCGTGAAACTACCTAATTTTTTAAATATTATATTTTATTCAAATCAGACTTTACAAGTACTAATTTGAAAGATATACTTTTAGCAATTATAAAATTAATTTTAAATATTAAATTTTTTTGTCACCTAACAAAATAAATAGGAATAGAATATTCTAAAATTAATGTGAAGAAAATTATTAATAGTATAGATATGATAAAAAAACAATTATCATTGTGATCTTTAGATGAATAAAAAAAAGGAGCTATGTAATTAAAGAAAAAAACAATGAATGAAAGACGACTGCTACAGTGGAGATAAGTAATTAAATGGCAACCTGACAAGTAACAAGTGATTCGGAATATTCGGTTTGGTGGCTTGATTATTTATTTGATTCCGTGTGAGTGGTGGAGGAATTCATATCCAGTGCAGTACTGTAATAGGGAATCTTTTACAATTACTTGGACCGTTCTTTTTAACTTGGCACGAATCTCTAAGCCCAATAATACTGCCCCTCAGTCAGCCCGAATCCCAAACCGGCTGAGAGTTAATCTCAAACCGTAAATAGCTAATTGTAAAAGGGAATATTTTACGATACCGTCGAGGATATGGATCCGTGGTGGAGAGCGAGAGCAAGCATCCTTACCTTGTTTAGCATTTCAATGAAGTCAATGGGAATACAAAGGTTCTTACCCTTTTAAAAGGTTTTTATTACCTTTTCAGTCTACTTTAATTAAAATAACTACGAGATATCATTTTTTTTTAAATATCGCTATGGGTTTAAAAAATATCGCTATGGGTTTAATTTTTTATTTTGTCAGTAGGGGGTGTCAATGGATACGATACGGTTAGATCGAATGCATTTTTATATCCATACCCATTAAGAATTGATCTTACTCATACTTGTTAAGAATTTGTTTTACCCTACTCTACTCTTACTCATTAAATTTAGCAGGTAATGAAATAGTAGCAGGCGGATAACGAATAATATTAATACAATAGTTTTATTATTTTTACAAATAAACTATGTCATACATATGCAATCACAATTACTAATATAAAAATCAAAATACAATTATACAATCAAATCTAACTAATAGTTTTTTATAAAGCAAAAATAAATAAAAAACACAAATATCTCTTCTAACAAATTCAATTCGTTAACTAAATAACAAAACATTCAAATAAAAAAGTAATATGTTTAACATAATATTCTTCTTACAATAAAAGACATACATTTTCTCATGATATTGTTTTTAATATCTAATTATTGTGACGAAGAAGGAAGAAATTTTCTCATTAGTTTGGTTAGCGTGGATACAGTGATATGAAAACAGAAAAACAAATAAATCGAATATAATATTTTTATATTTTTATATAATTTATTTTATATGATTATCCGTTATATAACGGGTACGAAATAGCATTTACCAGTACACATACCCGTTTATCTAACGAAAAAAATCCTTATCCATACTCATACCCAATAAGCTAACAAAAAAAAAATTACCCATACTCGTCTTATCGAATACGATACGGGTAGGGTAAATGGATAAACGGGTGTCATTGACACCCCTATTTGTCAGTACTATGAATAAAAAAAGTTGGTTTTTTCAGTGGACATTTTTCCTTTTTATTCCAACTACTTGCTATGGCATAGCCGATATTTTTATTAAAACCCCCAAAAAAAAAACAAATTATCAAATCTGCTCCCACTTCAAAATTATAATTATTTCTACCCTAACCGCCCGTGGACTGGGCGGTCCACTTTTCACACCAGACCGCCCAGCCACTGGGCGGTCCACTACCACGAGCTGACCGCCCAGCTGCTAGGCGTTCCGCTATAAAACCCTATAAAAGGGGTTTTTCTCTCTCCAGATGAGCACAGTATTCATTCCTCCACACCAGAAATTTTCCAGAACCGAATTTTGAGGCGATTTTGAGGCGATTTTGAGGCGATTGAGCACAGTAATTTTAGCACAGTAATTCCAGCACAGTAAGTCCAGCACAGTAATTTCAGCACAGTAATTCCAGCACAGTAATTTCAGCACAGTAATTCCAGCACAGTAATTCCAGCACAGTATGTCCAGCACAGTAAGTCCAACACAGTGATTTCAGCACAGTGATTCCCGCACAGTGATTCCAGCACAGTGATTCCAGCACAGTGATTCCAGCACAGTATTTCCAGAACAGTATTTCCAGAACAGTATTTCCAGAACAGTAATTCCAGAACAGTAATTTCAGAACAGAAATATGTTGGTTGCACTGTATGTGGGCGGGAAGTTTACCCGGGGTGCGGAGGGAGCACAGTACACTAAGGAAGCATCATATGGCTTCGAGGTAAATGCAAATACCTCATTTGTTGAACTGAAGGGTATTGTGTATGAAAAGATCGGTGTGAACCCCAACCGGTGTGATATAGATTTAGCTACCCGGATTAACACAGTAAGAGGTGGTAGACCTTACTATACCCGGTATCCAATAACAGATGAGTCGTTATGGAGGAGTGTTTACAACACTTTTGAGTCACAGGGGGTAATGGTAATGGACTTATATTCCAGGAGAGTTCAGCGTGAACCCGGGGTTGGAACATCTAGGAAAAATAGAGGTTATGATCACTCGGGTTATGACAACCCGCGTCACTCGAGTTATGATAGCTCGAGTTATGAGCACTCGGGTTATGACAACTCGGGTCATGAGCACTCGAGGTATGGCAACCCCCGCCACTCTAGTTATGACAACTCGGGTCACTACAGTTATGACAACCCCGGCCCCTCGAGGTATGACAACCCCCGTCACTCGAGTTATGAACCGCCCGTATCACCCGTTTATGAGAATTATGTACCTGATTTTACCACCGATCTACCACCACCACCACCACCTCCTCCTGAAACCCCAATCCAACCCAGATTTCCATCTGTACCACCATCAATACCTTTAGTGTCACCCATTGCTACCCGGAGAGACCTTGACCTTGATGCTGAGCTCGATGCCGTACCACAAAGAAATTTGGAAACAGGTGACGAATGGGAAGGGGATTGGAATTCTGATCACGAGTCAGAAGGTGATGGAGATTATTTACCTAAGGAAGACAGATTTTCGATTAGAGGTCGGACAGATAGGCATCCGTGCCCCACATTCAACGATACCACTGCTTTTGAAGAGGCAGACATCTCATTTTTTGGGCCTCGTGTCAGGTACAGTCAAGAGCTTGCTCCGCAGCAGATTTACACCAACATAGATGAACTTGTGAAGAAAATACATGAGGTCCATGTTCACGGCAACTGGGAGTGCCGAGAGGAAAAAAGGGACCGAAGAAGGTTGGTAATTGTTTGTAAAGACGGAGTGCATTGTCACTTCCGTCTATATGCAACCCCTGTGGGTAAGGGCGAGGCATGGATTATTAAGAAGTGTGAACCACCTCACACATGCAAGGCTGCGTCATCAAGGAAAGACCATGCAAATCTTACGGCTTCACTTATTGCCGATGTAATTGAGAATGACGTTAAGGAGGACCCATCGATGAGCCTCAAGGAGGTCGGTAGAGCTGTCAGACGGGTTTACAAGCATGTCGTCCCAAAATACAACAGGTTGTGGAGAGGGCGTGAACTTGCGATTTGCCGAATGTTCGGTAGCTGGCATGGTTCATACAGCTTGCTTGCACCATTGCTGCAGGCCATAGCAAGTACAAATCCCGGCACTGTCTTTGAATGTTGGAATATAGGCGTACCGGATGTCGACAACGCGTTACAATTCAAGGCCATAGCATGGGCGTTCGGTCCATGTATTCAAGCTGTGCCATACATTAGACCGGTCATCAGTGTGGATGCATGCTTCCTGTCTGGCCGTTACGACGGGAGACTGCTGATCGCATGTGCATATGATGCTGAAAACCAGTTGTTGCCTTTGGCCTTTGCAATTGTTGAGCAGGAGGACGGGGAAAACTGGGGATTTTTCATGAGCTTCGTAAGAAGACGAGTGGTTGGCGACCGGTTCTTTTGTGTCATATCAGACCAGCACAAAGGAATCAAATATGTTTTTGATCGCCCAGATTTCGGGTGGTCGACAGCGAACGGCGATTGTGTGCACAGGCTGTGTATGCAACATGTTACAGAAAACCTACACAAGAACTGCGGATCTGGAAAATGGGTTGCAGATACATTCAGAATTGGTTGCAAGAAGAAGAAGCCGAGAAGGGTGGAAGAGATGTTCAAAGATTTTTCCAAGGTATGTATATATGAATTATTTGTTGACTTATATTTTTTGAATTATTTAATCAAACGTTTTCTCAAGGTGGAAAAACATTTGTACTTACTCAAGGTGGGAATTTTGTACTTACATGTTGCAGATATTTTCTGACTTATATATGAATTATTTAATCAAACGTTTTATTTGCAGTACTGTCCAAAGGCAAATTTGTACTTACTCAAGGTGGGAAAAAATAATCCCGCCGATCTGGCTGAGCCACCTCGATATGAGAAGATATTGCAAGCCCGTGATGGAGGTTTCCGATGGGGAATTATGACCACAAATGGGTCTGAGTCCTTAAATGTTGTTTTCAAGCAGAGCCGGCAGTTGCCCGTGGCAGCAATTGTGGAGGACACCTTCTACAAGTTAAATGCATGGTTTGTTGCACGGCGTGCTAAAGCCCTCGAATTACTGTCAAGGTATGTATATTTTTATTCAGAGATTTTGCTAAGGTATGTATATTTTTATTTGTTGACTTATATTTTCTGAATTACTGTCCAGGAATCAAACGTTTTCAACAAGGGTGGAGGGAAAACTAAGGAAACATAGGGAGAAAGGTGCAGCTATGAGAGTTGTCCCGTACGGGGATAACCAAATGGAATTCGAAGTGCACTGTCCAGATGAGTTTGCTCCAACCGGCCGTAGACCGGATGGGACTATGGAGTTTGTGAAAAGGATGTTCAAGTATGTTGTTATTTTTGCACCTGACAATACTGTAACATGCACTTGCCAAGGAATCCAGTTGGCCCACATACCTTGTTCTCATGTTATGGCGGTGTGCCAAGAGAGAAACTTCTCTGAGGATGATTATGTCGCTGACATGTACCGGACCGATTACCTTGCGAGTACTTGGGGTGCATCTTTCCATCCTTATCCCAACCAGTATCAGTGGCCACCCTATGTTGGTGATAAAGTCTATCCCGCAAGCGGGTGGATCAGAAAAGGAAGAAGACCCCACAAGCGTCAAGTAATGACCATGGACGAGATGGAAGGTAGGCGAATGGGACATCAGGCCCGCCGTTCAACAACTGACAGGCAGCGAGCAGGTACGGTTAATTTTATTTATTTACTTATATTTTATTTGTTTACTTATATTTTATTTTGATTTTATTTCAACTGGAATGCAATGCAGATGCCATTAACGAAGCCAACGAAAGAGAAAATGCTAGAGTTGTTGCTGAGGCTACCGGTAGTAGCCACCGCAGTCATGAAAGCCCAGGAACCGGTAGTAGCCATGGAGAGACATCCGGTAGTGCCGCACAACCAGCTGAACCCAGACCCAGACGTCGTATTTTGAGTTTGTTCGGCCGTCGTCGCTGATTACCAAGTTTTGTTAACTCTAGTTATGAAATATTTTAGATGTATATTGTGAACTATTTTAGATGTATACTGTGAACCCTAGTTATGAACTATTCTAATTGGTAGTTTGTTATTTTTATTACTTAATTACGTATACAAAAACTAACAACATAAAACATAAACAAACACAAAACTAATGAAATAAAGTCTACGACATAAATTCCTAAAAATTCTACAACATAAATTCCTAAAAAATCTACTTCTTACAACGAGCCTTGAAAGTGCAAGGCACAAAGTCATCATCAGAGTTTGCCTGATCTGGATCAGTCACAGCAGACGAAGTGGTAGCCTTACCAGTACACGGAACAAACTTATCGTCCGATGCTGGAGGCTCTGGATCAACTTTCTTCTTTTTCAAACCAAAGCCGTAGGGGTTTCCCACAAAGTCATCGTCTGAAATTTCATACTGAACATGTCGTTTCTTCCATTCCTCCAGCTTACATGTCTCACAATTAAAAAAATCACGACATATTTGACACTTGTATTTTTTTCCTCATTTTTACCTCGATCACTAATTGACCCTCCTCTCGCTACGCCACGATCTCGGTTGCTCGCTTTCTTACCTCCACTGTTACTGTCCATACCTCAAAATCGCCTCAAAATTCTCTCATTCGGTTCTGGAAAATTTCTGGTGTGGAGGAATGAATACTGTGCTCATCTGGAGAGAGAAAAACCCCTTTTATAGGGTTTTATAGCGGACCGCCCAGCTGCTGGGCGGTCAGCTCGTGGTAGTGGACCGCCCAATGGCTGGGCGGTCAGGTGGGAAAAGTGGACCGCCCAGCCCACGGGCGGTTAGGGTAGAAATAATTATAACTTAAGAGTGGGAGCAGATTTGATAATTTGTTTTTTTTTGGGGGTTTTAATAAAAATATCGGTATTATCATTTATATATAATAACACCTACATCTCATTTTTAAAAGAATATAAATAATTATATATACTTTTAGATAGGTTATATTCAAATATTTTTTTGACGCATCACGCATGTATTCAGATCAGATGTAATCTATGAAAATTAAGTTTTCAAAATAGTAATTATTGCTCTATTTTACAATTTTATCTAAAAAAACTACCGAGACTAATATTAACTACTACGTAAACTATTATCTATAGCCATGATTTAATTATATGTATTGCGTAAAGTATTACATAATTAATAAAAATTAAGTAAAAGATAAAAAAAAAAAAAACTAAATAAAGTTATTTTTTCACAACTGATGTCCGTACTCGCAAAACTAGCAACTCTCTACTACAAAGAACATAAATTTTTTTATTAAATGATGGTCTAGTTTACTAATTTTTATTTAATGTTTATAAAATATTTCCATCTGAATTTCAAACCCACGATTTCCTACACAAAAATGTTGTCTTTTTGCCATTAGATCAAAGTTTTATTCTCACAAAGAACATAATTTGAAATAAGATATTATGATTCATTCCACTATGAAAGACAAAATTTGAGGATTTGACAACTGATTTACTAATAAATCAAAATCAATAGTTATATATTAAATATCGACTGAGATTAATATAAATGATTGGGTTCTAAAACAGTGGCAGATATTAATACAATTCAAAGGTGCTCAGCTACTTTTATAGTTTTAAATTTTTTAATTATGTATATGAGGAGAGATTCACTTACAACATTTATAAGTTACAAAATCTTACAATAAATTGGTTTTGCGATTTTAAAAGTCTAAATAGTCAATTCAAACTGTTCAACTTGATATCTATATTAAAATGTACTTGGAGATAAAATTTTACATTTTTTTAATTTTTTTTACTATTTATTAAGTATTTTACAAAACTACTGTTTTTCAGTGGTTCAGAATTTTCTAAAAAAATAGTTTTGTAAAATATTTAATAAATAGTAAAAAAATTCAAAAAAATGTAAATTTTATCTCCAAGCACATTTTAATATAGATATCATGTTGAACGGTTTGAATTGACAATTTAAACTTTTAAAATCACAAAACCGAATTGTTGTAAGATGTTATAACTTACAATATTGTAAGTAGATCTCTCCTCATATAATTCAAGTCTCTCTCATAAAATGTTAAATGTATGATTATAACTTAGTAGTTAGAATTTCACTTTGTGATTGTAAAGATTTTGAATCCAAAATTCCAACTAGCACTTTACATTTCAGCTTTTCCAATCTAAATTTCATAGTTTCACCTCTCTTTTTTTTAATGTGTCTAAGTTTGAATAGCCAGATTAAAGAGATTAGAAAGAGATGGATACTCTAACAACCGTCAAAAGATTATGGACAGTGACGATTTTAAAGAGGAGAACGGATCAATTAAAGACTTTAAGGCTTAGTAAAAAAAAAAAAATAGTGTTATCTTGATGAGTTTTAACCCAAAAGTCAAGTTTTAGATCGACCTCACTCTTCTATTAGTTCATAATAATTAAAAATTGTGTTGAGCTTTTTAAATTGAAAAAAAAATATTAGATCAGAAAAAGAAAAAAACATAAGATCAATTTTACATATAAACGCATTATTCGCAGTGTTATAAAATGCGGTTTTCATGCGGTATGCGGAAGGCCACCGCATACCGCATATACGGTATACGGCCGCATATGCGGATTTTTATGCGGACGTATATATGCGGATTCTTTTATTAAATATTAAATATTTGGACCATATATATGAAATATATGAAATATTTGTGTCATCTTTATCAAATATATTAAATATATTTGAGTGCTTATAGTTTTTTCTGATCCTACGGCTTCATATATTAAATATATGTAATTTGATGCTGATCCAACGGCTCATACAGTTTTTGCTCCATAAAAAACAAAATAATTGGGTCAACGCTTTCCACTATTTGCAACAGCTAGCAAATCAAATTGAATATGTTCATTGGACCTTTGTTTTTTGGGCTGCGCATTTCACAAATGGGCTGCACATGTGAAGGCACATGTGAAGGTGAAACTCTTATAAAGGCGCCGGAGCCAGGAGAAAATAGTCCCACATTCATAAAACAAAAAATTCACAGCGCTCAATCTCCTATAAAAGAAGAGGGGTAGACGCTACATCAACTACCTGGACATCCGGACTCAGATAATGAGTTTGGAGGTTAGTTTTTGGTCCGGACCCAGATAATGGGTTTGAAAATTTTCGAATTTGAACTCAAATAATGGGTTTGGATCAGCGGAACTGTATATTGGAACCGCATATTGATTTTCTATGCGGTTGCCAACCGCATACGCATATGCGGCCGCATATGCAGCCGCATGAACCGCATTTTACAACACTGATTATTCGTGAAGAAGATCAATTTCAATGAATTGGATTCATCATTTAAAACCATTTTGATAACTTTTAAAGTTAAACTAATCAAAAACTTGATGAGCTTAAAAACACCTAAGTTTAAATATTCTTAAAATAAAAATAAAAGACAAAAGAAATTCTTTCTTTTATCACGCTTTTGAAAAATAATTTCAAGACTTTTGACCACGAGATGTGAAGTCCCCAAATAATATATTAACAAATCATTATGACAATTATGTTCCCAGTCTACCTACCTTCATGCCTTAATTCAACATGATATCTTATGAGCGGCTCAATATCTCCATCCAAAACCGAGTTCAAATCAGGCATATGCAATCCCGTTTTCAGATCATGAACAGAGTTTTGCGGCCTGAACATGTAATATCTTGTCACATGCTTTAATTCATTTTCTACAAAGGCACTATTAATTTCCTTTATATCAGATACTCCGAGCTCTTCAGCGAGAACTAGGAGTTTTGCTTTCAGCCGGTTGAGAGCCTTGATTTTGTTCGCGAAATGGCTTCTTTCTCCTGAAAAAGGGTTCAGGCAAAATGAATATACAAGAGTGCTGATAACAACAAACAAGAGTGAGGCTATGGTACTATGCATAGCATGGATTAGTCCGTACTATGGATCAATATCTTCGTTTATAAAGTTCAAATAGTCGATCTGAACCATTCAAAATGATCTCCATATGAAAATGTACTTGCACACTAAATTTTACAATTTTTTACAATATTTTTACTATTTTTTAGATAAGTAGAAAATCACTACTTTTGAATGGTCAAGAATTTTCAGATCTAAAAAAATATAAAAAAATTGTAACAATGTAAAACTTGATCCACAAGTACATTTTCATATGGAGGTCATGTTGAACAGATCGACTGTTTGGACTTTGAAAACGAAAATATTGATCCATAGTACGGGTCAATCCGCGCTATGCATTGCTGGTAAAAACAGGTATAATATTTGAATCAACAAAAGTCCAGACCAGAAAGGTTGAGGTGGGTTAGTTTGGCATTGCATTGCTGATGCTTAAACTTAAGATAAAAGTTACTTCCATGTGAAGAAATTAGAAAAAGTAACAAAAATGGGAACCAGAACGTGGCCTAACAACTTTTAAAGTATCAAATCGTACTTTATATCACCTGTATAGGACAATGAACCAAAAATAAAGGACAAATAAACCACAGAGAGCAACATCAGACAAGTAAAATCAACTTTGACTTCTACTATATTGAAATATTCTAAATTTAGAGTGATGCTATGCAAAGCGCGGGTTGGACCATACTATGAATCAATATCTCCCTTTTCAAGTCCTAACAATCAATCTGAACCATTCAACATGATCTCCGTATGAAAATGTACTTGTAGATCAAATTTTACATTTTTTACAGTCTTATAGATAGGTAGAAAGTCACTTGATCTAAAAATTCTAGACCATTCAAAAGTAGTGATTTTCTACATATCTAAAAAATAGTAAAAATTTTATAAAAAATGTAAAATTTAGTCTGCAGGTACATTTTCATATGGACATCACGTTGAAAGGTTCAGATCGACTATTTGGACTTTGAAAACGAAAATATTGATCCATAGTACGGACCAATCCACGCAATGCGTAGTACCATAGCCTCACTCCTAAATTTAACTGATGTTATACGTACCTGCACTTTGTAAAGTCACACCAGTTGGGATGTGACATATTTTAACAGCGGAACTCTTCCTCAAAGTATTCTCATATTCCAAATCCAGGGGCAAAATTTCAATTTCAGTTTCATCTAGTTCCAGGGCAGTAATTTTATCAAGGAAAAGCGGTATCACATCTACCCTGGCCGAGTACTTCTGTAATCATAAAGAAAAGACAAAAGAAGCAAATCCAATATATGAAAAAAAAAGTTGTGGTAGTTACGAATGATAACTAGGATGTCAATATTAGCTGGCAAATGAAGCAGTTGGATGAACCCAAACTAGACTGAACCAACCTGCACCCGACCCGGTTTTCATTAACCTGTCAAGTTGGTTGTTCAGGTCTGGTCGTCTGGCCATGACAAAACCCATTCAGTTTTGACCGCTTGACTTTATACTAAAGTAATTCAAAGTTTAAAATTTTTGCATGTAGACGGATTACTCGTAAAGTAGACAGATTTCAACGGTTCAGATTCGTCATTTGAAATCAATTTGATAGATTTTAGAGTTGAGTTCACAAAGATGCTTGATGAACTTAGGAACATCCTAGTTCTACTCAATAAATAAAGAGCCAGTATATCTGTAAACCCGCCATCAATTAGTATGTCAATAATTTGGCATCCCAATTGGTCAGGTTAAGTCAATCTGAGCAACTGGATTAATGGGCTGGGTCCTAGGTTTTCCTCATTAATGGGTTGGGTTTGCTCGAACCAAACCCAACCCAATCTATACCACTACTTCCTCATGAAAAAACCAGAGGAAAATACACTTACCATCTCATGAGAGAGAGCTCCAAAACTATCTAGAGCACGGTCAGTCATGACATGTGTACCCTTCTCACCAGAAAGGTAGCCATATATATACTCGGATTCAATCTCTAGTGTGGCCAAGTGGACCCCACCATTCTCTGACATATACTTTTCTACCACTCTGTTATTCCAGCCATGCTTCTCAGCCCATCTAGTGTACATGGACAGTATCCTCCCTGTCCATACCTGTTTCAGTAAAAGTCAACAATTTCATAAAATGCAAAAATAAAACAATAAAGATGCTCATTGGAATGTTAATAACTGATTATTTGCATTGCAAATATTATGTTTTTTCTTTATCATTTGAATTTGTTCATACTGATAGTGATCAATTTTTCGTAATTCATTATGCTTATTATTTCTTTTTCATAATCATATTTGTTTGCAACAAAAAAATTCTCTTGTAATTTTGTTGAAACCTTTTGATTTGTTTTTACATTTCTCCTTCCTTTATTGGACCATTATTTCAGCTGATTATCTGAGATGCCAATTTTCTTGAGATCATATTTCTTTTTTGGAGTAAAGGTTCTAAGTCAAGCCACCCAACTATTTAATATCCACAAAGGATTGCTCCTCCGGGTTTCGAACCTGCAACCTCCCACACGAAGAGAACTGCCTTTGCCACTAGACCAAAGGCTGGTTCTTCTGTATATTGAGAATGTGTAAATTGTAAATACGGAACCGAAACAAACCTGGGAAGAAGGTCCTTCTGTACCTGCTTGCAGTATAACACATGCGCCTTGCTTATCATGTTGCCCGGTAAGATGTCTAGAAATCTCATAATTATCTAAAAGCTTGCATGCATCTAACGAAGCTTTGTAAGCTTGCTCAAGTAAATTATAGTTTACAACATCTGTCTCAGCTAATTGGTTTATTAAGTCCGCCTCTTCAGCCTGTGGACATAAATGAAAACAATAAAGAATTAAGAAGATTCTTTCAAACAATACTCAATATTTACCATATTTGCAAGTAAAACAAAATATTTCCCATATTTTGCATGACTATTAATGAAAGGTCAAGTCCAGAAAAAAAAAAATAGACAAGTGGCTCTTACAATTCCTGTCTTAACCAAATCAGTCATTACCAACATGTAAAATTTTCGCACCCAATATTAACAAGGACTTCTGCCAAAAAAAAATAACAGTTGGGATCAAGCTTTTAGAAAACACAATTAAACATGCGATTAAACCGATTGATGGTTTTGGGACATCACTGCATTAAATTTATCCAAAGACACCTCGCCCATTAAATTAACTCAAACATTAAATGCTGTCAAACGTTTTCAATAGCTCGGTTGGGATGCAACAGACTAAGAAATTGTGAAAGTTTTAGTAGTGAGTATGACAAACAGTGGGTGGAATTGCAAAAAAAAAAATTTAGTACAGATAGTGTGTGTTTCTATATTCTATGCACTTGATCTATGTCCCAGATAGTGAATAACTTTTATTCAGAAAACAATGTGTTCCAATTTCTTATTTGCATAGTAGATATGCCAAATTTGGTGTAAAGTAGAAAAAAAAATGGAAACTCACATGATATATTTTTTTTTTCTAGCACAGCACCTTATATTGAAGGTCCCTGAGGCTTTCGACCACTTTAGCTGTATCTGCTAAAGCAGAAAGAGAATCGTCAGAGATATTTAGATCATCCCATAAATTGCTTTGATGCAGCATTTCTTCTTGCTTGATTTTTCTCTCTTGTTCAAACTTCAATGCTTCGGGAGCCGCATCATCAACACGACTCACAATTTCTTCTATGTTTCTTCTTAAAGAACCTGGAGAAGTAAAGGAGAAATGGTTAAATTTGCTAAAAATTAGGAGAGATGTAGATAACTCTTCATGCCAGCAGGACACCTAGCCACTTAGCATTTCTCAGATATTACAAATATAACATTTTGTTCCTAGCTTCCCCAGACATTATACTCTTAATGACAAATTTCTCCCTGGCTTTAGTTAGCTCTTTTTTTTTCCTATGCACAAAATGAACCAAAATCAAGCAAGGCAGGTATCATTTTTTTGTGTTCAGGTAAAAAATGGCTAGGTATTATTATTATCTGGAAATTAAATTAATAGCTGGATGAATTGAGTGTCAGTTAATTAACAATTACATTTACCAGCTACATGCAACTGCAGTTTCAAAATTTGAGCAATACACATTGTAAGACTGTTTTGATTTAAATTGAAGTGATACTTCTGCCAGTTCGAAATTGGAGCAATACACTTTAACTTCAGGATGAATTTCACTAAAATTAAAAGAAGAAAAAGGCCTGGTAAGAAACCCTAAAGAGAGACGAAGAAGAAGTGAAACCAACCTAGCTCTTTGTACACGCGGTTCTTTATGTTCCTACCATCGTTATACCGGGAGGCGCGAATGTAAAAGCGGAGTCGTCTCGAAACGAGCCATTGGGAGCGAACGAGAGAAGCCTTGGTGAAAGGCAGTGACCTCGGCGTTGTCGCCATTAGAGTAGAGGAGCTCAGAAGGGGTTGCGCTGAAAGAAAGAGGAGGAGATGAGCTTCACTGGAGAATTTAGCAAGTTGTGGCTAACAAGTTCAGTCTGAGCTCGCTTTTTTTGTGTGGAGTGGGGAGTGCTTGCGCTTCTCTGGCTAGGCGGCGGACTTGCCCTTTTGTGTGGGGTCCGGATCCCCCAACTCAAATATTTTGTTTGGATTCGGGCCGTCCGATCAGAATCCGGACTAATACGGTCTGAAACTCTGAGACGGAAGGACCCCTTTAATATTCGTTCCAGAGCAGATCGGACGGTCCGGATCCGAACTCAAAATTTGAGTTACTTTAGGGAGGACCCAAATTATTTGTGGAGACTGGAGAGTGTGTGCTGATGGGTCTGTCTGCTAGGTCTGGATCCCCTAAAATAATTCAAATTTTTGAGTTTAGACGTGTCCGGTGTATATTTGGGTAGCGCAGGGCCCGGTATTATTTGAAGGGTCTGGGACTTTTAAGAGTCGTGTTAGAGCATTTCTGACATGCTGGATCAAAACTCAAACATTGGGTTGCTTTATGGGATCCGAGTTCGTCTGTTATGGGTCCTTTTGTAATTTCAATTTAATTTGGATTTGAATCCGGTTGGGAACAATTTGGATTGGATGTGGCATGATTTCATGTAGCTCAGTTCTTAATAAGCGAGTTGGGTATACTCATGCTCGGTTTATTAAGTTAACAAGAGATTTATTTATAAGTTTTTAGTGAGCGAGTCACGAGTTATGAGCAATTTTCTCACTCCTAGTGTGGAGCGGGGAGTATTAGAATTCAATGTTAGATTAATTCCAATTAAGTGGCCTAGATAATGGATGTAAATGAATTGAGAGTTTTTAGTCTCTTAAGATCACCAAATAAATTTGTGAAAACTTAGTGTCATGAATTGAGAGTTTTAATTCTTTTAGTTTTCCACAATTAATAGCACACTAAATCTAATCCGTTCATTTGGTATTTGATGGATGTACCAGATTAAAGCTAAACAAGTATAAATAGATCCTACCCATTAGAGGTTACACACAAATATTTTCATCTCAAAGTTTTGTAACATTAAAAGAAAGAGGGTCAAGGGCAAGAAACTGTTTATACATCAAGTTAAAATAGCATAGCTACATCTTTCGCATCAGATATTTTTATGTTTGCAACAATTATATTGTTCAAGATTCTAAAGATTATGTTCGTTCTATGATACATAGAAACTTACATTCAAGACAATTCTTTCTCCTAATTTGGAAATTGTAAATTTATTGTTAATTGTATTAAATTTTAAATTATTTTAATGTTACCTGAAATTATATTGAAAACAGTTAAATATGTTATCGTTATAATTTTTAAATGATTTATATTTTCAAGGAATTAAGCCATTTAATGAAGAAATGTAAATAAATTTTATTATTTTTTATCCACATAATATACATTTCTACATTATATATCGTACTTCAAATGCACGATTTATGTTTAGAACTTATTATGAAGTTTGCCAAATAAAATTTAATACATTCTTAGTAATTTTTTCTAATTTTGCAGGTTGAAAGAAACTACAGAATTTATTATTTGGATTATATGTTTAGATTTTTTGCCTTCCCCTTGTTTCGTTTCTCTAAATTAAAGAGCTTCCGTTTGAATAGACCTAATGGGAAGAGGCAAAAATAGGTGCTCTACATTTTACTTGCTCCGACAGACTACAAATAAGATTACATGATCCTTAGCAGTTATAGTTGACATTTAACAGAAACAACAAAAGTGATATACCTTAACTATATACAAAACTTCCACAAACCGAACCGAAATATGCTTTCAATTAGAGAGACTCGGCAAATTGAGGTGCTTCGAGATCAAGCTCCTGCTTCATAACACAGTTCATCGACCACTCACTGCTGAATACTCTTACACCCCTCTTGGAAGCATCCAAAGCATCTTTCATGTCCTCCTCAGATGCCATAAATATAATCTTATCTGTATTTTCTGACTCATCAAACCTGCCGACTACCTGTAATGAACCGTGGCTGACAATTATAACAGCTGATGTACCCCAAAAAGAAAAATCATAGATGTATCATATGCCCCAAGTCGAGGATGATCAAATTGGATTCCAATTTGTACCAGTTTATTAACTTGGGTATGATAAATATAATCTTCCATGAATTATTTTACATTATTTTCCTCTTTCGATTCTTTGGCATATAATAACATCACCAGCTTTACTAGATTCAAATGCAAAAAACAACTCTTAGAGAGAGAGATATGACCCTTACATTTCCACCACATGATTTGATGATGGCTGAGAGATTGTCAATGGAAGGTTGGATATGCTTGGTGAAGCAAAAACTGTAACCCGAGAACAAAGCACATGGATTTGCTCTTGCTCTTGCAACAGCATCCCTTAGTTCACACTTGTACTTCGTTAAGTAATCCTCATCTTCTAATAAGTAGTTAGCTTCATCTAAACGAGCACAATAATAAAATTAAACATAATATAAGATTAGAGAAAGTAAACTAAAATATGAGCAGTAAGATTATTTAAAAGCTCCTTTTGTATTACCCACAAAACATCCTTCTTTGAAGCTTGCTTTCAACCAGCTGGAAGAAACTACCCATGCACTACATGTCACGGGCAAATATAAGTTCAAAAGTAAAGTCTCAAATTTACAAATTGATATTACACAGAGAAATATAAAACATAGCTAACCCTGAGGATAAAGCAACACAAAAATTCATGGTTCTCCTTGCTTTTCCTGTGATAACATGTGTGCAGATACTGCCGTCAGAAGTAACAGTTCCACCAAGATCGTCGACTATCTATAATATGAAAGCAAAAGTTCTTCAACAGATCACATAAAAGTTGAAAAACATGAAAAGAGATCTTTTTTCTGATACAAGTATATTTATGTTTTTCTGAAAACATGCAATTACATTGTTTCTTTTTTGTTTTAGATTTGTTGTCTATAGCATAAGTGGATCTAAAATATAAAGAATGGTGGCCAATTAGCATTTTCATTTTTGCAGATAGCTCTCATAAGTGTACCCCTTTTGACCCCCTGTATTTCATGCTAAAGATTTCCACTACTGACCATCACAGTTCTGGATTAATTGGTACAATCAAATTTATAATTATCCAATTGCCAACTATTGTATTATAGAAAAAGTTTTTATCCAATAGTAAAAAGATATACATAATTTGCAAAATCAGAAAATCAGAGATATAGTCAACTATTGAATCTTCTGATGTTTGTTTTTCTTTATTTTTTCATTCATACTAATAAGATTACTTGCTCCGACACATTGTGTAACAACCATTGAAGAAAAAGTTTACCTTAGTAAGGCAAGTTTTCTTGGCATCGTCAGCCATATTCATGAACATTATCTTGTGAGAAATTTCCTTCAAAGAATGATTATTGATATCGCCTTTTAAATTCTGAGAATTGTTTGTAGCGTAGTCACCTCGCACCCTTTTTGACCTAAGTGAGGTTGATGAGCCTTCCCACATTTGTCTCTTTATACCCTTCTCAGGAGCAGCAGTGTCTTTTTCATTGAGATCATAACTATCATAAGCAATGCCTGAGAAAAATAAAAAAAACACAGTAAAGACGAAAACTCAATAACTGCGAGGTGTAAAGTACCTACTATTGAAGGACACAACTTGGTGTCTCTTATTTATTTCAGAGATATTGGTTTCAAGAGTCCCTTTTAGTATCTGAAAATTCAGAAAAAATCCTTCTCATCTTTACCAAAAAACGGTCTATCCTATGTTCAAAAACCCTGCCGATGTATATCTTTAACTCAACTATTGTTCAATATTCATGATAGAATTTGATAGAAATATTGAACAGGTTGATCATTCATAATGTGAAATAATGCATTTCATCTTAATGCATGCTTCCTAGGGGATAGTATTGTCATTTTGTAATCAAATCAATGTTTCCAAGGCAAAAGAGAAGAGTGCCAAAAGCACTAACAAGCCAGTCAAAAAACATTTTGCAGATAAATGAAATAGCAGCATTGGCAGCAATATGTTGACATAAGGGTTTTTGTGCAAATTCCGCACAAAGTATGCAAAATAGACTTACTATCTGGGATGGTGCTTGGAAATTTAGCATCAGAATTTGGGATGCGAGCATCTAATGATGAGTTTATACAATTCAACAGATCTTTCTTTAGATGAGACACCATAAGTTTAGAGGCACCAGGAAAACACAGCATCTTTTTAATATCTGCTTTTACTGACAATTTACGAGCTTTTCCCTTGGAGTCAACCTCTCCTACCAACACATAACCCTGCATTTTTGTATTCAGATATAAACAGATCCACATTGTAGAAAATCAGTTGGGCTTAAAAAGACAAAAGCGTTTTAAAAAAATGTGATGCTACCTGTTTAAGCCAAAAACCTCCAGACACGTCATCTGCCCAACAAAATAT
The DNA here is from genome assembly GCA_025461045.1 of Carex parvula. Classification (NCBI taxonomy): domain Eukaryota; kingdom Viridiplantae; phylum Streptophyta; class Magnoliopsida; order Poales; family Cyperaceae; genus Carex; species Carex parvula. The sequence continues at coordinate 1,071,335 of JAJGRW010000345.1, read as the reverse complement.
ACTGAGAACACCAACACTTTGAAGCCTCCTGCTTAGTTCTTTGTACATAATCTGACCATACCCCTACAACAAGTGAACAAAATAAATGGTCTGTGGTCTGAGGGTGTTTATTGTTTTGCTTTTTTTTTTTTATTGTTCGTTGAGAAAGTATATGTAGACATAACTTGAGCCTATAAATAACCATGATCTGCTTGGGAATAAAAAAGAAAAAAAGGAATTTGTTAACATGTTTTACCTTCTTCTGATAACACGATCTGACAACTGCAAGTGGTATCTCAGCATATTGCGTATCAGTAGGAATAATTTGATACGATACTGCAGCTATTACCTGCAAATTTAAAAAAGAGCTTAGTCTAATATCATTATTAAAAATAGAGGATAAGCAAGGTTGTCTTAAACGAACCTACCAGTGTGAACCACTTTGTACCATTTGTAAATTGTCTGAATTATTCCCTAGTTTAGCTATAAAAGCCCAATTTAGTACAACCAAATAACAATCCAAAGAAAAGAATCCCACAAAGCACCCAGGGCCTCTATGGATCTGTTACTAATCTGTCACATCACTTGCCAAAATAATACCAGGAACCAAGGCTGCAAAGCTTTGCTAAGACAATTAAATTAGTGAAGGATCTTAGTAGAATATTACCTCTCCAAGTCCATTACAGGTTGACCTTATAATTAGCGTCTTGTATTTCCTGTTTTGAAAAGAAATAGCATAAAAAGTTAGGGAGAGAGTTACACACCTTAATCAATGTATGGAGTAAAAGACAATATTTACCCGTTAAAGATGCATTTTTTGAGAAAGTCTGAGTTTCTTCCGGTATTTGCTGCATAGGCCATTGTAGGAAGCTCTTGAGAATAAAGCTCCAACACTTCCTAAAACATTAGAGAAGGACAATGATAATACAAATTTATATCAAAACCAACAAAGTTCAATGAGTTTTTTAAAACAAATTTATTAAAACGTGTCTGGCATATACACTAACTTCTTATAAGAAAAAGCAAAGAATACTTTTTGCCTTTCTCAATAGACATTCCCACTATAAAAAATTAAATAATATAATACTTCCTTGCTGACGGCAGGCAAAAAAACAGCAAATTGTTACATTTAAAAAAACTACAATGTTCAGGCAGCATCAGAACAATAATATTTTGTGTCTTTATTGTTGCTAAGTTGTCCTTAACTTGTTTTGTATAACATTGTTATTTACCAAAATAAGAAATAAATGTTTACAGTAAAGATACTAGTTTACCTGAAGCAAGGATGTGTTTGGGCTATCAATGTCTTTTGGATGGAGAATGCAAAAAGAATAATTCTTGATTTCTAGGCACCTATCATCTTCAATCTCTATAATTAATAATAACAAATTGAAAAAAAAAAATATACAAACTATATGACAAATTGTCATTTATTCACCTAATCAATTAACAAAACAAGTACAAAAGAACTAACTCTTGATATCAATTGATTTTATGCTGTTCATAGGTCTCCCTCTCCGGCATTTCTTGGAACTGTCAACTGATAAAAGAAAGTCTATCAGTGGAATAAAAGGTGGAAAAAAGCTAAAAACATTCAAGGAAAGGAAATAGTATTAGAAATTAGTAGGAGAACTTACCTGAAATCCCGATCCTTGCATCTTTAGGGGCCAATATGACAAGATCTTTCCCTTTTGACTCATCAATTAAACACTCCCCTTGGATCTCAACTTTGCAATTTCCTGCAACAATTGGTTTGAAACATTAATAAAGTCCGATTGCGTAAAACATGGAGAAATTTCTCTAGGGGTTTTTCTTTAGCGCTCAGGGTTTAAGGTTTACCAATGGAAAAAGTAGAGAGGCGAGAAGTCTCCGTTCCCACCATTTCTCTATGAGAATGAGATGTTGATTACACTTGATTTCTGAAATTATAATTTAGAAGAACTACGTTTGAAAGGAAGACAATGGGGCATTGGGGCATGCATATTTGGCTGCGCCAAAATTTGGAGAGCGGGAAATCGAAATGGGGAAAGCTGAAAGGAATTCTCATTCTCTGAGATATCTCAAACTTTAAAGGACTTTCTGGAAAATCTCAACCGTTCAAATACGTTCTGCACAAATCTCAAAGTGAGCCCCTGCGCTGCCCCGAATAAGCACCGTACACATCGGTCACGCAAAAGTTGAGATATCTTAGAGGATACGCACTCAGCTGAAAGTGGAAGTAGAGCGGTCGGGCGGCTCCTCTGTTTCGGATATTCCGCAGATTTGTGTGCGAGTCACTGACAAATCATAAATTTTGTCTTGAGTGCGTTCCTTCTGTTTTATTGTATTGTTTTAGCCTTTTAGGCAGAGGGAATCCGATTGTATGAGGTAACTCAAAATTTGAGTTTAGATCCGGACCAAATGGAATGCACAGTACATGTCGGTATTGCTTTAGGTATGTTTGGCTGTAAAACAAGAATAATCTAGAATAATCAAATCAAAAATAGCTATTGTTTGTGAATAGTTAAATTTCAAAATCCTTAGAAATAACTTATTCTAATAAGACAAAAGGTTTGAATTCACTATTATAGCTATTCTAATCTAACCAAACACTGAATAGGCTATTCCGAACAGTCTAATTCCAAAAATAGCTCATTCTCATTCTCAATCCAACCAAACATACTCTTAATCTTTGTACCAGTGTCCAGATTTGAACTCAAACTTTGAGTTACCTCAGGTGATATAAATTCAAACAGAGTGAGATAAAGGTACTTCGTTTAAAAATTTAAAACTTGTGGTCTACTCACTTTGTTACACCATATGAACAATGATTTCTTTTTTCTTTTGTTTTATATAAAAAAATGATTTTTTCAGGAAAGGGATTGATGATTTTATATTTTTATTTTTACAAATTTAATAGAATCGAATCTATAGTTTGATTCCTTTGTGAAGCACCGAACCATAGATGTCCCCCACCCCACTCCACAGAAGGCCACACAAAATTCGGTCTAGGGAGAACAAATCTATGGTTAAATACCTTAGGAATCGAACCATAGATTGGTCTCTCCTAAACTGAATTTTGTGTCGGATTACCCCATTGAATTTTAGAGTTTCCGTATATATATCCTCTTCCCTATATACATAGTGAGTTGCCGAAATTTTTATTAATATTCTAAAAAAAATAGCAAATATGTTCTTCAGACTGAATTTTTTTTAAAAATGTCCTAACCGCCTCATGTTTGAGCGGTTTGATCTTAATACCTGACCGCCCCATCTTTGGGTGGTCTAGTACATGTACCAAATCGTCTCACACAGGAGCGGTCTACTATAAAAACTCTATAAAAGTCAGTTTTCTCTCTTCTGCACAATCACAATTCATTATAACTCGGTGAAAGAGAAAGAGGAAGAAGAGAAAGGTAATTTTTTAGCGATTTCAGATAATTTTTTTATTTAGTTATATTTTTTATTTATATCATTTATATTATTTTTAAAGTTAATTATTGTTTTGAAATTAATATATAACTGATAAATGTTTATTGGCTAATATAGTTCCAAAAGAAAAAATGTTGATTGCACTGTTTGTGGGTGGGAAGATTATCCGGCGGAGGGAGCACAGTACACGAAAGATGCAGTCATGGCTTCGAGGTTAATGAAAATACCACATTTATGCAACATAAGCAAATGGTATACGAAAAGATTGGTGTAAACCCCAACCAATATGACTTAGACTTAGTTACTCGGATTGACACATTCAAGGGGTAATAGACCTTACTTTGTCAAGTATCCAATAATAGATAAGGGGTTATGGAGGGGTGTTTACAATCAATTTGAGTGAGGAATGTCTCGGTAATGGACTTATATTCCAGGAGAGTTCCGCGTCAACCCGGGGTTGGACATTCTAAGAAAAATACGGGTTATGACAACCCGGTGTACCATAGCTCGAGCTATGACAACCCGGGGTACCACAACTCGGGTCATGTACCATCGTATGTGCCGTACATACCACCCATTTATGACAATTATGTACATGATTATACCACTGATTGTATCATGGATGATGATGTCACCGAGCTACCACCACCACCTCTTTCTAAACCAGTAATTCAAGATAGATTTTCATATGTACCAGAGTCAATACCTAGACTGTTACCCGTTGTTACCCATAATGATACTGACATCGATGGTGAAAGGATCGATGCCATACCAAAAAAAGACATGGACACGGGTGATGATTGGGAAGGGGATTGGGATTCTGATTACTTATCAGATGGTGATGCAGATGTAATACCCCTCCCAGGGAATACAGATTTCCAATTAGAGGTCGGACAGATAGGCATCCGGTCGCCACATTCAACGATACCAGTTTTTTTGAAAAAACAGACATTAGTTTCTATGGAAAGCATATTGTAAACAATCAGAAGCTTGCCCCACATCAGGTTTATACCAACATAGATGAACTTGTGAAGAAACTCCATGAGGTTCATGTTCACGGCAACTGGGAGTGCAGAGTACAAAAAAAGGACCGAACAAGGTTAGTTGTGGTTTGTAAAGACGCACTGCGTTGCGAGTTCTGTCTTTTTACAACCCCTGCAGGTAAAGGGGAGGCATGGATGATTAAGAAGTGTGAACCACCTCATACATGCAAGTCTGCGTCATCAAGGACAGACCATGCACAACTTATGGCATCGCTTATTGTTAGTTTTGTGTTCTAAAAGTTATCTTATATTGATTACTTTTACATGTTATGTTTATGAATTGGATGTTATATGCAATAAGTTCCATGATTTTTATGTTTATCTTTAGAAGTGTTCAAGAATATGTTGTTGGTCTTGAACCATAGAACTCTATATGATAACAAACATAAATCTCTAAAATATTCACAACTTTGGTTATTAGCATGGAACACTAATATATCATGATAAGTTTGTTATGTTGATTAAAGTACATTGTAATTCTATAGATGTTGATAAAGGCTTATTGTTTAATAACATGAGTATATGAAATGTTTCATATATTGAATAGACTTCACGAAATGAAAACATTATATGGATTATGTTAGTGTCATTAATATTTTCATTGTGTCTCAGAATTCTTAGATATGAGATATATATCTTTTTCACATGAGAAGTATATAATGTAATTAATATTATAAACTACTTATTACTAGTGGTGATAAAAATATTAGTTCCTACTATATAACTTGTGCTGGAGAAAGTCATGTGTCAATAGTATCATTGTCCCTCATTTATAATGAGTAATGATATTTTATGGGCCCATTGGTAAAGTAGAATTATAATGCATGCAATATAATTGAAGTGCGGTTATATATATTAATAATTTATTTAAGAGATCGAGAAACAAATATAATACAAAGATGACACAGTCCTACTTTGTATATTATTCATAATATCATGTGGCAAGAAATAGACACAAGTAATGTTATTTGTAGCATTACTTTTAAAGGATCGTGTATTGTAAGGATACTTTACATCTATGCTATTTGGGTAATTATAATGTATAGCTAGAATACCGCTTATAGTTTATGGTAATAAAATATTATTATGCCATTGCCAACATAACATAGATCATCTATATAGGTCACATCAACTAAATGAGAAACAAGAAGGAATATTTTATTTATATGATGTATATTGTTTCATATGATATGAAATAAAATACATGTGATAAAATGTTAAATATCATGACTGCTTAGAATGAAGATAAATTTTTGAGAAATGTGCATATATTATTTGGTATAATGTGGTGCACATTATATAGTATAATATATATGACACATAAATATAATAATATGCAGAACATTGTTATAACATAAGTTTATTAAAGCCCAGAACTAGTGTGAGTTGAAGCTAGTATTGTAGCAGTTACTGTAGCGTGTACTATAGCAACGGTTAGGGTTTGGCTCTCTTAATTAAGGAGAATTATACTAGGTAGGTTACACAGTAGAAAGCCTAGTATATTGTATATATGGAGAAGTATAAAAGTTTCTCATTAAGCAATTTTCTGAAAATTATTTCTTTCTCTTTCTCTTTGTCCTAGCCACCACCCCCTATTCCTCTCATATTGTTAGTCTCTCTAGTGGAAGACTATTAGAAGTAGAAGAAGGGTTATTAACTATGTTCTAAGCTTATATTAGATTAAGATATTTAGCAAGGTCTTTATAATCCTTGTTTAGTTCAAGGTAAACACTAGAAGGTCGTTTCGATAAACAAAGGTATCCAAGAGACCAAGAAGAGAGTGTGCGACTTCTCTCTATTTACCAAATTGACATTTGGTAGAGGTATATCCAAATCTCCTTTAGTAAATAGATTTGTGATGAATGAATGAGTAGATAATTATTCATGCATATGAATTACTTGAATAAAATTAGCATAATAAAGTAGGTCCGTAGATGCTTGTAAAAAGGTCAAAAAATTTAATTTTTATCGCCTTAACGCATCATGAAATCCTTCACTTATGGCCGATGTAATTGAGACGGGCATTAAGGAGGTCGCTAGGAGTGTCAGACTCATTTACCAACATGTAACTCCAAAATACAACAAGTTGTGGAGAGGGCGTGAACTTGCGATGTGCAGAATGTTCGGAAGTTGGCAGGGTTCATATAACTTGCTTGCACCATTGCTCCAGGCCATAGCAAGTACAACTCCCAGCACAAGGTGTGAATGTTGGAATGTCAGCATACCCAATGTCGATGATGCTAAACAATTCAAGGCCATAGCATGGGTTTTTGGTCCATGTATTCAAGCTGTTGATCAACATCAAAATGATAGTGAATGTAGGGTTTTGGCTTAGGTTTTGCCTTATGATCTCACCCTTATGTTTATTTAATTAGAGAAAAAGGTTAATGTTGCTCTACTTTATGTTTTAGTGCAAGAAACATATTTTGGGGCTATTTTACATCATTTGGAGCAAGAATCAGGTCAATCGGATAAGCGTAGCTCATCAACATAGGCTCTTGTACGGCCCATATTGCCTTATACAGACCAGAGCCTCAGTACGAACCAAAGATGGCCGAATATGCTAATACGGACCGTATCTGAGGTGCCCTGTGGTGAATAACTGCGCCAGCTATATCCAGATCAGATAACTTGGACTCCAATCATCTCCATGCACCTCTTTGCCAAGTTTTGTGATGGATGGCTGAGTCCTGATGAGGAATAAAAAACACTCACTTTGGATAAACTCCTGGGCCTTCTACATTCTGAACTGGAACTCAGTCCCTTCATGAAAGTTATAGATCTCATTGTCTAGTTTCCAACACAACTTGAATCACCTCAATCGGAGTTCGGACTGAGTTATGGCCGAAATACGAACTGCTGACAGGACCTCAATACGGTCCCATATTAGCCAATACGGACCGTACTCTGCACCAACACTATGAACAGTTATAACACATTTTCAACTCCAAACCATTCAGAACTTATCCAGAATCTGAGGGCAAGTATAGAGCATAGCTAGGGTTTGATGTGCTCACCAAGAGGGGTTGGTGAGCAGAACTCCAAAAGTCTATCAGATTGGTTTCAAACGACGAATCTAAACTGTTGAAATCCATCTACTTCATGAATGACGCATGTACATGCAAAATTTTGAAAGTTTCGAATTCATTTAGTACAAGGTCAAGCAGTCAAAAAATGTTGAAAAATGAATACACTTATAAAATGTTTATTTTTGACCGCTTGACTTTGTACTAAATGAATTGAAAATTCCAAAAAATTTCATGTTCATGCATCACTCATTAAGTAGATGAATTTCAACGGTATGAATTCGTCGTTTAAAGAGAAACCGATAGACTTTTGAAGTTGTACTCACAAATCCCTCTTGATAAGCACGTCACACCCTAGCTTTGCTTATATATATATATATATATATATATATATATATGAGTGAGGCTACGGTGCTATTCATAGCACGGATTGGGTCCGTCCTACGGTTCAAAATTTGACTTTTCAAAATTCTAACGGTCGATCCGAACCGTTCAACATGATTATAAAATGAATATGTACTTGCAAACCAAATTTTACATTTTTTCGAATTTTTTTACTATTTTTTAGATAGGCTGTTTTTGGATGGTCCAAAATTTTCAGATCAAGTGATTTTCGAAAAATAGTAAAAAAATTCGAAAAAATGTAAAATTTGGTTTGCAAGTACATATTCATTTTATAATCATGTTAAACGGTTTGGATCGACCTTTAGAATTTTGAAAAGTCAAATTTTGTGCCGTAGCACGAACCCAATCCGTGCTATGCATAGCACCGGAGCCTCACTCTCTCTCTCTATGTATATATTGTAGTTCAGTTTTAAATTTCTCGTAATGTTATATTTCTCTTTTCAAATATTATGACAATTCTATTTTTCAAGATTAATAAAAAATTATAGGCAAAATTATTAAGAGTCACATAATCATAAATTATAGACAAAGTTATTACATACGCAGAACAAAATTTCCATAACCAAAAATTAAAAAGAAAAATACCTTCTAGACTTCTAGAAGAGGAAAGAGTGGGAAGAGGGAGGTGGAGCGAGAAGCGTTATATACTCAATTTAAGATTATAATTTTGGCGGCGTTGAGTAACGAAATTAGGGTAAAATAAGAGAGAAAATAAGATTATATAAGTGATATGTTTTGATTAAAATTCTTTAATTAAATTTCAAGAGAGATTATTGATGTAATGGACCGTTAAAATAAAGATGAGATTAAATCTTTACTACTGATTGTTACGAAATTATTCTAGATTCGTGCACGGATCAAAGTTTTTTTGGTGAAAAAAAAATCTTTATTATCCACTAGAGATACCATATGAGTCGGGTTAAAAATATTTTTTTATTTTTTTGATCTAAATATATCCAACCTATATTCATCCGCAAATTCTGAAATTTTTAATATGCATCTGACTTGTAATGATCATGCATGGTCGAAGTTTTAGCAAAAATGGGCATGCAGGTGTTGGATTTCATTTCGTGCGAAAGTATTGCCGAAATTTTTATTTATACTATATTTAAAAAAAAATAAACCAAAAAATCATGATTTGTGGAGAATTACAAAAACACCTAGGCCGTATAATGGTTTGGCAGTCCCATTCTTTTTTTTTGATTAAAAATTGGGATCGAGCCCATATTTAATTAAAATGAAATGTTCTGTTACACAAAATGTGTAACTACATAGAAGAAAGCAATAACCACTCAAAGCAATGGCAGTCCCATTCTTGGGGGGGGGGGGCGTAGATTGATTGGAGGTCCAAAAAAACTAAAAAATGCACTGTGCTATTAAATATATTTAGATTTTTGAGGGAATTCCAAACCAATTTGCGGCCCTCTAAGAATGGGGCAGCCAAAATATTATGCGTCTCGAGTGTTTTTGGACATCTTCAGAATTCGGGGCATTTTAGTTTAATTTTTTTGAAATATGGTATAAATAAAAATTTCGGAAAGTATTGTTCCCATGGACCCTTTGAGGTTCGCGGCCCTTTAAGATCGTGCTCTGTATATAACGAACGGACCAGATTCAAAGTCACAAGTTCTGTTACCTCAGGTGGTATGAATTTCCAGTACTGGACTACTGGTCCTGAATAGTAAGCCCAATTCAATTCTTCTCAGCCCGTTTCTCCTTTGCTATGCTGCGTCATACTCTCTCCATTCCACATCTCATCTGGCCTAAACATTTCCTCGACAGTCTTTCCCTCTCTCTCTCTCTCTCTCTCTCAATCCAGCAATGGCGGTGGCGGCGGTGAGAAACGCTCTCCTGAGGCATCTAAAAGTAGCGGTGAAAGCTCCGTCGGCATCGTCGTCGATGTCCGCCGGATTCATCGTCTCTAGACGCGGTTTCTCCGACGAGGTTAAGGGATCCTTCCTTGACAAAGGCGAGGTCGCCGATCGCGTCGTCACCGTCGTCAAGAATTTTCAGAAGGTCGAGCCCGGGAAGGTATGAATCCCAGATTTCAACACATTTTCCTACCTCGATCTAGGGTTTTAGTTCTAGTGGATGCATATGTTGGTGACATAGGCGTACATTTTTTGTTATCTATTTCTTACATGCCTTTTAGATATGGGGTTTACAGCTCTGTTTTCTGTCAATTACAGTTTGTAAATATGTATTTAGTACTGATGTGTTCCAGTTTAATTATTTAGGGTTAGCTTAATAATGATATCAGATTGCTGTAATACAATTCATTTACTGGTGTTGTGACTAATACATATAATTGCCCTATTTAGGATGGTAAGTATTTTGTTATGGCAGCTGTCTCATTACTTTAGAGAGGTATTAGTTCCAACTAGAGATGTTTATATCTAATTTGATAGTCCATTGTTATGCAAGTTTTCAATTTGATTTTCCACTCAAAAGAATCTAATTTTTAGCTGCATTGTGCATCTTCATTGCCATTTTAATTCAATATGTAAATCTTCTAATATTGGCATAAGTTAATCTGAAAGAAACCATTGCTAGGTAGTGGTTGCTAATTTTGGAGCTTTGGGATAGGGAATAAATGATTGGTTCATCTATCCAAATCCAAAGATTTTAAACACTAATTAGTCAGATCTCTTGCATGATTATCTGAATTTTTGCATCAGAAAAACAACAACAACAACAACAACCAAGCCTTTAGTCTCAAGCAAGAATTTTTGCATTAGAAGAATCAAAGAATTTTTATTGCATATATTTTTAGTATTCTAAACACCAAGCGGCGTAGATGTAATACGACATGAACAATGTTGTGATGGATGCTATTAAAAAAAAACTTCTGTTTCTATAAATAACTTGAATAAAAAAGTAGGGGTTAATGAAAGTACTTTTTAATTTATTCATTCAATGATATTCTTCGTGAAACAATTTTACCACGAACTTCTTTCATTTCTCTCTACTATTTGATTTCATTAGAGTAATCAAGTATTACTAAATCAAATATTATTTTAACTTTGTTCAGTTTTTTTGTTGAAATGAGCAGCCCGTTGTCAGTACTTTGAGTTAGCTGTTATACTTTTCAGACAGATAATCTTAAACCAAAAGAAAACATAACTGAAGTAGAAATACTGAGACCATGAAATGCATTTTCTAATGAAAATGTGTTTTAATTAGTAAGATATGTAGCTATAAAGGACCTTCAGGCTTAAGAAATTTTTAATAAACTCTGAAAGAACATGTTTTCAGGATCAATGAAATGTGTATGGAATTGACCAAACTGGCCTTTTCGTGAAATGCTTGACCAGGTAACACCAAATGCACACTTCCAAAAGGATCTTGGCCTAGACAGTCTGGATACAGTAGAGGTTGTGATGGCTTTGGAGGAAGAATTCGGGTTTGAAATTCCCGACAATGAGGCTGACAAGATTGACTCTATTAAAGTAGCAGTTGATTTCATCGCTTCTCATCCCCAGGCCAAATGAGATTATATTAAGAGTTTATATGCATTTTTCACATGTGACATGAGAAACACACTGTGTTTTATAGTGTTTGTTTTGCATTTTTATTGCTTGGTTAAACACTTTTGTGTAGGCTGTTAAATGCGCCACTCTTGAGATGGATTCTTTCAGAGGGCTTGTGAAGTCATGCCTTTGGTAGAACCCATGAATAATTGTTTCAGACTGATTTGTTGAAATGATAATAGGCCACTTTTTTTAGTTAGTTTTGTGAGGCATGATCAATATATATGTCAGTTTTTTTTTTATTGAAATGGTTGTTTCTAATTTTATATGATGCTTTTTTTTTTTTTGCAAAAAAAGAGTAATGGGTGTTTTTAGTCACATTTAAGACGGAATTTTCATCCAAGTTGATATTTATGTATCAAATGTAGTAAAAAAATCTTGTTCATTGCTAAAGGTTGGATTAATAATTGAAACAAATTGTGCAAGCATACAAGTTATATTAGTATATTACTCGATATTATATGAAGACTAATTATCTGAAGTACAACTGTGCAGATTAGTATAATACTTAATTTTTTCCTTGATCCCTGTTGCCTGAACGGTGCGAATAGCAAATATTCCCAGAATATGATGTGCACACTTGTAACCATTTCAAAAGTGAGTGATGATTTATATATCACTTAGAAAAAATTAATATAAAATATCGTTTCTGTGTTGAGGTTAAATGATCTCATTGATAGCATTTTATTACTAGAGAAACGATATCAATGATATATAACGACGTTTTACCGTAAAACAACACATCACTTAAAAAATTGAAATAAAATGTTGATTTTCTGAGGAAGTGAACTGACTGAGACAACATTTCTCTACGAGCGAAACGTTGGCTAAGGCAGCGTTTCTCTATGAGAAAAATGCTGCATCAGAGCGGAGTTCGTGGTAAAAAAAATCGAGAAGTTAGGTAGGAAGGCTTGCGTTACTAGAAGAGGTATGAATGTCATCATGATACTATTTATCAATCATGGCAAATGGTCAAGCAAAAGGGGAATATGTCTTAAAAAGAATGGATGACCAGGTTTATATGCGTAACGCGGGGAATCTGAAAACATACCGCAATGCTGTAGTATTCAGAGAACACTCTCTACCTCCAAACCTTCTTGCTGACAGATGCTGCCAAGAGATGAAACAATGGCTCAAATTGTGTTAAAAAAGTTGCCTCTTCGTTTTTATATAATAGTAATAAGAATTTTTATTGTATTGGAATATTCAAGGTTAAGGGAGGTTAAGAGATGCCTGCGGTATGGCACAGTAGCTGCTTGAAAAAAATGTACATGTGTAATTAATAATAAAACATCACACAACATTATATAAATAAATTGCAGTTAAATAAGAACATAATATTTTACATAAAGAATGACATATGAGAAACAAATTTGTGTCTTTGATCCATTCTATGACAAGTAATGATAAAAGAATTTTGTACATGTTAATTTTGGTACCACAGATTCATTGTTCTATTTGGTCACGAGAAAAAATAGTCTCAGGCTAAGAGACAAGAAAGATTTAGCAGGCACTGGTTTACATGACAGCTTTTTTGTTAAAGTTCACAAGATTACGAACGAAGAAGAGTGTCAAATACATGTGAACCGCAACGAAAAAAATGTAAGAGCCTTTCATAAAAGTAATATGAGTGAGCCTATGGTGCTATGCATAGCACGGATGGAGTCCGTGCTACGGCCAAAAATTTGATTTTTTTAAATTCTAATGGTCGATCCAACCGTTCAATGTGATAACCATATGAATATGTACTTGCAAACTAAATTTTATATTTTTTCGAATTTTTTTACTATTTTTTTAGATAGGTAGAAAAATCAGTGTTTTCTGAAAATTCTGGACCATCAAAATTCTACCTATCTAAAAAAATAGTAAAAAATTTGAAAAAATATAAAATTTAGTTTGCAAGTACACATTCATATGGTTATCACATTGAACGGTTGGATCGACCATTAGGATTTTAAAAAGTTAAATTTTTGACCGTAGCACGGACCCCATCCGTACTATGCATAGCACCATAGCCTCACTCAAGTAATATTACTAAAAATATAAGAGAAGAATCAACATTTAATCCAATAACAAAGATTATTTTTAGGATACAAAACAGTCTATTATTCATACCAACTAAATATCCGAATTCGGATTCAGAAAATATCCAAATCTGGATCACACATGAATACGGAGCAGATTCAGACCAGATTATCCGGATCTGTTTTCACCACTAACTTGACTGCATGAGATTTTGTATGTGGTCTATCCGGCCGCATTTAAATACACTACACATAATAAAGATTCAAGAGAAACTTTAGGACGTGTGTTCGATTTGAGAATTTTGGACGGACAAAATCACGTCTCTTAAATTTCAGATTTTTAAAACCACTACATTTTGGGTGTCTTTTAGACAGTCGACTTTAAAATATAAATTAGGTCAAAACCGAGGAAAACTAACATAAGGTAAGGTTTAAAAAAAAAAAAAACAATTTGATTTGAATTTTCGATAGTTTAGAAAACACACATTTTTCAATTTGTTTTTATTAGTTTCATTTCATTTTTTTATTATTTGAAGAATAAAGACATAATTTATAAACTGTGTTTTATACAATTTTTTTTATTTTCAAACTTTAAAACTGACCTATAATTTTACAAAATTTTGCAATTGAACAGGGCCTTAATTAAGCTCGTACCTTCAATTATAATACTGGATTTGCCTCTTGTTTTTTTTCTAATTTTTTTTGGAGAGAAAAACGAAGTTCTAGTATTTCAAATTCCAATAACGTTATCTTTTATCACCATATTAAAAGGAATTTTTTTATAAACCATAATAATTTTTTTTTTAAGAAATCAACATGATTACTTTTTTTTTACAAAAACCATAAGAACCGAAATGCCATTTCGGTCCGTTATTTTTTTTTTATTCCCGACCGAAATGACATTTCGGTCCGGTCCCTTTTTGAATTTTCTGTGGTACTGGTTTCACAATTTTTCATATGAGCCGCCACAGAAAATCCAAAAAGGAGATCAGACCGAAATGTCATTTCGGTCCGGAATAAAAAAAAATGGCGAACAGAGATGCCAATTCGGTTCTTATGATTTTTGTAAAAAAAAAATAATCATATTGGTTTCGTAAAAATATTTTTTTAATTATGGTTTACAAAAAAAATTATATTAAAAGCTTATTCTTATAGCTGCCTCTTGTTTTCATAACTTCATATCCTCCGCCTCCTCCTTAATAAATAACCTGTTCAGATACATTTAATCCAAATAAAAAAAGCGAAAAATTGTTTTTAATTAATGACTAACAAAACAAAAAAAAAGTTTAGCTGCACTAATTTTGTTATCATTTTTTTCCTTCTGGACAGGTGGGACCCATGATATTTTATCTGACTCAGTTGTACATCTGAGTTATGGGAATGATGCATTTTTTTAAAATTATACATTGCATAAACAATTCATGACAACCTTAATACCTAACTTAGTCGGTTACTTCCCTTTCCAATTCTTAACTTTTTGGGGGTAAAAAACCCACCGCCACCTATACAAAATTAATAAAAAAGATAGGTAAAAAATTAAAAAAAAAAGGTTAAAAATATGGAGGTGTTATTGAAGGAAAGGCACCAAACAACTCATTGTCCCAAGTGGCATCCAACAACAAATCCAACGTAATGCAAATTAGAATAAGGCTCCGAAATTTTTGTAGTTACCACAGCATAAAATCAAAATTAAATGAATATTATTCTTGTTGAAATTTTTCCAATCCTTCCACCCATACGGACTCAGTTCGCGCACAAAAATGGATTGGTGCGCGGACTGGGTTGGTGCACCAACTGTTCCGAAATTTTTACTGCTCTTCGATGTGTTTCATCCCGTTTGAGTACTAATTTTGCACCAATTTTGATGCGCTAATCCAGTTAGAGCACCAATTGATACGCCAACCCAGTCCACGTGGGTGGTAGGATTGAAAATAGCTTGGACTGAGTGGTAATCATTTAATTTCTATTTTTTACTGTAGTAACTAAAAATATTTCGGAATAAGGCCATTGTGGTACAGTGCACTAGCAAACAACAAATCCAGACTATACCGAAGCATCTTTAGAACACATGAGCCTTTAAGTGTGTGTATAACTGTGTATATATATATATGGGTTCAATTGCCACGCGCCAAAAGCTACCAACCGCCACTGCAATGTCCCGACTTCTCAACTGCTAAATAATTTCAGTGTAGAGATGCAAAATCATAGGGGTAGAACTAGGGTGCTCATGAGTTCACCAAGTCCTTGGTGAACTCAAGTCTAAAACCCATCGGATCGGCTTCAAACGATGAATCCGAATTGTTGAAACCCGTCTATCTTACGAGTAATGCGTCTACATGCAAAAATTTTAAATTTTAAAATTAATTTTGCATAGAGTCAAGTGGTCAAAAAACGTCAAAAAATAAATACATTAAAATTAATTTATTAACCTTCTAATTTTGACCACTTGACTATATCCTAAATTAATTCGAAAGTATAAATTTTTTACATGTATACGCATCACTCGTAAGGTAGGCGGGTTTCAATGGTTCGGATTCGTCGTTTGAAGCCGATCCGATGAGTTTTAGACTTGAGTTCACCAAGGAGCTTGGTGAACTTAAGAACACCCTAGTTCTACAAAAATCATAGAATTTTTTATTGTCAAAAGATTTTATTTTTTTAGAGGGGCTACTATGACATCGATACTATTTTATCTACAGTGATATTAACTTTAAAATTCATCAAATAGACTTCAAATAATAAATCTAAACTGTTCAAATCAATTTGTCTTATGAGTGATGCATTTACTTTAAAAATTTATAAACTTTCGAATTCATTTCGTATGAAGTCAAGCGTTTAAAAAAGAAAGTTTTAAGATTTTAATGCATTCATTTTCATCATTTTTTTACTACTTGACTTCATACTAAATGTATTCGAAAATTTATAAAGTTTGCATGTAAATGTATCACTTGTAAAGTAGACTGGTTTGAACAATTTGAATTTGTTACTTAAAGGCTATTTGATAAATTTTGAAAAAAATATCACTACTACTAAAATAACACCTATACTTAAATTTATAAATTTAAATCGTTTGATATGTTTTTTTGTCAACTCAATTATATATATATTAGAAAATTACGAAATATTGATTTTATTTTAGTAGCTATTAAATGTTGAGTAAAAAATGTATGAAAAATTCAGCCGTTGATTTATTTTAGTTTTTGATGGATGTAAAATACAATAAAAATGATATACTTTTTTTGCGCCTATAACGTGTGATAGGATTGACATATCCAATTAATTAATTTAGTTATTTGAATATTAATTTACTTTTAGTAACTCCAATCTGACAAGAAAATCTGTCGCATTCAATCTCACATAAATCTACACCCCATTCTACGTTTGGATCTTCTGTGGCGTTTGACTAAGTGTCCTACTGTGTAGCTGCTTGTTTAACTGCTAGCTGGAGAAATGTTTTATGATATTGGGTCTGATGACCCACTATACGGTTCGTACACAGAAGTAAGATTTACATCTATCTATGATCCTCTTTTTTTTCAAAAAATATTTGGAAAAGAGTGGTCCAAATGAAGCAGGCTATGTTATGTATATATACAAGCACCAAGCAAGGATGTCATCTTAACTAAACTTTTCCTAGTGAGAGAGAAGCAGCAATGGAGAGATGCCAATTGAGAGTCGTAATTTTGAGTCTTTCCATAATGCTGTTACTTGTCTCAGTTGTCTGTGTTCAAGGGCATGAAGGCCAGGTCTTACTAATTAAGGTTTCTGAATTTTAATTATTTAAGGTTTTATATACGAATTATTTGATTTTGAAGACCCCATGAATTCTCTTTATATCAAAATTGAGAGATAAGTTCTACATCTATACATGCATTCAGATTACAAAGAGTGAACTTCTCTTCTTTGTCATTTTCTCTTATTTTTTCATGGAACAAAATTCATTTATTTGCCAAATTGAATTGGACATGATTAATTTATCAGTGCTTAGTTTAACTGTTATCAATTGACCAGCCAGCTATAATTGTTTCTTTCTAATTACTAATCATAGCTTGATAAGATAAAACTGTTTTGTAGGCTAAGTACTCTCCAGGCCCCACTACTCAGCCAGGGCATGCCTCTGTCCCAGCTCCTCAGCCAGTTCCAATGGTAAGTAAGCAACAAACACCCACAACTCTTATCTCAATTGTTAATTAGAAATTTATGCTGTTTGCTAATTCAGCAAAACCAGTCATTTACGCATAACAGAAAAACGGTGTACTGTTGTCTGTTTTTCTTTTCTTTTCTTTTAAAATCAAGCAAATATATAGTCAGATTTTTGTATAAATGCTACCCTGCAAAGCTATTTTGGCAATAATTTTGAGAGAATTTTTTGTTTCTATAAATAATATAGTTTTGTTTCATATAAATTTAGGTGAAGTATGGAGTGACCCCAGTAAGCTTACATCCACAAGGTAACTACTAATTAACTTGGAATTCTTTTGCCAGTTAGTTCATATCTTTATTTTCTTTTTCTATATTCCTTTTTTTAAGGTATCAGGTAAATCACCTCTCTTTTTAAATTTAATTAGAAAATAAAAAAGTAGCACATATCTTAGCCATTTGTGGCAAAGTTATGTATGAAGTAGCAATAAACTTGCAAATCAGGATCATTGATTAAGAGCAAGTTGATTAGCGAGATACAAATTAATTAACACCAACAACGGTTAATTGCTGGATAAATGCAGAATGTCCCGGTCGATGTGTGACGAGATGCTCAGCCACGGCATACAAGAAGCCATGCATGTTCTTTTGCCAGAAGTGCTGCTCGACATGTCTATGCGTGCCTCCCGGCACTTACGGAAACAAACAATCCTGTCCCTGTTACAATAACTGGAAGACCAAAAGGGGAGGACCCAAGTGCCCTTAGAGTCCTTAATTAACACTGTTATAATTAACAAATCAAACATATTAGCAAAATCTCAGTTGTTACAAAAGGGAGACATGTGTGTCAACTTTCTGTTATTTTTTTAACCTTTTCCTTTGTATTTTTATGTTTTAGCATATGAACCTCTGTTTCTGAATGCTTTGTTTGATCACACCATTTTCATAGCTTGTTTTTGTTGACAATTGATTTCCTTCCAAAGTTCCAATCATATATAGTACCCCCCCTCATTATGAGTCCATATCCTCAGAGGCAACATAATATTTCAAATAAATTCAGACCATTCGATCATAATCTGGACCAATTCGGTCCGAGATGGAATACACATGATCTCTTTAATATTTTAAGTTTTTTTACAAACATCCATAAACTAAATTACAGCAAGATTAAATGAAAAAAAAAAAAACACTACACTAGCAGTGTAAACAGTAAAGTATCCTATATTGTCGATGTTGAGGAAATGACTAATATAATTTTATATTTAAATTGATAGTCTTTGACAGTTATTGGAATGAGGGATTTTACATAATCTATTACATGTTAATTGAGTCTCGATCATATACAGAACTTCGAAATGAAGAGGATTCTAATACCTCATGCATTTCATACCTCATCATGCCTCATATTTTATATCTTTATTTTTAAAGTTCAAATTGTTGATTCGAACCGCTTGACATGATATCCATACTAAAATATACTTGAAATGAAAAAAAAAAAAACTGGAAAAAAAGAGAGAAAGAAAGGAAGATAACAAGTTGTGTCACTATGCAAAATTTCAAATGCAATGTTGTAACATTGCGAAATGTTACAAGATAAGCTGCGCACTTCCTTAATGGCAGAGAGCGAACTGCTGAAGTCGGAAGGTTAAAGAGAAGTCACAAAAATAGTCAAAGAAGAAAAATATTTAATGATGTTTTTTTTTATCATGGCAATTCGATTGTGTGGTTCAGTGAGGAACAAATTAAGAGAGAAGAGTTTATGGTAAAAGACAGGAGTACAGAGTAGGTTCAATGGACATCGGACGTATTTTTGGATCTGATGGATATTAAAACCATCCGATGTGTTTTAAAATTTCGTGCGCACAATTTTTAAAGCAGGATGTGCACGAATAAAAGCACATCAGACGACTCCGGTGCACATCAGACCTACACTTTTTTCTGAAGACAAAAAAAACAAAAAACAGGATTAAAGGTATGAAAGAGATTAGAAGAGATAACTGTTTAAGTAATTAATCGGTTTAGTTTTTTCTTTTGGTAATTTATAGGGGACGATAAAATAGTCATTTTCATTTTAATTATTATTTAATAATTCAATTTGATTAAATAAAAATGGATATATATATCTAAGAATTTTGAGTTTTTTTTAAGGGACTTGATATTGGCTATCAAGTAACTTATGTTTAGATGCGAGCTAGAATAGTGAAATTTGGGATTAGTAGATGAGAATAGAAAAAATTAGTAATTTTTAGTGTGAAAATGGTGCTATTCGGATTAGTAAAAATGTTATTTGGATTGTACATTTAGAATAATGTATAGTTGTAACCGAGAAAGAATAGTGTTTACAAGGTGCTAATTAGGAGGAAATATAGGTGGGGATTCAAACGAATTGTCACGACGTGAAAATTGCAGAAGTGGCGTCAACTTTGTCATTTCAGGACTGTATTGGCGGAAAATCTAAGAATGAATCATGTTTTTCTCTCTCTCTCTTTACACTTTCGAATAGTAGCTATTATAGCCATTACGAATAGCCCCTATTCTAACACATTTCAGAAATATTTTGACGGAGAAGTTACATAGAAAATCTAGAAATTCCATGTACGCTCTTTAAAATTTTAAAAACTACATATTATCTCGTATGGAAATCATAATATCATATTTATCCTTCTAAATTTTAAAAACTCTTACAAATTTAGCTAAACTATTTTCTACTGACAGTCATTTAAAATTTATAAAGTTCACATTTTAACCTTTATTAAAAAAATTAGAAACTATGTAGCAAGTAAAAAAAAAAGAGGGATGCTTCTATGGACATAAGGACCTATTTGTAAAATGAACATATTTTCATTTTCAAAGTTCAAACAGTTGATCCGACCGTTCAACATTATCTCCATATTAAAATGTACTTGGAGGTCAAATTTTACATTTTTTTGAATATTTTTACTATTTATTAAGTATTTTACAAAACTAGTCAAATTCAGGTCATTGAATTTTGTACCCATCTTAATAAATAGTAAAAAAATTCAAAAAAAATGTAAAATTTGACCTCCAAGTACATTTTAATACGGAGATAATGTTGAACGGTCGGATCGACTGTTTGAACTTTGAAAATGAAAATATGCTCATTTTACAAATAGGTCCTTATGTCCATAGAAGAATTTGCCAAAAAAAAATATTCAGTTTTTTAATTGATCGATTTTGTAAGAGCAAGTGATTCATTTCTCTACTTGTAACACATACATAATGACATTCAAGCATATGTTTATATGTTTGTGCCGGAAGTAGAAAAATGAATAATAAATTAACTTGTGAGTTTGTAAAATTTAGATGGGCAAGTAAATATGATCTTATAAATTTTAGAAGGGAAAATACAAAATTTTGAATTTTTTTGAGGGGTAACGTGAAATTTTCCCAATAAATCTGTCAAAATGAAAAAAGAAACCAAGAATTGGCGGGCTGATAAACAAAAATCAAAACCCTCGGCTGGTTCGTTTCCTTCTCCAGTACGAATCGATCTCGCTCCGATGGAAGCGCCGCGTGCGGTGCGGTGCCCGGCAAACGAGGCGGTGGCGCTCTATCTATTCGACAAGAGGCAGGAAATGGCGGCGCGGTCCAATGGCTTGTCCGAGAACCTAGACACGACTCTCTCCAAGGCGTACGGAAGTATCTGCGGCGCAAAAAACCCCATTAAAACCCTAAAAGACCTCTCTCAGATCAAGTAATTTCATGCCTGAACACATTTTCTCATGTTGGGGCTTGTTTGATGTAATTGGTTCTCAAATTTAATAAACTTTTACCCTTCTTTGGGGCTTTTCATACTTTCTTTTCCTTGAAAAATCTGCACTCTATTGTATTTATAAATCTCCAATAATGTCTAAATTTTGTATACTGTAATTGAAAGTCTAATTGTTGCTATTTTCATATTGGGTGATGTCAATTTGAAGTACAATTTGGCTGAGAGCTCATATTTCCTCACACATGCCAGTAACGCGCAACATTGTGTCATATTTGCAATTAGCTGCTGATATTTCTCAGTTTGGGGCTTGTTTGATGTAATTGGTTCTCAAATTTAATAAACCTTTACCCTTTTTTGGGGCTTTTCTTACTTCTTTGTCCTTGAAAAATCTGCACGCTATTGTACTTATAAATATCCAATAATGGCTAAATTTTGTATACTGTAATGGAAAAGGTCTTATTTTTGCTATTTTCATTATTGGGTGATGTCAATTTGAAGTACGATTTTGGCTGCTGATATTTCTCAGTTTGGGGCTTGTTTGATGTAATTGGTTCTCAAATTTAATAAACCTTTACCCTTTTTTGGGGCTTTTCTTACTTCTTTGTCCTTGAAAAATCTGCACTCTATTGTACTTATAAATATCCAATAATGGCTAAATTTTGTATACTGTAATGGAAAAGGTCTTATTTTTGCTATTTTCATTATTGGGTGATGTCAATTTGAAGTACGATTTTGGCTGAGAGCAGATATTTCTTCACACATGCCAATAACATGCAACATTGTGTCATATTTGCAATTAACTGCTGATATTTCTTGTGATAGTCGGAAATCATACACATGAACACCAGCGAAAAAAAGGAGTTCCATTGGATGTTGACAATTTTGTTTTTGGCCATAATGACATCCTTTCCTCTAAGCAACAGATGAACTTACATAACTTCTTATCAATAAATTTCAGGTTTCAGGTTTAAAGTTTGTCTGAAGTAGTTATGAAGAAATTTTGCTGTTTCATGTCTTTTATTGGTTTGTTATTTAGGGGAGTTGGAAAATGGATCCTGACACTGATGAAAGGATTCTTTGCAGAGGAAGCTAGCCCCGCCAGTGATTCTCCTTCAAAAGATTTATCTCCACAAAAAGGTGTTTATTTACTGATATCTGCTAAGTTATTTGCACAGCAGTTGGTTACTATTTAAAATTGAGGGGGAGTTTGATTTGTTTTAATTTGTAAATAGGAAAGAAGGCAAAAGGATCAAGGAGATATGTACCACAGAAGAATTCAGTGCCCTATGCTCTACTAATCACGCTTTATAGGTTGAATTATTTTGTAACTTCTATTTGCATAACCACAAATTATCTTGAAACTCCTTCAAGTGAATCACAGATACCTGTACAAAGAAAAATATTACAGGATGCCCTCACAGAAAATTCATCACCCCCCCTCCTCTTCTAAGACTAGGCAACAAGCTCTTTTAATTTAATTTTTGTCAATACAACGTCATATTTGTTTACAAATTAATGTAAATAAGAAGAAAACTTATGTGGATAAAAAGTATGTCTGCAGTTTTCATTTTTAAGATCCCTTGTTTCTCCTTCTGCTAACTGGTTGCACATAACATTAAATAAAAAATGCTTTAGAGATAGAATAATGTCGGCATCTATGATATTTAGGTGGTTTTGAGGGTGTTCACAATATTTCTAGTTTTACTGTGTACGCGGAAATGTTTTGAGGTTGTGTTAGGGTAAAGTGAAATTTTACCAGTGGTCTGCTCGTATTTGTTTCTTGAATAACTATCTCTCGTCAATTTACTTTTGAAAAAATAGGGAAATGATAAATGGGAACACCTTTATGAAAAAGCAGGAGCTGATTGATGCTGCCGAAGCCAGTGGGCTATCACGAACATCAATTGGGTAAGTGTTATTTTACCGGGTAAATACCCATTTTGTCCCCTAGTATAGTTTCCGATTTCATTTTTCACCAGTTCTTAGTTTCAATACTGCACCTTTGCGGCTTTTTACCCGTAATTACAGACTTTGAGCTTTATTTTTTAAAGTTCTGAAGAAAGTCATCATACCATGTGCTTCCATCAGCCTGGTTTTAATATTTAACAGGATTGTGATGTTCACTTAATCCAGATCCGATGATGTTTGGTTGAAAACTAAAGTTAAGGAAGCCTAAGTTGGTTATTCCAATTTAGGCCGGCCTAAATTATTCATGTTTGGTTGAGGTCTAAAGAAGAGAGAGACGAGTAAAATTTGCAAATAGTCACTGACGTCCAGGACGCAACACAAAATTAAGGCACCTGGGACTTTAGGCTTACGTCTAGTTGGGCCAGCCTATATAATGCTCGTTTGGTGGAATAACTAATGCCCGAACCCCTAATTCCATGGTTTAGGCCTCAACCAAACATGGTGGAGATATCATAATTGTTTGTCATAACAAAATAATTTAATTTCAAGCATGGTTGTCATATATTCTGTTTTAATTTTTGCACCTTTGTAACCAAGTGCACTCATTGGAAAAATAAACTAACTGCATTTAAAGTAAACAGGCCAGACAAAGCTAAAGGGAGACCTGGACTATTTGGGAGTACAGCAAGGGACTGGTATACTGGATGGAGCTGCATGAAGACATTGATTTCTAAAGGCTTAGTTGTCAAATCCAGCTGCCCTGCCAAGTAATTTCTTCTCCATGAGTTTTTTTTTTCCTCTTCTTTAAACAATTTCTTTCATGTATTTTCAGACAAATTGCTTTTTTTTTTTTTTTTTTTTTTGGGGGGGGGGGGGGGGGGGGCGGGGGGTACTAGAATTCTAATTATTGAGAAGATAAAATTTGATTCAAAGGGTGTCTTGAGTAGACCCTTGACATTTGCTCTCTCCCATGAAGTTTATAAGGAGAAAAGGCTTAGTAATGTCACGGAGTTCCAATGATCAAATCTTTTTACTCTATTTGCACTACTGTGCGTTACTAGTGTATTTCAAGTTTTAATGTGAACTCTGGAGGAAGTCTCATTTTAGAACCTTTTATCTGTATGGCAAGATGTTGAAATAACTTGGGAAATATATACATAATTTACTCTAAAACAATAAATTAATTTCTTGCATGATTACCAAGATATTTAATTATAGGTTCATGCTAACTGATGAAGGGACAGAAGCTGCTCGAGACTGTCTCACAAGGTCTGGATTAGACCTTCCCAACAAACAACCCATAAATTTAACAGTCGGGAATTCTCTTCATGGAATTAGTAACTCTGACATGGACTCCATACCAACTACTCATACTGAATCTATGCTGGCATTGAACCAATCCAAAAATGTCACTAAAGTAATTTCCACATTTTCTTCTTCTGTTAGTGGCTTATTCTATAATGGTGTGAAACTCATCCATCAAAATACTAGAACTAGGGTGTACTTTAAGTTCACCAAGTCTTTGGTGAACTTAAATTCAAAACCTATATATAGATTTCAAACGACAATTCCAAACTACTGAAAGCGATCTACTTCACGAGTGATGTGTTTGCATGCAAAAATTATAAATTTTCGAATTATTTTTAGTATGAAGTCATGATTAAAATGCATTAAAATTACTTATAAACCTTCTTTTTTTGACCGCTTGACTTTATACCAAATTAATTCGAAAATTTATAAATTTTGCATGTAAACACATCACTCATAAAGTAGATCAGTTTCAACGATTTAGATTCGTCGTTTGAAGCCAATATGATAGATTTTGGAGTTAAGCTCACCAAGAGGCTTGGTGAGTTTAAGAACACCCTAGTTCTACTCTTTTTACGAACTCTAGCTGAAAAAAGCTCAATTAACTTTATGTTTAAAATTTGCAGAACATGCAGATTACTCAGGTTGATATTTTAAACTCTGATTCTGATTCTGATTCTGATTCTGGTTCTGATCCTCCTGAAATAGCTGCAAAGACATCTTCTACTATGTTGGCCACACGCACCACTTACAGTTCTGGTACCTGCATTTTTTTTTTCATGACACGATTTGCAACAATGCTATATTTTCTTGGTATAATTGCTTAACATATAGTGTTTGCAATGCAGTTGAGAGATTGAGTTTTCATCTTGCTCCAACTGAACCTTCATTGGTCTCTGTCAATTCAATTAGAAACTCGTCTGATCTAAGGGCTTGCAGTACTTCTGTATGTTCCACATTTTTGCTATTTATCCTTTAAAAGCAAACTTTGCCACTTTTTTGTTGTTTTCTCTTTTTTGGGGGCCTGCATAATTTTTTTTTTACTGAAAGCAGATATCCTGGTTTCGTCTCACTTTCAGGATTCTGAGCTTAGAATATCTAAAAAGGATTTAACACATGGGGACATCATCAATATTCTTGCCATGCCGCCATACCGACCGGGAGAGAGATTTTGTGAAACTTATGATGTGATTTTGATATTGGATGAGCGGGAGAATTTTGGGTTTGCCGATTTAAAAATCTCACCATGTCCATTCTTGAATATCCTGTAAATGTTTTATTATTTAATAATAGTTTGTAATCCGTGGTTCGGTTGTAGGTCTCGTTTTAGAAAGGTGATTGACAACATTAGCTCTCAATTTCACATACCTGTAGAGGTAAGGATCTTGTTATTCCCATATGAAGAATCTCAGTGATTCCAACAACTGAATTTTTTTTTTTTTCAAAAGTTTCATTTGTATCGTTTTCTCAGGCTAGACGGTTGCCGGTTGGAGACGGGCTTTGGATTGCGCGCCACAAGCAGAGTAAGAAGGAATATGTGCTTGATTTTATTGTAGAAAGGAAAAATGTAGATGACTTGAGAGGCTCTATTAGGGATAATAGATACAGAGATCAGAAATTAAGGTTACAGGTATATACTTCACAATCTGAATTTTGAACTCTTTAAATGTGGTACGGCATGCTCTGGTTAACTGTTCTTTCCTCTTGTTTGTACATTTCTTGTAGAGATGTGGGTTGAGAAAGCTGATTTATCTTGTAGAAGGTGACCCAAATACAATAGAAGCGGCAGAAAGCATTAAAACAGCGTATGTGTAGAGGATTTGTCTTTCCTTTATGTGCATATTTGAGATGATATATAAAAGTGGCTTTGAAATTTTGATGGTCCTACTTTGTGCAAATTTGTTTTAATGTCATATGGATTGCCTGCTGTCAGAACTCAGAACTAATGGTAAGTCGAGTACAAATTAGCAAATTGCCTATATAGGTCTTACATCAAGTAAATGACATCTTTACTGTTCCACATAATTGTCAATTTAATGGAATATATATATCTTTTGTGCTGCTATCTTATGGTCGATGGCATTTGCTACACAATTTCTGTTTTGCTAATGTAAAAGAGTTGCATGTTCTTACAAAACCTAAAATATTTGGCTGAGCATCTAATGTATTAAGGTTATAAATCATGTCCCAGAGTCATGGGTCTGTGCCCCCATGAGTACATGCTATGGATCAGGACATGTGTTCCTCCATTTTATTAAAAAAAAAATATAAGATAAATTTGGTTTTTTTGTCAACCCCCTATGTAATAATCAGGATGTGGTCACTTTTGAGATTATTTATTGTTATTTTTCTGTTTCTATTTCTTGTTGCTCAGTTGTTTCACAACAGAGATTTTGGAGGGATTTGATGTACAGAGAACAACTGGATTTGCTGATACTGTAAGGAAGTATGGTCACCTCACAAAATCAATTATAGAGTACTACAGTGCTAATTTCTCTGGTGACGGTAATAATTTTACTAGAAGTGACTCTAGGCTTTGTCCCTCCTTCCAAGAGTTTGTCAGAAGGTGCCAGGACCTGGAAAGGATGACTGTGAGTGATGTTTTTGCACTACAACTTATGCAGGTGATTATCATAATCTGTACTGAATTTAAGATCAGCCTGCTTTTAGGGTTTGTAGTAGCAGTAACCAGGGCGGAACTAGAAAATTTAGATGGGGGCGCTGAATTGTAAAATGCATAATATGAAAAAATACATAATGTGTGGTCATTGGGATTTGACTCAAGTCTCCACAACCACTAAATGGAATACTAACTACTAGGAAATTCAGTTAAATTTCAATATACATGATTAAAATTTCTGGGCTACGTAGATCCGCTCCTGGCAGTAACCTACTCATTCGTTGCTTTTTTACATATAAGTTATTTGGAAAATCTCATCACTGCTTGAAGATTTTTGTTGTCTACTTTATTATTATTTGGAGTAGATAAGTGATATTTCTGCATTTAGTTCTCATTTATTAGATGTTCAGCTGTGATATAAACTTGGATATGGGATAAAAAAACTTCTTTTTGTAAGTACTTCTTTTTAATCACCACTAATAGGAGATTTATGATGTGGCTAAATTTGCAGGTTCCCCAAGTAACCGAGGAGGTTGCACTTGCTGTTGTTGAAGTGTACCCAACTCTTCTCTCCCTTGCCAAAGCATACTCTCTGCTTGTAAGCAATACCTTACTTTCTTCTGATATAACTTCTCATAACAGAGTAGCAATTGATCTTAAATTCACCAACTCTGTTTGGCTTATTACATTAATATGATAAGGTTAGATGTTTCTTTGATCACGAGTAGTACCTTGATATGCATGACGCATGGGTTAGATTCATGCCTTCTTCTGACGCAATATAACCTGTCAACATAAGCACTGTTTTATTGTTTGTTCTTCTGATGAATTAGTTGAAATCGCTAAGCAGGTTAAACTTGTGTTATTATATTTTAAGGGCTAAGGGATGAAGCCTCACAAATGCAAATAAAGTGCTCACAATTAGAAAACTATGTAAAACCCCCCTACTGTATTAGAGCTAAAGATTCATTAACAAAATTCTTAAAACATTTTATATTTGCAGGAGGGTAATGTGCTTGCACAGGAAGAGATGTTGAAGAACAAATGCAAGGCGGTTGGTGCAGGTGCAAGCAGAAATATCTTCAAGCTGGTCTGGAGTAGCTCTTAGTAGCATTGTTAAGGTTGCAATAGTAAAAAAAAAAATAGGGAGTTTGGTTTTTTGGGTGACAGATTCGCTTATGTAAATTTTATAATTTCTAGCCCAAGTTAAAAATTATATTATATTATATTACATTTTGCTTGTTAAGAGTAGTATTGTTTAATTCTGATGACTCGTCAGTAGTTCGTAGAGTTGAGAGCAAGAGTTGCTGCACTCTTTTTTTATATTTTAGCTTACAAAAAATTTGAGGAATTGATAATTAATGAGCAGGTTTTACTACTGCTAAAAAACATATTGAATTTAGCCTTTTCATGCTTACTATAACTAGTTATTTCAGTTTTTTACTGGCTGCTTTAACTATAACCTTAGTTCTATTTAAACCATTTATTGGTTTAAGAAAGATACGACTTATTTGAAATGGATTGAATGAAAAATTCATAAAAATATTATCTCACGGATTTCATGTATTCTTTAGGCTCTTTCTGCAAAAATTGCCGATTATTTTCTTGGTCATTGAGATTCATGGATAATTCAGATTAATATTTAAAGATAGATCTTAACCTTTTTTTATCTGCTCAAACCAAAGTTTTTCTATTCCATTTGCTCTGTTAAAGTATATTTTTCTAGCAGGCGGTGGCACATCATAAATGCTTGCCACAAATGCATGACTCATCAAACATAAAGTGGGGGCAATTTCTTCTGGTACTGCCCTTCTGCTGTTCGGCCCAAAATAAAATTTATGTGAAAAAATTAATTGCCCTTGTTACTGGAAGCAAATTGGAGCCGCAAGTGGGCTCAACCATGACCTACTTTTACGGTCTACTATTTCACTAGCGCCGAACACAATTAATACTATGAAAATGATTAAATTTCCGAGTACTGTAGGTCTCTACTATTATATCGTGTGCCAAACAGGCCTACGAGTAATAGAAGATGGTTTTTTAAAGGTAATTTTTTTTATATTTAAATATCTAACATTAATAATGTTTCGATAAGATGTAGCAATATTATGGACATGCTTGATCTTAATAATACTGATAATGGTAAATCAGATCTGTTTCAGTAGTTTTTGTCTGTTAAATTTTTTTTTACAATTTTTCTGGTTAAACTATGTTACTTGATACTTTTTTTTACAATTTTTCTGTGACGTTTCTTCACCACGTTTTGAAATAACCCTGAGATGACAATGTCCTAGAAAATAGGAAAAAAAAAAACAGAGAACCATGTGGATCAGTAACAGTAAGGAGGCTTTTAAATTTTGAGAGAATCGGTTATATACCCATCCAAAGTTTAGAATTTGGATATTTACCCATATTGTATTCAAATTTGAGGTAAATTTCTAATACAATATGGGCAAATATTCAAATTCTAAACTTTTGATGGGTATATAACCGATTCCCCCTTTAATTTTGTAGTCACGAGGTTTGTCTATTGTGTATTTATGCATGTGTAGATTCAACCCAAGCTCATCAACCGAATCTACATGATATCATTTATGCATGTTCCAGCTTTATATAATAATAATTAATTATTATTATAGTTATTTAATAAAGATAGAAGGAAAGAACGCTCTTCAATTTCAGATAATGTTATTTTATTGTGAAGGGATTCAAATCCACTCATTTTTTCTCTTTCACTCTCTCTCTTCTTGAAGATTAGGAGGATCCTCCTTTTCTCAAAAGAAAATAAGTAACAAGGAAAAACCGCAACAAATTTGTGTTCCTTACAAAATTCCCTCGAAACCTCATATTTGATGTTGTTCATTTTCTTACAAAGTAGTGTTGTACTGTTGTGGGCCTTGTGGCATGCTAAATATGTGATTCCTTGAGGTAATTTATCCAAATTTAATGGTGTTCCTTCCACGTCATTAAAAGAAAATTTCATTATCTTTCTCGTACCTTAAAAAATAATTTTTATTCTAAAAATAAAAAAACGGATGCGATTGAGTGGCAACTAATTTCTATAATTACATGACAAAGTAATTCCAACCGGCTACTTTCTGTTGCTTGGGGTAAATATTTTAACAGAGCAGTTTTGACTTCATGTAACATAGAAATCACATGCAGTGGTATTTTGATTCTATGTTTGTGCTCTACTTAAAGCCAAAACTGATATGTTAAAATCTTTACCCGTTGGTTGGTGTAGCCATCTAAACACGCCTACATCGTAATTAATTCAAACGCGTATTTTTCTTAATTGAGGAAGAGTTTTAATTAAAATCTCAAGGTCTTGGAATTCCTATTTTGTGCCACTCCTACTCAGCTATTATTTGGAAAAATTCTCGATCAGAAACAAAATTTTCAAATTCATTCCTAAAATGTTACGCGGCTCTGGAGTCTGGACCACTTCAACATTTTACGCCAAATTTATTGAAAAGGTAAAAAAAATAGCAAATTGCATACAAAAATAATGATGTCTTCTTGTATAAAAGTTCTAATCAAAGACCCCAAACTAATAAGGTCTAAATTATTTTTCGTCTTAATTTCAAAGTTACCTCTGTTTATTTCAACGCAGAAGTGATCTAAAATAGCTTATTTCATCATCGTCTTATCATTATGTTTAATGTGATTGGAATATGAAAGAGATCAATTCGATCCGTATTAAGATATGAATACATTATACAAATGGTCCCTACAATCAACATTACCCGCCAAAATTTAATTAATTAAAAGAAAGAAAGATTAGAGGGGCTCAAGCAATGGAGGAGAAGTTACCAATTCACCCAATTCAACATTTCTTGTTTCTGTTATTGTTTATTGATATAAAATTAGCATAGAACATCCGAATAGAATGAAAAAAAATATATTAAAACTATAATCCCGACCCAAATATATACATTTAACCACCCATTCTTTCCTCGTCATCAACTCCCTAAAAAGTGGGAAACAAACTAAAACGATGCACCAAAAAGAATTAAAAAAAAAAGCTAAAAAAGAAAGAGAAAATTAAATTAACTATTCTTGGCAAAACGGAGCTTGCCTCCATTTGCCATCATGACCTTGAATTCCTCGAACGAAACCATACCATCCCCATCTTGATCGACTCCATCGATCATCTTCTTGCATTGTGCGACCGATGCTGCCTCGCCGAGACTCCGCATTACCCTTGCGATCTCCTCGGCCGAGATTGCGCCGTTACGATCTATATCGTAAACCGCAAATGCATGCCTCAGCTCTTCTTCCTCGGCCGCCTGATCCACATCACCAGACATCAGATCGGCAAACTCCTCAACAGAGATGAAGCCGTCACCATCAGCATCAACCTCTCGCATCATGCGATCGAGCTCTTCATCAGAGGCGGTTTGACCGAGGCTTTCAAAAATCTCACCCATCTCAGAACGGCTGATACGGCCATCACCGTTCCTGTCGAACTTGTTAAAGACACGCTCGAGCTCCTTCTCACTAGAGATGGTCACGGTGGCGGCGGTTTCAGATGCAGTGGGAGAGGTAGCGGAGGTGGCGGAGGAGGTCGGGCTGGTGATGGCCGGATCCTGGTCTTGGTGGTTTTGGCGCTTCGACCGGATGCGTCGGCTAAAGAAAGAACGGATCTTTCCCATGAAAATTGTCGGATCAGAAGAGGTGTGTTTCAGGTTTGGTAATGTCGGAATTGGGAAAAATGGAAGAACTTGAAATATGTGGATCGAATTAAGAAGGAGAGAGAGGAGAGGTCGAGAGAATTTATAGGAGGTACACAGCTAAGTTTGGGAAGGAGAGAAGTAGGCGTTGAGATTTAGTTCGTAATTAGTTAGATTTATATTTTGGCTTTCTTTATTACAAATCCCGTCGTAGGCCGGACACTTTAGGGGATCCGGACCCGGAGGAAGTTGCGTTTTTTACTTCTTTTAAAATCGAGGTGGTCCAATTGGATCCTCTCCGTTATTGTTTGATTATCGAAGGTGCATCAGCGACGTTCAATTGGAAATGGACTGTTTAAAGTGACATAGACGTTTCGCCTGAAAACCAGGTCGGTAAGGGCTACGATTATTCTAGACCGTATATTAAAATGAACGGTTAGTTCAGCATACTATTATTCGATAGAGACGACATAATTGTACGAGAACAACGCGTGATCCTGAGACTGGGGAGGTACTGTGGCCTCGCTAACTCGATGCGACGGGTGCAAGTTTCCAGAACTTTGGGGTCCACAAGACAGTTTCTAGGAAGTTGTGTGCTGAGATCAGGTACATATTTTCTCTCTCCTGGAAGGGCTCAAAGAGAATTCCACAAGATATTTTCTCTCTTCTGGAAGTTAACATCCACTTAATTTGATCTGTGAAATTCAATGTTTGTGAGGGCCAGATGTCAGTGATTATTGTTCGTGCTCCGAGTTCATATTAATCATTTGAGCGTAGGAACTTTATGCATTCCCTCGTCTAAATTTAGATTTTTAACATATTCTTTCTTTTTTTAACTGTTTTAGCGCGTAGTCAAAAGTAAATTTTTAGAAAATGTGCAAGGATGGAATATAGGGTCCTGATAATTAGCTAGCCCCTCTTTAAATATCCTCACTTTAATTAAGGAAAATCAGAAAATGCGCACCCCAAATAAAGAACTAGGATCTGCAAGTTATTTATTTGGGTAAATTTCGTCACAACTCACTAAATTTTATCCTTTATCATAAATTAGTCACTCAAATTTAATTTATTCTTCTATAACGACTGAATTTTTAATTTGTTCTAATAAAATTATCCTATAATTTTTCTATCTAAAAAATTAATAAAATATAACTTTTTTGTTTGTATTTTGGACGGAATGAGAATACTTTGTTAAAATTTCGGATGGAATGAGTATATTCGGTTAGCATTTTGAACGACATAAACATATTCCGTTAATATTTTAAAGTGATTTGATTGGAACAAATGCAAAGTTCAGTAGTTACAAAAGTGAATAATCAATTCTGATAAAAGACAAAGTTTAGTGACCTCAAAATTTACCCTTTTTGTTACATCAAAGTTTTTCAGAAAAAAAAAATTGTACGAAGAAACAAAAATCAAAGTGAAACCAAACAGGCTACAAGTTATAATTCATCAACATACTTTGAAAATAACAACATAACAGAAAAAATTTCAACAGAATTGTAGCTCGAACTAACTTTTCAATTACTCTATCAATATACTTATATACAATACTAAATATATGGTGATGGACTCGCTTTTATACGAGAGATGCATGTTCAGTTCCTGTAAGAAACATTTAAAAAAAATGGCGAGATTAACACGAACTGTTATTTTAAAAAATATATATAATACTGCAAATTTTCAAATTCAATTTCTACTATACTATAAATCCATAATAATGTTTAATGGAAATGGAACACTGTTTTTTTATATATATTCATTCTCTAAACATTCGATTCCTTTATTTCCTTCCATGCACCGCAGCTAGCATATATAAGCTGCAATTTCTTGAAAAAATAAATAAAAAACAATTGATACACAATAAGACTAACTATATATATGACAACTAATAGTATCTATAACACCAATTTCAGGAGATTAATTGACTGTGATGGGCACAAGTAATAATTTCCATTAAACCAAGTGATAATTTTAGTTTCATCATTACTCCGAACTGTTGAAACTAATCTCTTGGCATAAGATTCAACCACATTTGCACCAGTTTTTATATGATGGCTGGAATATTTAAACCAAAATTTGGCATAAGATTCAACCACATTTGCACCAGTTTTTATATGATGGCTGGAATATTTAAACCAAAATTTCATTGTTTGAATAAAAATTGCCGGTTAATTAATGCTTAATTAGGGGAAAATGAGAACAATTGCAGCCTAACAATTGCGGATAGATAACTGAGGCATAATTGGTCGATTTTTAGTTAGTTCTATGTTACTATAGTTAGTAGTCAGTACCATCATACCACCTAATTAATTAAATGTTGCGGAGTGACAAATAATTATTTTGATATAAAAATTATTATTTTAGATGAAAAAGACGATAGACATGTCAACTAATAGTTTTTATAATGCGAAGTGAAAATTTATAGTACCAAGAAATTATATTATTTATTGAGACTGATTTTTTAATAATACACGATCAAAATGATTCTTAGAAAATTTTCGAATTGAGGTTTAAACATGTTTTTATGGTCAAGGAATTATCAGGATTATTAATTGATATTTTTTTTATTTGTAGCGAATCTCTCGTATTTCTACTGTGCCAAGTGATTTTATAGAAACTGATAACTCATTCCTATATGGCTATATCAAACTTTTCGTATAATCTGAGTTATGAGAAAGTATCTGCATTTCATTTAGATTAATTACCATTTATGTAAAAGTATGATATATATACTAGCTAGTTGCTACAGGGAATATGATCAAACTAGGTATATGAGATGAGATTCTATATTGACCATGCATGATGCTCATAGCCTGGCCCTGGAATGAAGAGAGAGAATTTCGAATCTTTGAAACAGCGAAGAAGTCGACGCATTTAATTTGAGAACGGAGACGGGATTTGGAGATACAAAGCGTTACAACGGTGCATGAGGCAATGTAATGAGGCGCGTTATAAGTTATAACGCTGGTATAAAGAAGTTTTTCACTGAAATATAGGATAGACAGTTATTTACTTATTTTATTGGACAAACATAGGCCCACAAGCCACAAAGATAACTTGTGACTTTTCAAAGATAAAGAACATACATGATATTTTATACAAGAGGAGGGTTCAAATACCTCCATTTTTCATGCCTTCATCATATCTCTATTTTTAAAAACTTTAATAACTCAAAATTTAAAACTTAAAAGTCAAAATAAAACCGTTGGATATGATCTACATCATTTTATCTATATACGTGTAAAAAATTATGACATTTCAATTTTATTTTGGTTGTCATCAAGAGCTTGTAAAAAACGTACTAATGTGGATAATTTCTAAACGTTGATTTTTCAACTTATTGATTCACATAAAAACAAAATCGAAATGCGATAATTTTTTATGAGCACATAGATAAAATGATGTAGATCATGTCCAACGGTTTTATTTTGACTTTTAAGTTTTAAATTTTGAGTTATTAAAGTTTTTAAAAATAGAGGCATGATGGAGGCATGAAAAATGGAGGCATTTGAACCCTCCTCTTTATATAATCATATAATAAATGGGTTGAAAAAAATGTACTGACAAAACTTTCCACTAATTATATTTTAGAAAGATTAAAAGATGACCTTATTATATGTGCTGCTTTTTTGTTTTGACCTTCTTGACCGTTTGGCATCTAATTGTCCTATTTTTACGTAATTAAAATAATATATTATTTCCTCGCCTTACTAATGCAAAACAGGAAATCATTACCTTATCATGTGCTATCAGGTCTGTTACTAAATGGATTGAGAAGTATTAGGGAACAAATGAATAATCAATAATAACAGGGTTAGTTTTGCAAAAGAGCATGTATGAAGGAGTTGGATCTGCCTCCGCTGCTTTTTTTAAAGAAAAGCAGGACCCTCCTTTTCCGATCCGAACCATTCAAATTTGTTGAGATTTGTGTATAGAAAAGTTGTTTTATCGAGATACGTGAATGAACAAATTTGAATGGTTCGGATCGGAAAAGGAGGGTCCTGCTTTTCTTTAAAAAAAGCAGCGGAGGCGGATTGGAAGGAGCTAGGAAGGTGTTCACGCCACTAAGACATGAGTGTTATGCCAGATTGGAGATATCTCATGGGAATTGATTCCCAATACAGCTGAGGTACCACTAAAATTTATTCTCCGTTTATAGTTTCTTTATCAACATCTATTAAATACAAAGACGGCCAATATTTTTTGTTTCTTTTGGAGAAATCAATGGTCAAGAATTGGTTCTAAAATTGGCATTTTAGAGATACTATAATTGGTTATAAAGTGTTTTTTCTTACACTGTTGTTCTAAAATTGTATTTGTATTTCTTGCTTCTGAGAATTACGAAAGCGCGCTATAAGAGCATCTACAATGGTGATTTATTTTAAATTGCTAATTTGATGTGTTAATTGCTAATATAATTGCTAGATATACCACAGTTTTTAAATTAGCAAGTTTGCTTTAAAAGCAACTCTAAGAGCATCTACAACGGTGATTTTTTTTAAATTGCTAATCTGATGTGTTAATTGCTTATAATTGCTAGGATGTACCACAGTTTTTAAATTAACAAGTTTGCTTTAAAAACAACTATAATTAAATTTCTGGGATGGAGTGATATAGAAATTATGAATTCTTTTAATTGCTAAACTCAGTGACGTGACTCAAATTAATTGCTAAACATTTGCTGGAATGGAGAAGCTCTTAGAAGTTCAGAACCGCACATCGAATAAGAGATTTCTGCCTTGGGTATTGACTTTTTATTTTTATATTAGAACTGCAAACCGAAAGCATGTCGTTAAAACCGCCAGACTTAGGTAACGATTTTATAAATTTTAGCTTTTATTTCCTTTATAGTATTTCTATATTTTGTAATTTATTTGTAGTAGTGTTGATAATGTACATAAGCTTGAAAGGAAAAAGACAAGAATTTGTATCAAGAAATTGATTATTTGTATTTTTTTTGTATAAAAAAAGATCAGCAAATATAAAAATATTTTACGAAAGATTCACAAAAAATACCATTTTATCCTTAATAATCCACCAAATTTCTTAGTTATAGTTTAAGTTTATACTATAAACAATTAACTCTTACATTTGACAAATTATTATTAGTAGCCTTGATCATATGAGCGCGCTCAACTGATATGTACAACGTCTAACATTTCGGGACTCAATCTAATGATCTTAACTCTAGTAGCTGATCTATAACCGACCATAGAGGTACTTAGCCGCTCCTATAAATTTTAAATTTATATATTATATATATTGAAATTCAACTAAAATTAATTTTTTCTAACTTTTTATAAGGTTCAATATTCTCATAAAATACTAAATGTGTACTCATAATTTAAATTAGTTAAAATTTCACTTTATAATTATAAAGACCTGAGTTTAAATTTTACCTAATTTTTTGCCGCTAGCACATTCAACAAAAAGGAAAGTGTCCCTACCAGTTAACGGTCAAGTGGACCGGTTAGGGACTGTACAGCGTGGCCCACCTGACGTGTCACAGATACAGCCACAAAGTGGCCTGACTGGTCCATGGAGGTCCCGTGAGTGTTGCCGTTGCGTGACCTACGGGCAACGCGGCCCAATCAAAGCTCCAAGCTGTTGTTTTCTGGCAACAAATAATTCCGTAAATAGTACGATTTATTAAGACATGAAAAATTAGTGATAAAAAAGACGGTTAACGAATGCAGAGTTTGTTTTCTTGTTCAGGTGTTTCATGTTTTGGATCCTCTCCAGTCTGGCCTTATAATTCCTACCGTATGATCTGAATTTGACGGTAGATATCTACTTGAATCATGTATTGAAGTCCGTAGGATTGGAGAGGAGCTGATGATGGGAAATGAGTGAGGGTCACGTCTGATGCGTGAAGGAAGGGGAAAGGTTGGGCAGCTTTATGTCGCCGAACCGCGGGAAATTAAATAAATGTATAAATCACAGTTCATGATGGATGGATGTTACATGGTGGGGCCATGGGGAGAATGAGCTGGTGCTTGGTGGGGTCTCTGTTCTGTCAAATTTAGCTGTATTCTGCACTGTTTTTTTTTTTTAATTTTTTTAATAATTGTACCAGATATTTTACCGTTATACAGGTTTCTGAGACCGTTATGCAATTCTATATTTTTCAGACATTAGACCCCAACTCGACCATAGATTTGTCAAAAGAAAATACCAAAACTGTACCATTTCTGTTATTTTATCAGCATGTCCTTATAGAACTGTAATATAAATGTGGTTCAATCTATTTAAAAAAAAAACTAATCAATTTATTTTTTGTAGATTTGATTTTTAATTTTCTAAAAGAATGTTACTCAGCGTCAGTGGTCATAACTCAATTTTTTATAACTCCAGGTGTTCTTTTATTCGTTTTCAATTACGCTCTAATTTTCAATTTTAAAAAATTATGAGAAAGTCCGCTCTGCAAAATAATGTGCAAAATAGTTTTATCCAGTTGAAGAAACTCATTAGTGTTACTAATTCAGCTCTCATATATAAGAATCAGCAGTTGAACGTGACAAAAGACAATATTCTTTGAAAAAAATTGTGAATTTAAAATCCGAATAGAGATATTTTATAGATATTGAAATTGAAAGGCTTAATTTTTCATCTTTCTCTAAAAAAAAATCTTACTCAAATTCATTTTAAATCTGTATTATATTCGAATTACATACTTGTAATCTTGTTGAATTATTTTGAAATTCTAACTTGGCCACTATGCTCGAGAGAGTTTGAAATTTAAGTTGGCTCGCTCGGATGATTTGGAATAACTTAATATACAATCGTATTATTCAATTTAAAGTATATAGCCGTTAATATAAAATAGGATGATTACTTTTTAATATAAAAATATTCCAAATTTTATTTAAAATCATCAGAGTATTTAATTATTTATAAATTTCTCTAAATAAGAACATTAAATTTTGTTTATGATAATACAAACTTTTTTTTTTCCTAAAATTGAGTTTATGTTGGGCGAAAACTCGATTTTAATTCAACTTAGTCTAATCTCGATAGCTCGTTTAATTTTTCAATTAAAAGTCGACTTGATTTTACTTGGAATAAAAAAAATTATAAATAGCATGAGTTGTTCAAACTCAACCATTTGCAATACTACTCAAATTGGAATTCAGATCCTCTCCGATACCGTAATAGAGAATCTTTTAGAATTAGTGAATCTGAATCATCCTTTTTAACTTGGAAAGAATCTCAAAGCCAAATAATACTACCCTGCGCTAACCCGAATCTCAAAGTATTTGAGGGTTAATCTCAAACCGAAAAGTGATGAGAATTTTTTTACAGTACCTGAGAGGATACTTTTCCCTCATATCGACCCCTCCCCTTATAAATGTCCAAATCAATCAACCTTTGTTCTCATCGAATATTCAGAGATGATTGTAGATAGATCCATGTTACTTCCACTATAGCGAAACAAGAAAATTAAGATTGTAGGGATCAAAAATCAAATGTAGTATGATAAAAGATATCATATAAAATTTACAATTTTTTTCTTTTATTGAGTTTTTTTACAAATTTAATGCACAATTATAAATTTTGAATTATGAGGAAGCTTAGCACTCTTTCTCAACACTGCCTTTGGCCCCTGCCTCCTACCTAAGTGCTTATACAAGTATGTACAAGAGTGTATACCTTTTGAAAGAATTGGACATCTAAATTTACATTAATAAATAACTAATTTTTAGTCTAGTGATAGTGGACAACATTTTCCGTACGGAAGATTGTGAATTCAAAACTCTGATGCGGAGAGGAGGTAGGTTCTTTAGAGGCGTTAAATAAAAGTTGAAATATTAGACCTCTATTTTTTTTATCTCCAATAAAATAAATTATCATTAATGAAATACAGCAAAATCATTCCTCAATAAGGGCAGAATGGTAGGAATATATTATATATGGACAATTTATCGATCCCCTTGTCGACGTCATTTTTATTTCAGTTAAAATTCACTTGATGCAAATTTCAAATTATTTCTGTTGGTTTCATCATAAAACTGTGTTGGTTTCTTCAATCTCAACAGACAAAAAAGTAATTGTGCTTTATGTTCTCCCTGCTCCGACAACTAAATCATATCGATCCTTACCGTCACCATCTACGTGTCTGTATCCTCCACAACAACGTAAAATTTGAATTTGAAATATGAACCATCTAATCAAAATTCAGACCAATTTAAAAATTTACGAGACTTCTTTAATTTTCGTGTCAATTCAAAATGAACATTTTTTTCTTCTAAATATATTAAAAATTGTACTGCATACGCTGCGAATTTCACCATCTACGTGATACTTACAATCACAATAACCTGCTGCTTTTTAACAACATCTTCTTTTTATAAAAATATAAACAACATCTTGTAAACACAATACAGGTTCAGTTGCTTGTAGGCCCGGAAATGCTCCGAACAAGACCTGATAGGCCCAAATCACTTGTTGGTTATTAGGGCTTTTAAGGCCCATTTATGTCCAGTAAAGAGTCGAGAGAGGTTGCCCTGCTAGTCCTATATGATGGGGTGAAACAAAAAGAGCGAAATAAGCGGAGTATTATTAAGAATTTCATCACGTAGATTATATACAACAGGGATTGTTTTAAAATTGCTAATCTGATGTGGAAGATTGCTAATCTAATTGCTGGGTTGTACCATAATATCTTAATTAGCAAATTTGCTTTAAAAGAAAACGTTTTCTTAATGACACGCTGGCTAATTAATTGGTTAAAATTCTTCTTCCGTATCTGTACCGCTAATTGATTGGCTGACGTAGCGTCAATTGCTATCATCAGCGATGGAGTGGTTTGCAACATTTTGGCGGAGTGGTTTGCAAATTAAGTGACGTGGTTTGCTAAACGTTTTGTGGGTTGTAGATGCTCTTATATCTCAAGTATCCGGAAATGGAGTTTTTCAATAAAAATTGAACTGAAATCCGTACGATGTCTGCCTACTCAGTCTAAACCGTCGGATTTACATCAAGATCGTGCAAGCAGATTCAAATATACACTAATTTAACAATTCCGTGAATCTCAACCGTCCGCATAATATTCATCGCAAATTAGACCTTAAAATTTCACATCGGACGCATTTTGATACGTACGTTGCCCCATCGAAATTCCACCTCCCCGGGTGCCTTGAGACCCACTCAAGGAGAACAAAAAATATCAGACATTTAAATATAAAATATCGGATTAGAAACAATGAAGACGCATTTTTTTGTCTGGAATGTGTTGTAACGCACTCCTTAATATTTAGCAATGTTAGGCTGAGTATTCTATGGGCTTGCAACTTCTTACAAGGACAGACTGAGGCAAATCCTTTAATTGAGGATCAATTAGTGTGGTTGAGCAGCACAAGGGAGTCATATACCTTCTGTGTTTCTGATAGATGCATCCTGGGAAGGATCCAACAGGGCAGGTTAGGGAGTGACATGTTATGATGAGAAAGGGGAACTATATGCAATACAATATGGGGCAACAAGGGCAACGGATCCACTACACACTGAGGCACTGGCAATGCTCAAAACACTGAGACTGGTATCAGACCTGTGCGAGAAAAAACAAGGAGTACGGATCAGCATCCTATAGGACTGTCAGGTACTGATCAATGCAATTCATAAGAATAGTGTGGAGGACTTACCAAGTTGGAGAGCAGCTCATACAGTGGTGGAATGTGGGAGACTATTCTCACAGTGCGACACATTAACCACAATTGTAAAGGCTATGAGAAGAATAGTACAGGACCCACACAATTTGGCAAATTGGGCAAGGAGGACGGGAAGAGAATTTCAAGGCACAATGGGTGAAGTTTCGGAATTGAATTTACCATCCAGGCGCAACTCAACCAAGAAGTGTTCCAGCAACAAGGAAACTGACAAGGCAGGGACAGCGATGGATTTCTTACAGCAGCCTATTAGCCTTCAAGAAAGGGCAAAGGGATATCCACTACTGCTGTAGCAGCTTGATTTAGTTTGTTACTGATAGGAGTAGAATATGTAATTTTTATTATTTCTCTAGAGTAGTTTTTATCATGCTTTAATTTCCTGTACCAAAAAACAATTTGAATTCAATCAAAGCCTAAGGGCCTTCGACTAAAAAAAACAGAGACTTTCGAGATGTCTGTTTTCATGTTAATAGAAGCAACAACGAGGTAGCGGATTCTCTTGTAAGGAAAGGCAGTTTACTAGTCTGGGATTTCACATGATACACTTTTCCTATGATTTGCGATTAGATTTATCTTTCAAAAATACATGTATAAGAAATGATAAGCAGGGTGATTGGCGGCTGGAAGTGTTTGCAAGCCTACGGGCATGAATGATGCAAAAAAAATATATTCATTGTTGTTTGGGTCCGATAGCGTTGTAACTTGTAACGCATGCTGAGTTTGTTGCAATACAGTGCGCTCAGAATCCTTCTAATACTGTCTCATGCTGTATAAATTCAATTAATATCTTTAATATTCATCAAGAAAAATTTAGAAATTAATCACTTCTCACTAATACAGAATACATCATCAATGATAGTACATCCTAGACAATTATTGTAGAAAACAATAACTATTTTCAGGAGCGGATTTACCTTTGATAAATGGAATCAATTGACCGCCATTTATTTTAAAAACTCTTTAAATTTATCTTTTTTCCAATTCCGCTGGATTATTCTGCGAAATTAGTATTTTTTAAAGGATTGGAATCTAGCGGAATTAGGAAAAAAATACTAATTCTGCTGAATAATTCAGCGAAATTAGGCAAAAAAAATAATTCTGCTGGATAATCCAACGGAATTAGACCCATGCAATTCCGCCGAATAATCTAGCGATTGACCATAAATTCCGCTGGATAATCCAGCAGAAACGTTATATTTATATTTTTCCAAATAGTGATGTTATTTTCTTTAATTTGATTGATTTTAATGTTATTAATAAAATCTTCGGGATTGTAATATTAAAGATAAAATTGCTATATGTATGATAAATTTGACTCCATTTATTTTCTAATGTTTTATAAGTTGACCCCATACTTCTTTTCAAGAAAAAAAATGTGAGTTACATAATATTATATATATATATATACATGAGTGAGGCTACGGTGCTATGCATAGCACGGATGGGGTTCGTGCTACGGCTCAAAATTTGACTTTTCAAAATTCTAACAGTCGATCCGAACCGTTCAACATGATTATAAAATGAATATGTACTTGCAAACCAAATTTTACATTTTTTCGAATTTTTTTACTATTTTTTCGAAAATCACTTGATCTGAACATTCTGGACCATCCAAAAACAGCATATCTAAAAAAATAGTAAAAAAATTCGAAAAAATGTAAAATTTGGTTTGCAAGTACATATTCATTTTATAATCATGTTGAACGGTTCGGATCGACCGTTAGGATTTTGAAAAGTCAAATTTTGAGCCATAGCACGGACTCCATCCGTGCTATGCATAGCACCGTAGCCTCACTCTCTCTCTCTCTCTCTCTCTATATATATATATATATATTAACCCCAATAAATTACAATCATGCCTCTGCTCATGACTAATTCAACAATGTACAATAAAGAAAAGAATTATAGTATTAGTTATAAGCTTCTTTTATGTCCTAAATTTCATTTTTTCTTTAATGTCTAGAGTTCAATTTGTGTACGTACTTGGTGTTAATAGAGTGAGGGGTGGGGTGTTCTTGTGTTGTATGTACACAACGTTGGTTATTTTAGTTATTCTAGGTGTGCATTCAAATATATTCCAGTTAAGTGTGTTTGGAAGAAGTGATCAGAATAGGTTATTTTTAGGATTAGATTATTTGGAATAATTTGTTCTACGTTTGGTTGGGTTTGAATAGCTAGAATTAGTTGTCTTTTTTGTTCTGCTGGTTGTCTATCATCTTCTTCTACTTATATTTCTTTTTTCCTCTAGTTGTTACTTGTCTTTGATCTTATACTATTTGTCTTTGTTGTTCTAACTGTTGTCTTTCATTTTCTTCTATTTGTCTTTTAGGTTATTCTAGTTGTTTTTCAAGTTATTCTAGTTGTCTTACATCTTCTTCTAGTTTTTTTCATCTTCTTCTAGTTGTCTTTTATCTTAATCTAGTTGTCATTCATCTTTTACTAGTTGTCTTTCATCTTCTACTAATTATCTTTCATGTTTAACTGATTGTCTTTCATCTTCTTCTATTTGTCTTTCATCTTGTACTAATTGTTTTTCATCTTGTACATGTTGTCTTTCATGTTCTACTAGTTATTTTTTGTGTTCTACTTGTTGTCTTTTAACATCTTCTATTTGTCTTTTATCTACCACTAATTCTTTTTCATCTTGTACTTGTTTACTTTCATGTTCTACTCGTTGTCTTTCATCTACTACTATTTGTATTTCATCTTCTTCTAGTTGTCATTCATATTGTACTGGTTGTCTTTCAAGTCCTGCTAGTTGTCTTTCAGTTTCTAGTTGTTTTGTTTCATCTACTACTGGTTGTATTTAATCTTCTTCTTGTTGTCTTTCATCTTCTACTAGTTATCTGTCATCTTCTTCTAGTTGTTTTTCATTTTGTACTGATTGTCTTTCATATTCTACTGGTTTCTTTCATCATCTTCTAGTTGTCTTTCAACTTCTACTAGTTGTTTTTAATCGTGTACATGTTGTTTTTCATGTTCTTTTGGTTGCGTTACATCTTCTTCTTGTTGTATTTCTTCTTCCTTTAGTTGTATTTCACCTTCTTCTAGTTGTCTTTGATCATGTAAGTTGTTTTTCATGTTCTACTAGTTGTGTTTCATCTTCTTCAAGTTGTCTTTCATCATGTACTAGTTGTCTTTCACGTTCTACTAGTTGTCTTTCATCTTCTTCTAGTTGTCATTCATCTTGTACTAGTTGTTCTTCATCTTGTACTTATTGTCTTTCATGTTCTGCTGGTTGTCTTTCATCTTCTTCTAGTTGTATTTCATCTTCCTCTAGTTGTATTTCACTTCTTTTATTTGTCTTTATTATTGGACTGGTTGTCTTTCATGTTCTAATTATTGTCTTTTATCTTCTTTTAGTTGTATTCCATCATGTATTAGTTGTCTTTCATGTTATACAGGTTGTATTTCATCTTGTTCTAGTTGTATTTCATCTTGTACATGTTGTTTTTCATATTCTATTAGTTGTCTTTCATGTTCTGCCGGTTATCTTTCATCTTCTTCTAGT
Organism: Carex parvula; assembly: GCA_025461045.1. NCBI lineage: Eukaryota > Viridiplantae > Streptophyta > Magnoliopsida > Poales > Cyperaceae > Carex > Carex parvula. The sequence continues at coordinate 1,026,356 of JAJGRW010000345.1, read as the reverse complement.
TGTATTTCTTCTTCCTCTAGTTGTATTTCATCTTCTTCTAGTTGTCTTTGATCTTGTACTGGTTGTTTTTCATGTTCTAATTGTTGTCTTTTATCTTCCTCTAGTTGTCTTTCAAGTTGTTATAATTGTCTTACATCTTCTTTAGTTGTCTTTCATCTTAATTTACTTGTCATTCATCTTCTACTAGTTGTTTCATGTTCTATTGGTTATCTTTCATCTTCTTCTATTTGTCTTTCATCTTGTACTAGTTATCATTCATCTTCTACTAGTTGTTTCATGTTCTATTGGTTATCTTACATGTTGTCTTTCATCTACTACTTTTTGTATTTCATCTCCTTCTAGTTGTCCATCATCTTGTACTGGTTTTCTTTCAAGTTTTGTGTGTTGTCTTTCATGTTCTACTAGTTGTCTTTCATCTACTACTGATTGTATTTTATCTTTTTCTATTTGTATTTCATTTTTTTTCTATTCGAATTTCATTTTCTTCTAGTTTTCTTTTATCTTCTACTAGTTATGCAATTAGCGAGAACTTAAAAATCAACAAGAATAAATATGCAAGCAAACAATCATCACAAAGAGATAATCAAGTAAACTAGAAATTAACACAATTTCATGTTTTAACGCCTAAGCCCCTAGAGAGAAAATCTAGTCTCTCATGGGTGCTTTAACATCCACAAGAAAATACAAAATAAACATGGTTAAAAACTGAGAAAATACGTAAGAGAAAAGAATACAACCAATCTCCTAGTATCTGTCCAAGTTCTTCCCTTGTCGCTCAAGTAAAACCGACTTCTTCATTTTCTTCCTTCGAAATCGGCAATTGAATCGATCGCAGCAGAAAGATGGAGTAGAATGGCTTTGAATACTGCTTGATATTTTTTTTGTTGTCTCCTTAATCTTATATAACGTTTTCTAAACTTGGAGACCAAGTTATTTTAATTTTGGCACCCACTAAGCCCACTAACTTTTCATATTTAGTAATTTTTCAGACTGGTACGGCCATTGGTGTGGCTGCACAAAATTCTATATTTCGAATTTGGATTTATTTCCTTCATGAAAGTTGTAGATCTTTTTATCATGGTTATTCCAAGCATTGATTCACCTAAATCGTAGTTCGTATGACCAAGATATGGCCAAAATATGAACTGTGTGTTGACAGCTGTTATTCTGTGCGGCTAGTTGTGCGGCCAGAGGAACCCACATAGGGACCCGCAGTAAGCTTTGGAGATTTCTTGATTTAATTCAGGAATTCATTTTTTCTTGGAATTATTTTTGTGCGGCCCGCACTAGCTTGAATTTCTCTATTTTGCTTGATTTTCTGTAATTAAAATAACTTTTCGGCAGTAACTTGGTTCTTGGATGTATTTAACACTAAAATAAGCATATATACAAGAAATTTGGCACAGTTTTGGAGGTTAAACCCTATCCTAAGGTGTATATAAAAATGCTTATCAGTCGGTAATGATGACAACACCGAATTTACCAAAACTATTCTTCCTGCAATGAATAAGTGCTTTGCTGCCCAACCTCCCAATCTCTTATTCATTCTTTGTAGCAATGACAAATATGTTGATTTTGGAAGTGTTTGTTCGATAGAGGAAGTCTGAGGTACGTGAAGGGCAATGTTGCCAAGTTGCATCCTAATACGTTGGCGAGTTCCTGCTTTCGGGATTGTGATGCTTCTGAAATGAGGAGTTCAGATTTGGAGGGGTTCATCGATATGCCTGAGACTTGCTTAAACACCGTCAATACTATCTGTAGCACTTGTAACTGTTGTATTTCAGGTTTGATGAAGAACATTGCATCATCCGCATATAACAAGCAAGGAGACATATCTCTGAAAGGTAGTCTCAATGCCCCCGTGTCTGCTAGGTTTTGAGTGTACCTTGCTAAGAAGTCGATTGCTATTATGAATAATAGTGGAGAAAGAGAGTCTCCCTGCGCACTCCACGTCTCAGAGTTATTTTCCTTTGTAGCAGCAGATCTTGTCCAAAATACTAGCAAACAGACTTCAGGACAAGTTGCCTCAACTACTATACAAGGCCCAGACAGGTTTCTTGAAAAACAGACACATCTGTGAAAGAGGAAATTACCGAGACTTCATATATGCACAACACACACTGCATATACAATTCCCAACAGACTTCATATATGCACATCACACGCTGCATATAGCGAGAAAGAGGAAATTACCAATAGCATTGTTCAAGGCAAATTTTACCAAAGCATTTGACACGATCAGTTGGGAATTCATCGTGAAAGTGATGCAAGCGCAAGGAATGCCGAGTGAATGGCTATCTTGGATTCAACACTGCATATTTGCTGACACATCTCATATTATGATCAATGGATTGCTAGGAAGGACAATTATTTATATGTGGAATCATGTAATTCAGGTGCAAACTGCAAACAAATAGAAATTATAAATATATTATACTATATTAAAAATATATTATCAAATATATATTCCTTTAATTATGTTTCTTTATTAATTTACTATTAATATATAATTTGACTTTGATGGGCTACTAGTATGCATAATGCTCTCCAAATTGTTTCCCTACTAGTATGCATAATGCTCTCTTGTGCCTCTATATTCATACGCCACGACTCTTCATGTTGTAATATTTCCACCTGATGATAATATAAAGCACACGAGCATGATTTAAAAAATAATAATAATAACAGAAAGAGGGAACTGGACCTTTTTAATATAATCCTCGGATTTTTTATTAAAAAATGTGATGAAAATGTAATTAATTAATACCTAATAGAGGAGGGTTCAAATGCACCATAATTTTTGTGCTCCAATATGCTCCACATCCTTTATCTCTATTTTCAAAGTCTGAACAGTCGATCCGAACCATTCAACATGATCTTCATAATAAATATGTTTGGAGATCAAATTTTATATTTTTTAGAATTTTTTTACTATTTTTTTAGATAGGTACAATATCACTTTATCGATAGTCCAGAATCTCCTTAAAATAATGATTTTGTACCTATCTAAAAAAATAGTAAAAAAATTCTAAAAAATATAAATTTGATATCCAAGCATATTTTATTATGATGATCACACAAACTCTCTTCAATCTTGTGAATTTCCTTTTTGTTGATACTGTTGTGTGTTGTCAAGCAACGGTCCTTTTGTTCTCTAGCGCCAGTTATTCAGCGTACCAGGTTTGTATTGTTTAATAATCATAATGAATTAAAAACTAAGTGACAAAATGGAAAACCAGAGTGTTCCAAATGCCTTTAGATGTATTCATTTATTTGCTTTTTAAATTGTTTATATTATTTTGTATGTCAGTTTGGTGCATGCGATATATGTCATGGCTTGTCATAGCCTTATGTCATATTTGATTTTTCTAGGAGAAACTCAGGTGTTTTATTCAATTTGAGGTTTTATCTGGTGGCTTAATTAATCTTTGCTTAGCTGAATTGTAAGATATGGAACAATATTTTCAATATAACATTAGAGCGATCTTTCAGACTTGTTGTTGAAACGGCTAGTACCAAAACCTTATCAGAAGAACTGAAATTGGGAGAAAAGAAGTATTGTTACTTTAAAAGATCTTCCATTCTTTTAAACTGTAACCTCTGTTCACCTCTGTGCTGGGAGCCTCGGAGCAAAGCTAAAAGAGCCATTGACAGGAATTGACATGCATTTATACTGTTTGGCCACAAATAATTTTTTACAATTTTTCTCTTTAACATTTGTAAAGTTGCAAAGCCAGATCATGTATTGCAACATGTGTACTCTAAACGTGGTGGTATTGTTTTTTGAGCAAAATCTTTGAGCAATTCGTAGTGCTAATATTTTCTACTTCCTGTTCGTCGCACTTTTTTTATTTCAGTAATTTGGACAACAAATTACAAAATCACTAAATGAAGCTCTTCTCATTCCTGTTTGTCACACTTCTTTATTTTACTAATTTGGACAAAGAATTACAGAATCCTCTAATAACTACGAACCAGGCAGCAAACCATGTTAGCACTCTTTGAATGTGTCCCAGGTGAAGATAGAGAGTGATTTCCATCTACTTTATCCATCAGTATTTTGCCTCGTTTTTTTTTTTGTTTTTTTTTGTTTTACAAAATTGATGACCTTCACTACAGAGCTAGTCTATAACTGGACTGAGTCATCACTCGTTTGAAAATTATCTTGCGTTGCATCAGTCATATAATTCTGCATGTTTAGAGCTCCTTACGACTGCCAAGCAGATAGCATTGCCATTTAAATATCATGATACAAAACCAAAAACTGAGCACATATCAGTAAAAAAACCGTGTCATTAGAAATAGTTCAGTTCTAGCTGAATTAAATTGACAATGGCATATGCTACTAATGTCATAACAACTAAAAGACTAGCCATGCTCGATTTATCACAGAAAACATAAAAAGAAGAAAAATCAAATGTGCTCTGATACAATAATCTCTATACCCCTTTTTTGTGTCCTCCTTGGGAGCACAGCCTTGTTGATTTTATGGACTCTGATATAATCTTTCAAAAGTTTGATTTCAACCTGCTTAAGATTCTTGCATCCATATAAGTATCGCAATAAGTACACCCACATTAAATGATCCATTTTTTTGTCGATGCCAGTTTCCTCCACACGACAATGTCTTGCACACATGTATAAGGTGATCTTTTGTAGATTAGGTGTTTGCTGAAGGAACAATGCAACTGGACTTAAATTACAAGTCATGCACCAACTACCAAGACACAAATCTATTAGGTTATGGAACTCTCCGAGCTTTGGTATGGCTGCTCCTGAGATATGCTGCACAGATCAAAGGAGAATATGTTCAGAAGATTCAAGGTACATGTTACATTTATAATACACAAGTCAGAGATCCATATCATTGGCCCATGTTCTTGAAACATAGATATTTTCTAAATTGCTAAATATTTTTCCTAACTTAAAATATCATCAAAAGTTTAATTTATTTTTTAAATCGTGGTCTATCTAATATTCTAGAGAATTCACTTCACTAGTGTTTTGATAATAAAAATGTGTTTTTCATACTAAAGCTTTTATGATGTCAAGACCAACAGTACCAAGTTACAAAATGACAAAAAATTTATATTAAAATTGCATACTTACCTTCATTTCTTTGATATGTAACTTGAGAACTATAACATCTGAAAGGCCACCTATATTGTCACCGAAATCAAAATAATGGAAAACATTTCGCATGAAAGAAAAAGTGTTACCCACTGCAGTTGTACCTACACTTTTCCACATGAACTCTACATGAAAAGGACGACTGATAATCACTGAGTTGACTGCATCCCCAAGGAGGCAAGAGTCTACACACATTAATCTATAATCACGCAGAAAAACACAATGACAGAGAGATAAGTACTTTAGCTTCTGGCTGAAAATGCATGAAATTTCACCAGAGCAATGTTCCAATGACACGTCTTCAAGAACTGGACACCCTGAGAAAAGTCTGGTGATGCATCCATTATCAAGTCTAGTTCTTGTAAGCTGTAACCTTCTGATGCGGGGAAGATTTACAAAGTCTGGTATGGTGATGCATCCATTATCAAGTCCAGTTCTTGTAAGCTGTAACCTTCTGATGCGGGGAAGATTTACAAAGTCTGGTATTCCATGAGGATAATTACTACTTCTTCTCAAGAAGAGTTCCTCTATTGATTCACAAGAGAAAATGGGTCCACATATATCTTTGTGGAAGAATGGAGCCTCCACAGAAAAAACTCAAGGATTGACCTTCATGGCATAGCTGACACATGTGCGAACAAGGTCAAAGCAACCATATTGGTCTAAGATTTTAATCTGGAAAGTGTCCAAGAAGGATGTCTCATGACGGGATAACAACATCTCAACAAATTTTTTAAACTTTGCATCGGTACTGAGACGATATTCATCCTCTAAAACAAACTCATGTGGATCAAAATTGAGATGGGACAAGGAGGTCCAAAGGTTCACCCATCTCTTTGATACTACGCTTGTCTGAACAGACTGTCGTATCCCTAAGAAGGACAAAATATGTTGGAGCATTTCATCTGGCAAACTACTTATCCTGTCATACTTGTCATTCGGCATGCATATACACTTGTTGGTGTTATTCATTGTTCATGCCTTGAAGTTCACACCTATGCACAAAACAATGTAAAAGAAGAAAAAAATCAGTTATAATACCAGGAGAAAATCAGTTAAGAAAACAACTTCCAAGGATGATTTATATCCCCTTTTGATATTGTCATTGTGCATACAAAGTCATTATTCAATTGAGATTGTCTAATTCAAAAATAAAATATGACTTTAAATTAATCAATACCCATCAATAAAAGAAGATTGGGAATTTAATAGTTCTGAAACACACGACTGGTTTTCGCAACAGAGGCGCCATGCCATAACCCATATATGAAAGCAACAGGTAACAATTTTCCAAAACATGAGATGTCGTTCTTACTTCTTAGATCCATAGTCTGTGCACAAGCACCATCTCTTTCAATTGATAATTACAGTAAAAGTCATTAACTTCGTGTGTGTTACTTGGTTTTATATTACCATCAGGCATCCACACAACTTATTCAAATAATGAGACAAATTAATAATATAAAAAGTGCAAGATATACATCACTAACATAGGAGTTCCGAGATGGATTACCTTGAAAATTGAAAGAGTACTAGTGGATGTTGGACAAGCAGAGCAGGTCCAAAGGAGGAGGGAAGAGATCAGAGAGAAAAAAATCTAGTGTTTGAAGAGGAAGAAAAGAAAACTCGAACAAAACCTAATTAACAGGGCTGAAACCCACGCACATTTATTTCAAGCACACCATGGCTTGCATCACGAATAGATTGCTTAACTTTGATTTTTTTTTTTCTCCCATAAAGCACTGAACTTCATTTTGTCCCAGTCAGATAACATTCTCTCGTCAGTCAAAGAAGCAAACAGAATGAACATTTTCCTTTCTACTCGGCTCACTCTATGTTTTTCTTTTCTCTTCTCCTTCAACCAACAGACGAGGAAAAGAAATAGTAGGAGTACAGTGAAGAAGTGAAGAGGAAGGATAGAGTAAATGTGAAGAATTAATCATTCATTTTTTCATACAGAAAAGGGATAGAGTGACGTCACTAAGGAATATGAGAGTCAACCAACAGACAAATCAAAGTTCATTGCCTATTCATGACATGTGTAAACTATAGTGATTTCTGGTGAGATATTTACAAATATATAAGGTCCATGAAGTCAGGACATGGAGAGAGAGAGAGAGAGAGAGAGAGCTGATAAGACAAACCTTGTCGAGTGTAAGGTTGACAAGGAGGAGTGAGAAGTCATGCAGGTGCCATGTATTTGTCTAGGTCTTTAGCTGTCAATGTTTGAATGTTCCCCTACACCAAAAGAAATAAAGCTAAATAAAAGAATAAATTATAGTGTGTACCATTATTTATGCAAAATAAGGAATATAGAAAGAAAAGAATTTCTCTTTCAAGTAGTAAAATGCCCGGGGAACATAAAAATGCGTTCAATTGCAAAGAAGAAAGGGCCCTAAAACATACTGGTACCAAAATATTAGGACCGTTCATTACACTGCAAAAAAACACCCTTAAAGCCCTAACCAAGCAACCAACTCATGCAAAGTAGCATCTTGTGGGTGTTGTAAATAATAATATGTTTGCTGTTGGTTCTCAATAATTAACTAGTATAATACCATTTCCATTTCTAAATTAGTTCTCAAGGGAAAAATAATATATGATATATCGTTGAGCTTACTATCAATCTGGAATGTATACCTATAAATTGAAAGAAAACAAAATTAAGAACAAAGAAATCAGAGTACTATAATAAACGTTTATGCCAGTAAAATAAAAAGATTCAAAAAGAAGCAAAGTGAGCTGCGGGTCTTTACAAATGTACTGGTTTGATGTCAAGTGTAATCTCTACATATGAATCAATGCTAATTGAGGTTTCACAATACAATCCTTGCAAGTAAAAGAAGACCAAAGTTATTAATACATAAATCCGTACCTACAAGCGAAAGATATTATGGTACTGATATGTGTTGTAAATAATAAGTTAATAGTGTTGGTCTGTTGGATAGTAGAGTAAAATATGGGATAGTACTTTGTATCAGTTTTTGGATACATATGAATTGTCATGTTGGTACTGTGGATACAGTACCAACACAGTGTATCTAACTATTGCAACCACAATTTTCAAGTTCTAATCATGCAGTGTTTATAAATCTTTATTGGTCAAATTCAGCGTCAAATGTATACTGTCTAGTAACTATAGCTGAGTTTTCTCCAATTGGGGAAGTTTTTACAGTTCTAAAATCAAAATTTCAAAAACTTTTTATCTTGTTAAAAAGAAGAATAAATTACTGAACCCCTAACTTTAAAATTGACAGAATAATTCGTGCCAATTTTGAAAGAAAGACAACAATTTACTGAATTACTAAACCCTAACTAATTTGTTCTTTGTCGATATTGCAATTAGAGAGAGGAAGAGCGACACAAAAGGATTTCTTTTCTGTTATTTCTCATTGCTAATCTTTATCGGGCAAAGCGAGAGAGAGAAACTTACGTGTACTTAGGGTTCCTTCACGGGGGAGAAACAGAGATTGACACCGGAGCAAGCGATGGTGAAGCTGTCTCGAGAACGAGCGAGAGGGAGAGCGCCGGTTCGGAAAGCGACGGATAAGAGGCAGAGACAGCGGAGATAGATCGCGAATTCGCGAAAGAAAGGGGAAGATTTTATTTTTCAATCGGAGAGAGGGGGGCCGGAGGTCATATTATAGAGGCCAGCTTGGGTCCGATGCCCATCGGACTCAAATTTGAGTTCCATGGGCTCCGGGTCCGATCAAAACGTGCTCACGAATTCTAAAGCAGATGCGAAAGTTGCTGACGTGAATCTTAAAGCGAATTGGACGGTCACCTAATTTATCAAACTCACTTGAGTCCGATGGACATCGGGACTCAAATTGACCTCCATATTATGATTTACCCTTCCGTTCCGTCAATTATTATGGATCGGATCGGACATCGAATGTAATTTTTTTTTTATGAGAACATCAAATGTAACTAAGGCCGAGATTTTTATTAATACCCTAAAAAAAAATAGCAAATCTGTCCTCGGTATTATTTTTTTTTAAAAAGGTCCTGAACGCTCCACGTTTGGACGGTCCACTCTCCCAACCAAACATCTCCACAGTGGAGCGGTCTGCTGTCTGTACCAAACCGCCACATGCTGGAGCGGTTTGCTATTGCCTATATATTGGAGGGTACCCCTCCCGTTTGCACCTCATTCATTTCAAGTTTTCACTATAACATAAAAGTTCGAAAGTTTTATTATGTATGAGGTTCGATCCAATATAAAGTGTTTAGGGCCATACGATGCTTTAATTTTTGGTCAACTAGATGATAGGTAAATAAAATAAATTTTGATCAAACTTGGGTGCAAGACAATAAATGCAATGTTATTTAATTTAAACAGTCCTGATCGACCAACATACGACATATTTCCATGCGTCTTCATTAACTTGCAAAACAAAAGTTCATGTTTCATTTTCATGCATAAAAGATGTGAGTCACATACGCAACATGCATTTAATGCTATATCTTCACCTAAGGGTGCTAATTGAACAGGGTTGTCCGTGGACAATCGGGCCGAACAAGTTCGGACGGGTTGTGATACGAACGGGCCCAAAGTTCAGTTCATGTTCAATTGCTGAAGAAAGTTCGGACCCAATCTGAACATGAACCGAACCTGTTCACTGAGTTGTCCATTAAGCTTCTATTGAGCAGCCCGTTTAAGGGCCCGTTTGAGCAGCTTGTTTGGGTTGGATCAATCTCTCAAACGAGTAACATGCCTGATCGGATCGTGACGCCCCACTGTCTCGCTTAGTCGCTCTTAGGTCTTACTTCTTAGCTCCATTTCTCACTTAGTCCCTCTCTCTGACCGGTGCTCCTCTCCTCCCTCGCACCGACCTCTCTTCCCTACCATTTCCCCTGCTCCTCTCCATTTTTGGTAAGGTTTATTTCTCTTCTTTTTCCTTTCTTGCTCGATTTGAGTTTGGTAACTCACGAAAATGAATAATCAATCCTTATTTTGCTATGATATCAGTTGGAAGATCTTTCTTGGCAATTTAAATTGATGATTTTAGTGAGTTAATTGTACCTATTTGCTTATGCTGGTAATAATTGCATAATCCTGCAATTCTCACTTATTTGAATTTGATGCAAGTTATTGAATCAATTTGATAGGGTTGCTCAACAGAATCGATCGAGTATTTGAGTTTGATGCAAGTCATTAAAGATTTATTTTCTGCTATTGTTTTTCAGGGATGCAAGCTCACTGCTAGAATTATACCACTCTCTGCTAGATTTATTTTCTGCTATTGTTTTTATCGTTGTTCTTTTAGTGTTGTGGGATTTCTTTAAAAAAGAAGTACAACAGCAGGTTTTCTAGAACTGGAGTTTTGATTAGGCATAAGAGAGAGGTGCTTCAGCTTGATCTGATAATTTTGTATTTTTAATATTTCTGTTATATGATATGTTAGGAACTTAGATAACATGATTTTTGTCGTTTGATTAAGCATTTTGATATAGTTAAGGCATGTATGTGTTACCTTATGAGATGATATAGTTGATTTTTGTCACAGAATTGAAGTTCGGCAATATAGTGCCTTTCATACTGTACACAGTTTCTAATTTAAAACAAAGCCCAATTGGTTGTCCACAGTTCAGCCCTGTTCACTGAACCGGGCCTGTTCCGAACAGGGCTCAATTTTGAACAACATAGAACGAGCTGCACATGGGCATGAAGAACTTTGTTTTGGGCCGATCATGAACAGGGCTCATTCCTTTTAATTTCGATCTGGGTCGATCATGAACAGGGCTTTTAAATTATATAGCCTATATAATTTAATGAGTCAAATCATTTAATTAAGCAATAAACATATTATAACTTTAAATTATTGCATAAATTTCATTAATATAATTTTCATTACAAAATATATTCTACAATTAACGTCGAATTTTGATATTAATTGACTAAATTTCACCCGACATTTTTATTAATATCCAAAGTTTAATACAAATTATTAATTATACCCAGAATCGGACCAATTATCGAAATATACCCAAGCCGGCCATTTTCTGGCCGGCTATGTTCCCTCCCTAAGCCGGCCAGAAAATGGCCGGCTTGGTACCTTTTTTTTTTTTTTTTTTTTTTAACCGCATTATTTTTGTTTTAGGTGATTTCTATTAAAGTCAAATATTTCATTTCTAAGTTTCGTATAAAATAATAAAGTATACACAAATTGCAAATAGAGTCCACACATTTTTTACAACATGCATACAAATCACCTATTATTGCTACGTCTAAACTGTAATCCCCGCAGTAAACCACTTGCGAAAGATGCCTTACGAGATGGTCTACCAGATGGCTCTGGTTGCTCACTAGATGGGCCGGCCTGGGCTCCAGATGGCGCTGCTTGGCTTGTAGATGGGCCGGCCTGGGCTCCAGATGGCCCTGCTTGGCTTGTAGATGCCCTTGTTGTGCGTCTAGTAGTGGACCTCCTCGGTTGGGCAGATGGCTCCCCTTGCACCCCAACCGCCTCTCCTCCTATGGCAACCGCCTCTCCCATTGCTTCGGCATACATAGCAGCTGCATCTAAACGGCTCGTAGCTGTGCTACGCCGTGACCCTCCGGACCCACTTCCCGACGCCATTACTCGCTCATTTTCTGCCGTATTTGCTGCGATTCTTGCCTCTGCATTTGCATGTGTTACTTAGTAAGTTGGTATAAATTGAAAAGAAAAATAATTTTGGATGAATGTTACATACCTCTTCGTTGCCTATCGGAAGTGGAACGGCGAGGCTGATGCCCCCTTCGTCTACCTTCCATTTCATCCATCGTCATTACATGACGGGTGTGTTTTCGCCTCCCCTTCCTAATCCAACCACTACTCGGAAGGATTCTGTCTCCAACATTAGGAGGCCAGTCTCCCATATTGCCAATTGGAATGAACACATGGTTCCAAGTACTCACAAGATAGGGTGTTTTATACCAGTCTGCAACAAAGTCGTCCTCTTGCCAGTTTCGGTCACGGCAAACAGCTAAGACATGAGCGCACGGAATAGAAGTTAATTGGATACCTCTGCAAGTGCATTCCATTTGTCTGTCGGGACTGCGCGTCACAATATACATGAACTCCCTGTGAGTGGGTTCCATGTTGCCCATGTCGCTACGGGTGCAAGGAACGTACTCATTTGGGGATGAAACTTGGTACTGACCTTGGCCCTGCGTGTAACGCACCACCCGCATTTTTCCAGCTTTCTCCCAACGTTTTCTGATCTTCTGATAGAACCTGTCCATTGTCTTGTAATTCCATTGCTCGCTGACGCCGCTGAACAAACCATCTGTTGCACGTGTAGAACGTATCCTCCACAATAGCACAAACAGGCAATCTACGACTCGTTCGGAAGACATTGTTGAGCGACTCGGAGCCGTTTTTTGTCATGATACCAAACCGGTATCCTCCGTCACAGGTTTGGAAAATTTTCTCATAATTGGACGGCTCCATCACATCATTAGGACGTACTTTGCCCACTCTATTTAAATATGCATTGCACTTCGGATTTAGCTGCACAAAAAAAAGGGGTGTTATTTCATTTTCATAAAATTCTTATAAGATAATTAAACGAAATGTTATAAGTTAGACATACATAAGCAAACTCTTGGAACATCTCTTGTAATCTTCTCGGCTTCTTCCTCTTTGCTCCTTCCCTGAACCTCCATCCGTACCATCTGTCTCCTCCACAGTTCGTGACTAAGTTGTCAGCAACATGCTGCATACAATACCTGTGCACAAAGAGCTCGGGAGGCCATCCGTATTCAGCTGTCAGTGCAGCTTTGATCCCCTTGTGCTAGTCCGATATGACACATACAAATTTACACGGGCCAAGCACTTCATTCCTCAACCACTACAAGAAAAAACCCCAATTCTCAGTATCCTCCTGACGTACAATTGCAAATGCAATAGGCAACAATTGGTTCTCGGCATCGTAGCCGCAAGCTATCAAAAGCCTCCCCTCGTATCGCCCAGACAAGAAGCAGGCATCGATGCTGATCACTGGTCTCAGGTACTGGAACGCCGCAATGCATGGACCAAACGCCCAGGCTACGGCTCTGAACTGGGCAACACCTGGCATGATTAGTCCTGTTTTCTTATTCTGTACAGGGTTTGTCAGAAATTGGTGGATCGAGCCGGGATTGTTGTGGCAAATTGCAAGCAACAGTGGTCTCAGCAAGCTGTATGAAATCTCCCAACTCCCAAATTGCCGGGCTATTGCCAGCTCACGGCCCCTCCACAGTCGGTTGTATTTAGGTGTCACACCCTTATACACAGACAAAACAATGTCTGCCACCGTCTGGATGCTCATACACGGGTCCTTTTTAATGGCGTTCTCAATGACATCGGCAATGAGTGATGCCGTCAGACATTCGTGGTCGACCCTCGTACTCTCAGTCCTACATGTGTGAGGCCTGTCTTGCTTAGTTATAACCCATGCGTCTCCACATCCCGTCGGCTTTGCCCTAAGCTCGTAACGGCAATTCTTGTCCTTGCACAACAGAGTAACCCGATCCCTGTCACTTTTCCAAGATCTGAACTCCTGATTCTTAGTTATATGGTGCTCTCTGATCTTCTTCATTAGGTCTTCTTTGGTTTTAAAATATAGGTTTGCACACAGCTCACCTTTGTACTCAATCCGTTGCCCATAATAACCAATATCTGCTTCTCTAAACTCAGAAACATCATTGAGGTCTGGGAACGGGTGCGTATCAGTCCGGCCACTAAGCGGCCCCCCTCATCAGTATGCCTTTCAGCTGTTTGAACCGGCCCGTCTTCATCGCAACCTTCCATGTGATCTGAATCCCCCCACATTTCTCCCTCAAATTCATCCCCGCTCCTCAGCTCGTCCTTCGGTATTTCATTAATATCTTCAAAGTCCGGGCATGTTGCATCGTCTACTGGTGCAGGTCTGGGGTAAGATGATACTGGAGGTAACGGTAAATCAGCCACATTTATTGATCTAGGTGGGGTTGAAACTGAGTGTCTTGGTCTGCCTCGATTGTGTCTAGGTGGGGATGCAACTGAGTGTCTTCGTTGAGGTGCTGGTGGGGTGACGTAGTTGTAGGTATCCGAGTCAGGTTCGTTGAGGGGTAAGGTGGAGTCACGTCTGTATGTTTCTGGTTGTGGAGTATAATGTGGTGCCGCTGATCCAGAGCCCGAACTTCCAACCCCGGGCTCTATCGGAACTCTTCTAGCAAATATTTATATTAGAAAATTCCCTTCGGACCTCAAATAACCAAACATGCCTCTCCACGTACTCTCATCTACCAGTTTCGCAACCATAAATTTTCCGCTGGAGGGATGGCAATATCGGGTTGCCAATTCTAGGTCACACCTTTCTGGATTGTAACCGGTGTGTGTGTAAACTATGGATTTCAGGTCCAAAAGTGAGATGTCATATGGAATCATCAATGAATGAGCTGCATCTTTGTTGTAATACGCCCCTTGTGCACTATTAAGCATCTTACTACCATAGTGTAATGAAATAAAGGCCATGGTAAACAAACTACATTTTAGAAAATGGTAAACAATTGTCAGGTTACTAAATGGTAAACAATTGTCAGGTAACTAAATAGTAAACAATTGACTGGTAAACAATTAAGTAAATGGTAAAATGGTGAACAATTAAGTAAATAGTAAACAATTAACTAAATAGTAAACAATTAAGTAAATAGTAAACAATTAACTAAATAGTAAACAATTAACTAAATAGTAAACAATTAACTAAATAGTAAACAATTAACTAAATAGTAAACAATTAACTAAATAGTAAACAATTAACTAAATAGTAAACAATTAACTAAATAGTAAACAATTAATTAATCTATAAAATAAAACATAATAATAAAAAAATAATAAAAAAAAAAATTATTACCTCAACAGTGATTAGCGAAAGCCTCGGGCTGTGTGAAGAAGAGAAGGCCTCGGGGTGCTCTTTTATAGAGTTTTTGGGGTTTTAAAAAAAAAAAAAAAAGGTACCAAGCCGGCCATTTTCTGGCCGGCTTAGGGAGGGAACATAGCCGGCCAGAAAATGGCCGGCTTGGGTATATTTCGATAATTGGTCCGATTCTGGGTATAATTAATAATTTGTATTAAACTTTGGATATTAATAAAAATGTCGGAAATTTCACTAAATATTTTCACAAATATTGACACATGTTGAAACAAATTATGATAAAATTCTATAAAATTAATAATTATAAGTATGGTTCGGTCATAGAAACCGTAAAAAAATTTGAGAATATTTTTTTTCATATTATTTGTTGTACTTTTAATTTTATTTAAAATTTAAAAATTTGATTTTATAAAAAGTCACTCAATTTAATTTATTTTATCAAGTATACATTTTTTTAGAAGACATTAAGAATTTAAAAAACATTTAAGTTTAAATTTTTTCATTTCCTATATAAATTGTAATCTTTTTCATATTGCATGAAAAAATTGCCAATATAAACTTCCATCTAAAATTTTGTCAACTTCCCTCTAAATATCATGTCCAAGCATCAATTTATTAGATTCCCTCCAAATTTTGGGTACTCCCTCCACAATTTTTTCATTGCCGCCAAATACTTTTGGCCACAAAATCATCCAACATCAAAACAGTACTAAGAAGAATTACGATCTTCGCTGCATTCAAATTTACCAGACTATCGCGTAACAAATCACGTTGTTCCATTATATAAGTTTTTGAGTCTGTTATACAAAATGTCGTACTACTTTGTTCACAATAAATATGTGAAAGCCACAAAACCATCCAGAAGAAGAGAATCGCTGATAGAGTGGGTTTGTTTTATTTGTATAACAAATGAATTCGACCATTACATAAGATTTTCATTGTATTATACAAATGACAGTATACATTTGTTCATAATAAATCCGTCAAAGCCACAATATAATCCAGAAGAAAGAAGCGACGAGAGAGTGGGTTTGGTTCATATCCTCTCTCCGCTCCTAAGTCTTTGGACGCACCGACGCGACGACGCTCGCCTCTCCGCCGTTTCGCCGTTTCCGCTCGGCCTCACTCCTCCTCCTCCGTCCCTCCTCCACTGTCTGTCTCCTCTCTCTAGGTAATTTTCTTCTCCGCTAGTCGGGCTGAAATGGAGGATTAAAGCTAAAAATTCGCTGTAATTAGTTAAATCAATATTTTGATCCTCAGGTGAGAATTGTTGAGTTTAATTAGTTGTAGACTCAAGTTTGGGCAAATTAAGCTGATATCGTTTGGGCAAATTAGCTGTAATTATTTTTTCCCGAGTGTTAAATAAACCATGGAGTATTTAGTTTAAATTGGACATGAAAATTCATCCTAGGGGTACAGCTGCAAAAAACCTGTTGTTAATATGTCAAATTGCTAATTTTGTAGAATTTTTTTTTATTTGGTTAATGAACTCTTTCTGACTACCACCTTGGATTTAATAGGAGAGAAAATCATGTGCTAATGTCTGAGAAATAGGGGAAAAAAATCAGGAATAATGAAAGAAAATCTATTCTTTAGATTGTGCACAAACCGTGTGAGCTACAAACTCAACCATCCAACGATCCAGTACTGTACTGGTACTGATGGCGAAACGCTAGTCCATTTGGAAGCAGCGGAACGTAGCCCTGACCCCTGAGGAGGGATGCACCTTTACCTCCATAATATATTTAAAGCAGAGAGCTTTGCAAGATGAATCCTTGTGAAAAAAATTCTGCTGAGGATGATACTGGTACAGAATAACATAGGGCTGGTACTGAAGTTTTCAGTGTTACTGAAGGAGAAAAAAAAAATAAGAAGATAAGACATAAATAGCTCTTCCATTGCAGCACCGCCAGTCAAGTCTATTCAATTTTAATTTTAACCAAAACATGTTTCGTAAAATCAAAACATATAATTTCATAATTAGATTAAGAGTGAGGCTATGGTGCTATGCATAGCACGGATGGGGTCCGTGCTACGGCCAAAAATTTGACTTTTTAAAATCCTAATGGTCGATCCAACCGTTCAATGTGATAACCATATGAATATGTACTTGCAAACTAAATTTTATATTTTTTCGAATTTTTTTACTATTTTTTTAAATAGATAGAATTTTGATGGTCCAGAATTTTCAGAAAACACTGATTTTTCTACCTATCTAAAAAAATAGTAAAAAAATTCGAAAAAATATAAAATTTAGTTTGCAAGTACATATTCATATGGTTATCACATTGAACGGTTGGATCGACCATTAGAATTTTAAAAAGTCAAATTTTTGGCCGTAGCACGGACTCCATCCGTGCTATGCATAGCACCATAGCCTCACTCATTAGATTAATTACTTTCTTGTTCTATTATTTATGAGTCAGTTTCTGAATTTATTATGTATACATATATTTTAATGCATTAAATTTATATTATTAGTTATGATTTTTTTTTATATCGTTACAATTGTAAACATATGTTATTTGTGGATATTTTATAGTGATTTGACCAGTCAATTCACGGTCAAACAATATCTTTCACATTCTGATGCTAAGTGCACCATCACTCTGTTTGGCTGATAATAAAGTGATCAATTTGAAAAATAAAATAGACAAAGTGAATGAATACTCAATATAAATAATTAAACAAAGTCATCAATGTGAATAACAAAAACACTCAATATGAATAAGAGGATTAATTTAGAAGAAATATGAAAGTAAATTTGCCTAAAAGTGTCACATAAGATTTTACAATTACTTTGCAAGTCATGCAAGCATCTTGATCTTGCAATTACAAAAATTTCTCTGTACTAATTTTGAAACAAATATTCTTTGTCATGCCAGTTAAATTTAAATTGCAAAAATGAAAATATTATAAAATTAATATAAAAATATTGATAAAATTTTAATATGACAAATAAATTCAAATTTTTCAATGACGGAAATGAACATGCTCAACGCTTAAACATACATCATAATATAATTTTAGCATTTCAATAAGCATCTTCGCTTGGATCAACGATTTGAAGGAGAAGATTTTTTGGTCGGCTTCCTTTAGATTGAATAGCAAACCATCCCGAAATTTTTTAGTTACCATCTTATCAATTCAAATTTCTGACTTCACCATCGCTTTTTGAGAAATTCAGATCTACAAGACAAATCTGGGTGGAATTCTTCTTTTCTTTTTTTGGAAAATGGGGTTCCAATCTGCCTTGAACCCATTTTTTTAGTGGAGATTGTCTAATTAGGCGACGACTGAAAAAGACATTCATTGTTTTTGTACTGTAATTGCAGTTGGCTATTTTGTTAGACTTATGCTCTTGTTTGTATGACTATGTTTTGTTATGGTAGCACTTCAGTTTGAAGGTTTAGGATAGTCAAGTTTTTACTTTTAATGCTTGGTTGTAATCATCTGGCATAGCTCCAGTGATTTGGAGCTGTTGTTCAGATCCTCTGTGGTTTCTAATGAAATTGGTGGGAATACCCCGCTTTCTTAATAAAAAAAAAAAAGACATTCATTTGATCCCATTGCTGATCACAAAAACATACATTAACAAATAAATTTCTTTAGCTACGGAAAACACAAGATAAATTGAACACGTATATAAACTTGAAATTTCGTTAAGAACATGCCTTATTTTTATTCTATATTTTTCTTTTCTAAAAAAAATTGGTACAAAAATGCTCTGAAAGCGAGCAGTCTTCAACAAAAAAACATAAACTATTACTACAACATGTGTACTAATCCGCCTCATATGTACCCTGGTATTTAGAATTAGTTCTTCAATTGGCTAGTAATTAATGACAGTTGCATAAGATATACTAATTAAATTTGTGACAGATGGCAAGCGTGCGCCTTCTTGAGATGCTGCCTTGTGTTGTGGAGAGGCTCTGTCTAGGGTTATCCTCAACTCGGGAAGATTGTTTACCTGACAAATTGCCTTTTCCGGACTTAGCCTGGCTCTCCCACTTGGCAAATTGGGGGAAATCGTCCCTGGTTTGTTCTCACAAGGCACTGGAAGCAGTGCATCCATTCTGTTCTTCAAACTCTCAGGGGATCGCTATCTACTGGGCCCACGCAACTCCTCTTCACCCTTGAAATCTGGAATTGATATCATTAAGGACGCAAACGGATCAATGAGTGTGTGATTTAATTTTTGAATTTTTGGTGCTAAGGTACCTTCATTACATTAGTTCCTACAATATTACCAAAAATCAAAGAATAAACAATACTGCTATACAAATGAACCATATTTTATGCAACATGTGTCTGGTAATTCAGTGAACACAAAATTTATTAGCATTTCAAGAATAATTAAAATAGGACATACATTAGTTCTAGCTATATTTACATATTTGAATAATAAAGGGAGTTTCTTTGACAGTATTTTGAGTTCTTGTAAATTCAAGTGCAGAATTTATCTCATATTCAAGTTTGATGTGATCTACATAGTCACTTGTACAAATGGCCTAGTTGATAAATTTAAGGTCTTATTTTGGTAATATATAAGTTTCATAGCAGAACGATCACTCTGAATTTATATTTGGTGCAATCCACATTGTTATTCGCACATATGTCATTTTTCAAATTAGTCAATTTGAGGGTTAATATTGGAACACTTTGAGAACTTGTTACACGAGGGCAGGGAGTCATGCTAAATTCAAATTATGACCAATTTGAGCAGCATTCTTACCTTTCCTAGACCATTCATGCCAAATTGAAGTGCAAAAGCCATCCCTAGAGCTAGTCCTCGAGTTCTCAGTTTTTTCCTCTGGAAGAATTGCACAAAAAAAAAAAAATGAATAGTGTTACTCATTTTAACAATGATTGATTGATTATTTGCAGATCATTAGGGTTACAATTACAATGATTAGTTACTGTAGGGAAGTAATCTTCCATACTATTCATACAATATGTATAATTAGATAAAAGCATTTGCGGGACAATTCACAAATAGTACTTGCGGGACAATTCGCAAATAGTACTTGTGGGACAATAAACAAACAGAACTTGCGGGACAATACACAAACAGAACTTGCAGGACAATTCGCAGAAAGAACTTGCGGGACAATTCGCAGAAAGTACTTGCGGGACAATTCGCAGCTAGTACTTGCGGGACAATTCGCAACTAGTACTTGCGGGACAATTTGCAACTAGTACTTGAGGGACAATTATCAAATAGTATATGTGGGACGATACAAGCAACAGGACCTTTTGAAATATATGTACAGGTGAATAAAATCATTTTAGATGGCTTTACGCTCTTCTATTTTAGCTCATTCTTTTTTTGTTACCAACAAGCACTTGTAAGGAAAGTTTAGAGCTTTGGCTTGAATTGGGGTTGAAGACTCATAAATGGAGTAATAAAGGAGTAATAAAGTAAAATTCCTATTTATATTTATATTAACTATTAAGGAGTAATAAAGTAAACTTCCATATCTACTTAGAAACTCATAAATTGAAAAGAGAGAGAGAGACATGAGCTGAACCGGAAGAAAATCTCTGAGAAGGAGATGGTCCCAAAGGAAACAATAATATTGCTCTGAGCCTCTTAGGCCATTATTAACCTCTAAGCTGACTGAGCTACCAAGGAAAAAAAAGGAAAATTAAGGATTTATAGCAAACCTTTGTTGCTCTCATCTCGTTGAATTTGTTCTTTCCGCTCTCTCTTCGTCGAATCATTTCAAAGAGAAACAAAAAGGATCAATTTTTCTATTTACCTGCGATTACAATTCTTTGAGCCATTTGAGGAGGGTATAAATAGCCTTTCAATCGGTAAAACAAAAATGGAATAAGACTCCTTAGAGAGGCGGCCGCGCAGGGGTCATATTTTAAGGGGGATGGGTGTAGGTCCGATGCCCATCGGACCTAGTTTGGTTCCGATGGGCAGATCTACCGTAGGATAACGTAATGAATTGTGCGCACGAAAATTGAAACATAAACGCACGGGTTTTAAAGCATTTCGCACGAATCTTAAAGAAAATCGATGGTGATTAAACCCGTCGAACTGAGGTAGGTCCGATGCCCATCGGACCTACTCCCGTTCCCATATTTTAACCTAGAAATACTTTGGTAGGGTCTATCTATCTACACTTTTACAGTGTTTTGATCCTGTCCGTTTGTTTGCTTACTTTTATGTCGTCTGTGCCGTTGGATTTTACTCTCTTATTCCACGATATTTGCCCTAATTAAAAAAGGATACCCGTATTTATGCAAACAAGCAACGGGCCGAAATTTAGATGGATTGTGGAGTCCATTATGTGTTTGTTATTTGTAAATTGTAATGGGCCGGCTTCACTCAACAGTCAACAGTGATTGGGTTTTAACTCCTCAATTTTGATGTACCGAAAAATGAAGTTTTGTACACGATTGATTTCTAACTCAAAAAAGATATTGTTGCGTTCATTTGATAGTAATTTTTAACTTTCAATTTTTTATTTTGAAATAATGTGTCTACCTTGTGAAAGTTTGATATTTTTTATTTTAAAAGAAAAGAAATCAAAGGAAAAGCCCATGAACCGAACTTCATTTTCGGTACACCCACTGTACCGAATTTGAGTTTCGGTACAGGAGTTCTTTTTTTGTGTTTTTTTTTGTGGTTCATGCAAGGTGTGGCGAAGTTCGGAGGGTGTACCGAAATTCAAATTCGGTATTTTTTTAAAAAAAAAAAATCACGCTTTCAACCTCAACCTGTTTTGTTATTTTTCATTTTTTAATTTTTTATTAAGAAATCGTGTCTTTCTGTTCTTATTTTTTATATTTAATAAATATAATTTTTCAAATTAAGCCTCTAGAAACATTTAAATAAATTTTTAATTTGAAGAAAATAGAAATGAAAAATTCCAGTCTATACCAATTCAGTTAAAACAATAAAAAATCGTATTGTATCAATATTCATGTCGGTCGTTTTCTCAAAATAAACCTTTCAATTTGTTCTATCATTTAAACTCTACTGAAAGAAAATGAATAAACTAAATGAGCCAACTTTCTATAGATAATCAGCTTTTGCCTACTATTAGAAATGCTACCTAATATTTGAGGTACTTTTCATAAATGGTGTGTACTTCAAGCACCAAACTGCTCGCTTTCAGAGCATTTTTGTACCAATTTTTTTAGATAAGAAAAAGATAAGATCAAGTCTTTAATTTTAAATATTCATAAACAAGGTGATTGTATCAAACTTGGAGCGATGTCTCCGATCAAAGATTAAATAAGGCATGTTCTTAATGAAATTTCAAGTTAACATATGTGTTCAATTTATTTGTTTTACGTAGCTAAAGAAATTTATTTGTTAATGTATGTTTTTGTTATTAGTACTGGAATGAATGTCATTTTCAGTCGTCGCCTACTGTAAATTAATAGGTCACCTAGGGTGGACTGAAGTTAATACAGAGAAGATAAATTCATAGTTTGTAGTCACTTTAATCCTAACTTTAATTACGCATAATAGAATTTTCAATTTTTAAATTCTCATTCTCATGTAAAGATTGGCGCAAAACTTTTCAGTTTTAAATGCCCAGTTTTAAAATTCGCATACACACAACACCTTAAGAAACTGACATTATACCATTAATAAAACTTTTCAGATTTAAATGCTTCCTGAAGTTTACAAAACTGTTTTTTTACCAGGAAACATTCACAAAAAAAATGTGCAAATAAAGCAAAATTGTTCATCTTTGTCGAAGTCTTGTTTTGTGAGGGCACATTGGGTATCATTTTTAATTTCTAATTTAGAGCAATATCTAGCTATTAATACAGATCATTACCGTCACCATCCCCATGACACTTTCAAAATACAACAAAATAACTAGTTTCTTTTTAACATGTTTAATCACAAAGAGGTTCAGCTGCTTGTAGGCCTGGAAATTAGAACTGATAGGCCCAAATAAGTTGGTTCATTGATTAGAGCTTTAGGGGCTGCATATAACATCAAATTGACTCCCGCCCTCTGTCTGTGAATGCTTTGTTTCAGTGTTGTAAAATGCGGTTCATGCGGCCGCATATGCGGCCGCATATCCGTATGCAGTTGGCAGCCGCATAGAAAATCAATATGCGGTCCCAATATGCGATTTCGCATATGCGGCCGCATATGCAACCGCATATTCCTTTGTGCAGTCCGCATATAATATTATGCAGTCCATTATTTTATTATTTATTAAAAAATCCAAATTCATTCGGATCTAAAAAAATTATTAATAAAACAGATTGGATATCCAGTAATAACCGAAACCCATATCAAATATCCATCCGGACGTAGTCCAGTTGAGTAGTTTTTCAAACTAATCCCTAGCTGCTTTTGTAGGCATGAGAGCAGTGCTTTTTTGTTTCTTAGATAATGTGGGACTAGGAGATTATAAACCGGAACACAGACGATTTCTTTCTTTTTCCGCAAATTTACTTAGGCGCTCGGCCACTTGGGCCAGTTGGGCCATATATGTCCTATTTTGTCATATTGTTCCAACTTATATTAGGCCATATCTGTCCACCAGTGGAAATGTGTTCTTGTAATGGTTTTTGCCTACGGGCTTGAAATACGCAAAAAAAAAATATCTGTCCACCAGTAACTCATAAAGCTAGTCAGTCAACGTCTAATGGAAGACCATAAAATAATATTTTTTTACTTTGCACAGTACCAATTTATTATAATATTGTTCCATGCATTAATTAATGATCATTATTTCATGCACCATCAAGTTTTAATTGCATATTTGCATTATAAACTTTCATTTATTTAATTAACAGAAAGACTATGACATTAATAATTGCATACTATGCTTTATTTTATTTTATCATTTTTTTAAAATCTGCATATGTAAGTCCGCATAAAAATCCGCATATGCGGCCGAATACTGTATATGCGGTATGCGGCGGCCTTCCGCATACTGCATGAAAACCGCATTTAATAACATTGCTTTGTTTGATCAGCATTTTCATTCTATGATTTTGTGTTATGGAAAAGGTACATATGGAAGGTTGAGGAGTGAAACCGACCTACTACAAATACACAATGGAGTGAATGGACTCCATAAATTATATATCTTTCTCATGTAAATGTCGACCCGTTGCTTGTTTGCATCATTTCCCAGTTATGATATTTTTATTGTGGCAGACAGCAGACTGGTGCTTCGTAATTAATAACCCAATTTCATTTAATGTCTTAATCTTACTTTGGAGTTCAATTTAACGTCCTAATCTTACTGAGGTCTTGTGTTGTATGTATTGTGTAATGCCGAGTGTCTATATATTTAGTTAATGGTCCGCCTACTTATCAATTAACTATGAATTCTTTTCTGTTAAGTAAAAAAAGTTTATTATTAATGATAAAGTGTTACTAAATTTACATAAATATATACAAAACATAAAACTTTAATTTATAATTATTATTTAATTTTACTTGACAGATAGATGAGATTAGGATTAACATATAAATGGGGGGACAAATAGATTAACAGAAAACTTGAGTAAATAGTGGAAGTTTTATGTATATTGTGGATGTCAAGGAAGTCACTGATATAATTTTATATTTAAATTGATAGGCTTTATTAATATCCAAAGTTTAATACAAATTATTATTTATGCCTAGAATCAGACTCAATATCGAAGATTTGCTGGAGATTTGCTGCTGATATCGACCACTTGTTGGGAGCTGATCCTCTCTCTCTCATTTGGGATCGTGGGCAGTTCCAATTTCATCTGAGGATGACTAAGTTGCGAGAGCACTTCAGTCCGGGTATGACGGCAGATTCTACCGATGAGCAGATTCAGAGGTAAAAACTATAAATTGTTTCTATTACATTTTTTATTTGTTTTGTATTGCAGATTCAAATATTCATTGTCGGTCCTTATATACTCAGTCCTACATATGTGAGGTTTGTCTTATTTCGTTAAATGGGTCATGTCTGTATACATGTACTGGTTAGTCCACTAAACTCTAAAAAATTAAATTAGTGTACAGTAATTATTTTTAAAGGAATTAGATTAATTATTTTTAAGAATTAAATATTTCTAAAAAATTAAATTAGTGTGGGGTATTCGATTGTCTCACCATGCTAGACTCTTGTTATCATTTCGTTCTTTTGTAATAGCATTTGAATTGCATGGGTATTTGTGACTTGATTTAGTATATTTTATTGAACTTGGCTAATTAAGAGATATTATTGATAATGTATGGATTGATTTTGGAACACGTTGCGCATATTATTAATAATATATGTGACGGGTTGTCACCCATGCCTCTCGGGGTTCAACAACAATTTAGAAGAAATTAAAATATTAATGTTAACATTGATTAGAACATTGTTTACAATATAGAAGAAATTTCTTATAATTTAATACAACACGTGCAAAAGAGATGAAGAAATGGTCATAATAAAGAAGAAAAGGAGATGAAGAGAAGTAAACAAAGAGATTGCAGAGAGAAAAGAGAGCGAATAGAAGGAAAGCACAAGAAAAGAAATTGCTAGAATATAATTACTAAAAATTAAATGAGCTCTTGAAATTGATTTTAAGCGCGCGGAATATAAAAGCAAATGCAAAATGATTTTATTTGACAAGATTTGGAGAGAATCTTTTCAGAAAAATTGCCCTCCTTTCAAGCTCTCTTCTCTTCCGATCAGTTCTCCGAAGTCATGTTGCTTGATGTTTGCTCCTTGATTTATCAATCCTTTCCAGACGTTCTCCTCTATCAAGCGTACTATCAGCTGCTCAACCAGGTGCGTGATTGTTCCTCTTTCTATCATTTTGTGCTTAACACCTCAAACGTGCCTTCTTGTAATAAAAAAATTCTTAATGTTTTGCAAAGTCAGAACCAATAGTATATTGAACTGACAAATTTCTGAATTTTTTACAATGAAATTTGTTGCATCATGCACTTTGTTAAAAGCTTGCTTGGTCTGGTGAATTGGCGAATGGATAATAGTAGCTAGTTCTTAAAATTAGGAAAAAAAAATGCTCTGTAAAATCAATATCCCTTGGATTAAAGTGGTTGTCATTATCTTTAACTAACTATTGAGGAATGAGGCAGCCTCTGTCAAGGTTTCCAAAAAAAAAAAAAAAAAAAAAACTTGTGAATGGATTGCCTTTCAGATGTAGAATCAAAGTCGAAGTATTGTACGGTGGGGTATTGGTTAATACGAAAGTGAGGGTATCTAAAATCTGTTAAGGATTGGGTCTCAATAGTTCTCTCGGAATCATTATATATGAAGGATGAACTGATGAAGATGTACTTCCATTTCTCAAAATTGATTTGACATAATAAACAAAAAAACATAAAATATTTTATCATGATGTAAATGGTTTTAAAATCTGGCTTTAGTTTGTGATAAGTTTTAGTGCTCAGATTACTATATTAATTTCTAATGTGTGATTGTAATGATGATATTTAATTCTTGGGTTACTGTAGTCTGTATTGAACATAATTTTCCTTTCTTCTCTTGTTTGTCTTATAAAAATATAGGCAATTGGCAAGAAAAAAATAGAGCTAGAATTTGAAGCTCATGAGAATAAGTATCCTGAAAAGGTCAGGATCTTGACAAGCTTCACTGACTGCTGGGTGCACCGCTTCTTCATGTATGTATTGATAATTTATAATTTTAAATCTACTTTTGCAAATAAATTTCAACTTTTGTAATAGCATTTTTCATTTTCTTATAAACAGGGATCTTATTGTGGAAATTACAACATAGGAAAGGACTGTTCTACTTATTGTTTGGATAGTCTGGAAGACAGGTTTGTTATAGAAATATATATTCAGAAACAAACTTACATGATTGGAGTTGCTTCTTTGAAAGTGATAGCTCAATCTTCAGAAAAAATTTCCTCTTGAAATCTTCAATCAATCATTTTCTAACTAAATTTTTTTTTTCCCCCATTCTTCCAGAATAAAAATTTTGAGAACTCCATTTGGGATGAGTGGTCTAGGAAAGGTAAGAGTGCTGCTCAAACTTGGTGATAACTTTGGATAAATAAAAAATTTCAGTGAATTTACTTGCATAATTTTAATGCAAAATAATCAGAAGAAGGGTTTTATTATTTTATACGAATATATATAAGATTAGATAATACTATTGTTGTATAATCCCAATAGATAAGAAATGTTTGCAGTGCAAAATTTTAAATATGGATTTGCTGGTCTGCAAAAGGATAGAGAGGGTAGGTAGGGGGGTTACTGTATAATATCCTGCCACAGTGTGTACCAAATCAAATCAAAATTTTTTGATGTTATGTAGAAAGAGCAACATATAATTTTGATATGACATTACAGAGCAGTTCACAATGTACCTGCCCGTGGCTAGCTAATTGAGCACTGGGGGGTTCCATGGAAGGATGTTGAACCTTCCTATTTGTAAATGGAGCACAAATTGGTACAACATCGAAGGGAGAGCTACAGTTGAAGGAACTCTTGAGAATAATGTCAGGGAAAGGGAGGCTAGGCTACGAGTTCCATCGAACATCCTCTATGGATTGAAAGAGAGGAGACTAGACATGTCGAGTTATTTTGTGCGACTAATTGATAGTAATGGGAAGTAAAGCAGAGAGGTGATTTGAAGAAAGAATTTGAGGGGGTGTATAATTATACATTTAAGAAAGGATTTGGTAGTTTTAAAGCTCAAAATGAAATGGCAGATATTAATGGATTGTGTTCTTCAACGATCTCATCATTTTATCATTTTTTTTTCTTGACAATTAGAAGTAAACATTTCATCTGACATGTAAAATACTTCTTTGCTTGATATATGGATAGGTTTTTCCCTAGTTCTATACTGCTTCAGGAGTCGATAGGAAAAATTACATATTCATGCTCTGTTGGCATTTTTGTGTGAAAAATTAAAAGAAACTCACAATTAAAAGCAAAAGAATGATTTGACAATATGTACTTGGCTTAAAAATCATTCTGGCTGAACTTGGTCCATTAGAGAGAGTCCGTTTTCATTGTGACATCAACAAAGCAATGCTATCTACACTGAAATAAAAATGAAATGCATAACAACGTAACTCCAAGAAGAGAGTGAAGAGAATGAACAAAAAAAAAAAAAATTAGTTAAAAAGTTACCAACAACCGATTTCATTATAAAATAATATGATAATGATAATAATTGTAGAATTTTGTTGACCAACTCCAAAGATCCTCAGAAATAAGAAAGATATCCGATCAAATATCTTTCCGTGATTTTTATTTTTACCCAAAAAAAAATATATTTTAATATAAATAACCAGGTTTTTAAAAGATTTTTATTTCTACCCAAACCGCTAGGAATATTTGCGGTTCGAATTAAAAATTCGGACCGCTAGGAATATCAGCGGCCTGAATTCTTAATTCGAACCGCTAGGATTCCTAGCGGCCTGAATTCTTAATTCGAACCGCTAATATTCCTAGCGGTCCGAATTCTTAATTCAAACCTAAATCCCGTGAACTTCACTGTGTCGCCAACCATTTTCATTTATTATTTTATTAAATGGTAATTTTTCACCGATAACCCTAAAGTTATTTTTATTACAAAGAATTATATTATAAAAACTTATCAATAATATAAAATTTCATTTATTATTTTATTAAATAGTAATTTTTCACCGAAATTTGATATTATTGATAAGTTTTTATAATATAATTCTTTGTAATAAAAATAACTTTAGAGTTATCGGTGAATAAATTTCTAGGGTTATTGGTGAAAAATAACCATTTAATAAAATAATAAATGAAATTTTAGGATTATCGGTGAATAATAAAAATAACTTTAGGGTTATCGGTGAATAAATTTCTAGGGTTATCGGTGAAAAATTACCATTTAATAAAATAATAAATGAAATTTTATATTATTGATAAGTTTTTATAATATAATTCTTTGTAATAAAAATAACTTTAGGGTTATCGGTGAATAAATTTCTAGGGTTATCGGTGAAAAATTATCATTTAATAAAATAATAAATGAAATATTATATTATTGATAAGTTTTTATAATATAATTCTTTGTAATAAAAATAACTTTAGGGTTATCGGTGAATAAATTTCTAGGGTTATCGGTGAAAAATTACCATTTAATAAAATAATAAATGAAATTTTATATTATTGATAAGTTTTTATATATAATTCTTTGTAATAAAAATAAATTTAGGGTTATCGGTGAATAAATTTTTAGTGTTATCGGTGAAAAATTACCATTTAATAAAATAATAAATGAAATTTTATATTATTGATAAGTTTTTATAATATAATTCTTTGTAATAAAAATAACTTTAGGGTTATCGGTGAATAAATTTCTAGGGTTATCGGTGAAAAATTACCATTTAATAAAATAATAAATGAAATTTTATATTATTGATAAGTTTTTATAATATAATTCTTTGTAATAAAAATAAATTTAGGGTTATCGGTGAATAAATTTCTAGGGTTATCGGTGAAAATTTATCATTTAATAAAATAATAAATGAAATTTTATATTATTGATAAGTTTTTATAATATAATTCTTTGTAATAAAAATAACTTTAGGGTTATCGGTGAATAAATTTTTAGGGTTATCGGTGAAAAATTACCATTTAATAAAATAATAAATGAAATTTTATATTATTGATAAGTTTTTATAATATAATTCTTTGTAATAAAAATAACTTTAGGGTTATCGGTGAATAAATTTCTAGGGTTATCGGTGAAAAATTACCATTTAATAAAATAATAAATGAAATTTTATATTATTGATAAGTTTTTATAATATAATTCTTTGTAATAAAAATAAATTTAGGGTTATCGGTGAATAAATTTTTAGGGTTATCGGTGAAAAATTACCATTTAATAAAATAATAAATGAAATTTTATATTATTGATAAGTTTTTATAATATAATTCTTTGTAATAAAAATAACTTTAGGGTTATCGGTGAAAAATTACCATTGATAAGTTTTTATAATATAATTCTTTGTAATAAAAATAACTTTAGGGTTATCGGTGAAAAATTACCATTTAATAAAATAATAAATAAAAATGGTTGGCGACACAGTGAAGTTCACGGGATTTTAGGTTTGAATTAAGAATTCGGACCGCTAGGAATATTAGCGGTTCGAATTAAGAATTCAGGCCGCTAGGAATCCTAGCGGTTCGAATTAAGAATTCAGGCCGCTGATATTCCTAGCGGTCCGAATTTTTAATTCGAACCGCAAATATTCCTAGCGGTTTGGGTAGAAATAAAAATCTTTTAAAAACCTGATTATTTATATTAAAATATATTTTTTTTTGGGTAAAAATAAAAATCACGGAATATCTTTCTAGTATTACTTATTAATTCCAGAAAATATATATGTTTGCTGTTTATGGTGCTGGAATCCATCAAACGGTGAAATACGGGCTCAGATCATATTAATTGCGGACTTGAGATCTGTTACGTGGGCTCAACGAAGTCCAAAGTCCAAAGTCCAAACACACATTGGGCTTGCATTCAATTAATTAATATTTATCAAAACTGATCAAAATCGTAATTTCTGGACCCAATATAACAGTAACAGATAAATCCAAAAGAAACATGTGGAGCCCACCTGTCATGGGTTTGTTTCATTGCTCCATTCTCGCCAAATAGAAAAGGTCAAAGCGAAACAAACGCCTGGCATTCTTATTTGGCACCTGTCATCTCTCCGTGCCGCGTGGCGCACATTCACCCTCCTCACTCGTGACGTTCCCGTTACACTGCCCCCATTCTCGCGCTATTTAATAACCCCTCCCCTACCTCCGGCTCTCTCACCCCACCGCCCCAAACCTAAGCGAAGATTGAAAACCCTTCTGCCCTTTCCCCCACCTCTCACACCTCTCCTGGTCGGTTTCTGACTGTATGTTGTTCGTGGTGGATTTTGGCTGTTGATCGACTAGATAAGGTACTATCTACAGTTCTGCAGTTTCACATCAACGTCGTTGTAAGCATATTGCAAACAAACGGACAGGATCAAAATACTGTAGAGATACGTTACACTGCCAAAGTATGACCGCCGCCTCCCTTTTGAGTCTTATTCCATTTTTTTTTTTTTTACTGATTAAAAGGCTATTTAGACCCTCCTCAAATGGTTCGTAAAAAAATATAATCGTAGGGTTTGGTAGATAGAAAATTGATCTTTTTATTATCTTTGAATGATTAGACGAGAGAAGATACGAAAGGAAATTTGATAATTAATCTCTATGAAAGGATTCGACGAGAAGAGAGACAAAAAGGTGTGCTACTCTATTTCTTGATTTATTTATTTGATAATTAATCTCTATGGTACCATCACCTTCTCAGGGATTTTCTCGCTGTTTCAATCCATCTTTTTTTTTTTCAATACATTTTAATTTTGAGGGTTTTTTTTTTTCCATTTTCATGGCTCCAATTTTCTCAGAGATTTGATTTCTCCCCCATCCAAATGTTGGATTTTGTCAAATGTATCATTTTAATTTTATAAATTATTTACAAAGTCATATGGTCATTTTAGCAACCTCCTCCAGTCAGTTGCATAGAAAATTTCCAAAGTCGCAGTCCAAATAAGTAAAGCCTAAGTAGATATGTTCTTTTATTTTATAACTACTCCATCTAAATTTAAAAGATGAACTTCACCTTTGAAGCTAAACTTTTGTCTGTGTATCCAGCCCCAACTTAAGGCCAAAACTCCGAACTTTCCTTACTAGTGCTTGTTGTAACAAAAAAAGTATGAGCTAAAACAAAAGGGCTTAAAGCCTTTTTAAAATGTTTTTATTCACCTGTGTGTATATTTCAAAAGGTTCTGTTGCTTGTATCGTCCAGCAAATACTATTCATAAATTGTCCCGCAAATACCAAATACTATTCGCGAATTTCCCGCAAATATTATTTGCAAATTGTCCCGCAAATACCCGTGAATTTGCTGCAAATACTATTGGCGAATTGTCCCACAAATACTACTAGTGCATTCTCCCGCAAATGCTTATATTCAACTGTACATATTGTATGAATAGTCTGAAAGACGACTTCCCTACAGTAACTAATTAACAAATAACATCAGCGAATTTGGTTGCTTCTATAAAGAGAAGTACAAAACAAACAGAGATCATTGCTCCGTTTATTGGTTGTTGATTAACTATTGAAAAGGCCAATAGTACTTATAAAGGTGTAAAATTTTCAGACCCGAGTGTACGTCATAGTCGACTGTTATCTTGTGTATTAGCTCTGATTTTAATTTAATCATATTGAAACAATGAATATTGTAATTGTAACCCTAATGAGCTGCAAATAGTCAATCAATTATTGTTAAAATCTGTAACACTACTCTTTCTTTTTTGTGCAATTCTTTCAGAGGAAAAAACTGAAAACTCTTGCACTTCAATTTGGCATGAGTGGTCTAGGAAAGGTAAGAATGCTGCTCAAATTGGTCATAATATGAATTTAGCATGATTCTCTGCACTTATTTTTAAAAGTTCTCAAAGTGTTACCAAAATTAACCCTTAAATTAACTAATTTGAAAAATGACATTTGAGTGAATAACAATGCAGATTGCACCAAATATAAATTCAGATCGACCATTCTGCTTTGGAACTCTCAAAGTACAACCAAAATAAGACCTAAAATTAATCAAATAGGGCATTTGTACAAATGATCATGTAAATGACATCAAACTTTAATATGAGATGAATTCTGCACTTTAATTTATATAAGTATTCAAAAGACTGTCAAAGTAACTCCCTGTATTATTCAAATATGAGCTAGAACTAATGTATATGCTAAAATAATTGTTCTTAATGGTTCATTTGTATAACAGTATTGTTTATTCTTAGATATTTGGTAATCTAGGAAGGTTGTAATGCGGGTCCATTAGCATGCATGTGCCAAAAATCTGATACAGTTGTATTACTGTGTGCTTGCTTTCCAGACACATAATTATTGAAATCTTCGTCAGCTGTCTTGAAGAGAAGATTGGCCCTGACATTCTTGCCGCCGCCTTTCTTGATCTTGTGGACGAAAATGTCCAGTTCATTGTTCTCGTAAGAATACAATCTCTATAAGAAATTTTGTTGTTAGTTCTGTAATAAGATAAGATTAATGCAGACCCATAAAATTATCACAACCTTGCTACAGAGTTCAAGAATGTGAGCTTTGGAAGATCCAAATTGACACCTATATGCCTATTCTGATAATTTCTTCAAAGGTACCCTTCTTTTATCTCTCTGTTTCCTAGTGAGAGCAATGAAGCATTTATAGTTTAGATATCTTCTATAGAGTACAAGGAATAAGTATGGTGGGTCTTCTTTATGCTTTCTTAGGACCTTTTCACATTTATATTTTGTGATTAGTTTAAGTGCTCGGATTACTGTATTAATTTCTAATGTTTGATTGTAATGATGATATTTAATTCTTGGGTTGCTGTATTAAACATAATTTTCCTTTCTTCTCTTGCTTGTCTTATAAAAGATACAGGGAATTGGCAAGAAAAAAATGGAGCTTGAATTTGAAGCTCATGAGAATAAGTATCCTGAAAAGGTCAGGATCTTGACAAGCTTCACTGACCGTTGCGTCGCACGACAACCGCTTCTTCATGTATGTAGTGATAATTTATAATTTTAAATCTACTATTACAAAAATAAATTTCAACTTTTGTAATAGCATTTTTCATTTTCTTATAAACAGGGATCTTATGGTGGAAATTACAACATTGGAAAGACTGGTTCGTTATAGAAATATATTCAGACACAAACTTTCATGATTGGAGTTGCTTCTATAAAAATGAAAGCTCAATCTTCAGAAAAATTTTCCTCTTGAAATCATCAACCAATCATTATCTAACGAACACCTTTTTTTTTTCCCATTCTTCTAGAGTAAATATTTTGAGGACTCCGTTTGGGATGAGTGGTCTAGGAAAAGGTAAGAGTGCTGCTCAAACTTGGTGATGACCTTGGCTAAAATTTTCAGTGAATTTACCTAAACTAATTTTAATACATGATAATCAGAAGAAGTTGTATTATTTTGTACAAATATGTAAGATAATACTTTTGTTGTATAATCCCAATAGATAAGAAAATGATACCACACAGCAGTTTTCATATGTGATTTACTTGGATATGTTAACAGGATGTTGTACCTACCCGGGGCTAAACTAATTGAGCAATCTGGGGTTAATGGAAGGATGATGAACTTTCCTATTTGTAGATGGGGCACAAATTGGTACGACCGTACGGAGCCGAAGGGAGAGCTAAAGTTGGAAGTTTTCTGGGAACTCTTGAGAATATTATCAGGGAAGGGGAGTGTACCAGTTCCATTGAACACACTCCATGGATCAAAAGAGAGAAGACTGGCCAAGTTGAGTTATTAACTAATGGGAAGTAAAGCAGAGAGGTGATTAAAGAAAGAATTTCAGAGGGTGCATTATATATTTAAGAAAGAATTTATAGTTTTAAAGCTCATAATGTAATGGCAGATATCAATGGATAATAGAAGGGTTTTAAGGAACTCATTTTTTTTTCCATTATCTGTAGAAGAAACCATTTCTTCTGACATGTACAATAATTCTTCTTTGCATATTGTATGGATAGGTTTATTCTAATTTCTAAGTTCTATAATGCTTCGGAGTTAATCGACAAAATTGCATATTCATACTCTGTTGGCATTGTTGTGTGAATTTTAAAAGTTAAAATACTGAAAGACGTAAACAAGTGCGGAATTAGAAAATTTAAATTGGAGGCATTGAAACGTAAAATGTAAAAATATTTAATTGAAACGTAAAATGTGAAAGTATTTAATTTGTGGTAGATGAAATTTGAATTCAACTCTTTACGACCAAAATATGAATTTCTAATATTAAATTTCAAGCACACGATTAATATTTAATTAAGAAGCGAACTATATAAAAATTAAAAGAAAAAAATAATATATAGTTTAGCATTCCGTAAAAAATAAACATTGATAATAAATTTTAAAACAATTAAATCTTAATATTTTTAATTAAAATAAATAAATCATAGGAGTAGATAAGTATTCTTTGGATTGTATTAAAATTCATTCCGTAAAAAGTAAACATGATAGTAAATGCAACAAAAAAAAGAGAGAAAGAAATCCATCAATTAAAAGCAAAAGAATAATGGACAATCTGAGACTGTTCAGCAAGGGCTCTTTAAGGATGAAAGATTAAATTTTTAATCTTAATTAAGGATCACATGATTTTTTGGTGGTAAGTTTAAAAACAAAGATTTAACATGAATAAAATAAATATTAGTGTATAAAGACTGAAGTACCCTTGCATATTCTTTTTCTTTTTTTCGTTGACAAGTCTCCTCACCATTAATCAGAAAAGGTCACATACAATATCCATTTAATAGTAAAAAATTCAAAAAAAATGTAAAATTTGATGTGCAAGCACATTTTATTGTAGAGATCATGTTAAAAAGTTTGGACTGACGATTTGGACTTTGAAAATGTAGAAAATAGTTGTGGCAACTTTTGTGGTAACAAAAAATGTGGTAATCGGATCCCTCCTCTTATCTAAATTATAATTTATTTACCAAATGTCTTAAAACTTAATAACAAAGAGCATGAAATTGATATAAATGCTATTGATATTTTAATTGATACGTAGTTCCACATATACTCATTACTATTTGATTCATTTTTTTTTTTTTTTTGCAGCTGTTTTTTTCTGCGAATTGTGGTGAGCGCAATTGTTGGATTTGAGTGCTTGTATTTTTCTGCTAATTGGGTTTGAGTGCTTGTATATGTTTTTCCACATAGAGCAGCTTGGGTCCGATGCCCATCGGACCAAAAGTGGGTTCGATGGGCTCTATGACCGTCCGATAGGCTTTAAGATTCACGTCAGAACTTTCGCATCTGCTTTAATTTACGTGCCAACTAATCTTAAAGCATATCGGACGGACAGAGAGCCCATCGAACCCACTATGGGTCCGATGGGCATCAGACCCAAGCTGCTCTCTTTTCCACAGCACAAAATTAAGCAATCTTCTAATAAACAGGAAAGCAATCAAATATTTTGATTGGATTTAAAACAACAATCATATAATAGTTTAATTGTGAGAATCATATTATAAAAAAAATTGAAGGATACTTACAAATTATGTTTTTGAGGAATACAATGGAAATAATTTAAAGGATAAAAGAACAAAACATAAGCGTTCAAATTGGAAATCATTTTAGCAACAAATTGACTGAAATACAAATTAAAAATTCAATAAAATTGTGGTAGAACCCATGGCTAACTGAGTAACATTTGAACTCGGTTCATGAGTGTAACAAGTCAGATCGAGTCTCCACTTTAGCTAAGTGCAGTGCGAGCTGGTGAGATGTACATGAATAAAATCACCGAATTTAGAGATATAAGTCATGCACAGAGTACTTGCTGGCCGCTGCCTTCTTTGACGACTTGTCACTTTGCCTCATCTCTTAAATGAAAGTGTCGAAAAAAACTTTATTTTTCTCTTGTTATGTCAGAATAAATCTAAATCGAGCAAACTAATTAGAATTCTTTTCAAAACTCATCTCAATATATATGATGTACGAACTTTTTTTATCGATCCTAATACAACTTGCTATGCTAGAATTCGGTTTTGTGCTTAAAGTACACACCATTTATTATTAAAAATGATATCATAACAAAAATGAACAAAAAAGCAGTTAAAAATTTTACCGAACCGATTGGTAGCATTTCTAATAGTAGGTAAAAGCTGATTATCTATAGAAAGTTGGCTCATTTAGTTTATTCATTTTCTTAGAGTTTAAATGAAAGAAAAATTAAAAGGTTTATTTTGAGAAAACGACCGACATGATTATTGATACAATAAGATTTTTTTATTGTTTTAACTGAAATGGTATAGATTGGAATTTTTCATTTTGATTTTCTTAAAATTTAAAATTTATTTAAATTTTTCGTCCAGATCATAGATTGCAATATTGCATGGACGATGGCCATCTATTTCTTATGTAAATGTCGCCCTGTCCCTTATCACTGCGGCGGTGCGGCCTGCGGGCATCCTTTTAATTGGGGGCCCAAAATGGTGGAATAAAAGAGTAAAATCCAACGGCGCAGACGACTCAGAATTAGCAAACAAACGGACAGGATCAAAACCTTGTAGAGAGACCCTACCAAAGTATTTCTAGGTTAAAATATGACCGGCGCCTCCCTTTTGACTTTTGAGTCTTATTCCATTTTTCTGACCGAAAGGCTATTTATACCCTCCTCAAATGGCTTGAATAAAATTGTAATTGCTGGGATTCTTAGATAGAAAAATTGATCCTTTTATTTCTCTTTGAAGTGATCACACGAGAAGAGAGCGGAAAGAAAGAAATCTGGTATCTTATCTCCATGACAGGATTCGATGAGAAGACAGACAAAAAGGTATGCTCTGAATACGAGGGTTTTGATTTGCCCCCCTCCAAATGTTGGATTGTGTCAAATGTATCCTTTTAATTCTTGAAAATATTAACAAAGTCATATGGTCATTGTAGCAAGCTCCTACAGTCAGTTGCATAGCAAATTTCCAAATTTGCAGGCCAAATAAGAAAAGCCTAGGTAGATATGTTCTTTATTTTATTACTAAATCTAAATTTAAAGAGGAACTTTACCTTTGATCCTAAAGTTTGGTTGTCTCCAGCACCAACTCAAAGCCAAAGCTTCAAAAACTAATGAACTGAAATTTAAAGAGCACAAAGCCGTCTAAAATGCTTTTGTCCACATGTATGTATTATCAAAAGGTTCTGTTGCTTGTATCGTCCCACAAATACTATTTGCGAATTGTCCCGCAAATACTACTTGTGAATTGTTGCCCAAATATTACTTGCAAATTGTCCCTCAAGTACTACAAATGCTTTTATTCAACTGCAACTGTACATATTGTACGAATAGTCTGGAAGACGACTTCCCTACAGACTACGGCAACTAATTAACATATAAACTTCAGTGAATGTAGTTACTTCTATAATGGGAAGTACCAAAACAAACAAAACATCATCGCTCTGTTTATTGTTCGTTGATTAATTATTGGAAAGACCAAGAGTATTTATGAAGGTTTGAAATTTCAGACCTGAGTGTATCTCATAGTCGACTGTTATCTTGTGATTGTAACCCTAATGAGCTGCAAATAGTTAATCAGTTATTGTTAAAATGAGTAACACTATTCTTTCTTTTTTGTGCAATTCTTTCAGAGGAAAAGACTGAAAACTGGAAGAGTTGCTTTAGGTTGTGCTGCAATTTGGCTTGAGTGGTCTAGGAAAGGTAAGAATGCTGCTCAAGTTGGTCATAATTTGAATTTAGCATGATTCCCTGCCCATATGTTTACAAGTTCTCAAAGTGTTACCAAAATAAAGCTCAAATTAACAAATTTAAGAATTTGGCCATTTGAGCGAATAACAATGTAGATTGCACCAAATATAAATTCAGACTTCTGCTTTGAAACTCTCAAAGTACAACAAAAGAAAGACATGAAATTAATCAAATAGGCCATTTGTACAAATGACCATGTAGATCACATCAAACTTCAATATGAGATGAATTCTGCTGTTGAATTTACAATTACTCAAAAGACTGTCAACGTAACTCCCTATATTATTCAAATATGAAAAGATAGTTAGAATTAATGTATATCCTAGAATAATTATTCTTAATGTTAATAAATTTTTGGGTGCACTGAGTTACCAGCAACATTTTGTGTGAAATATGTTTCTTTTGTATAGCAGTATTGTTTATTCTTAGATCTTTGGTAATCTAGGAAGGTTGTAATGCCAGTCATTTAGCATGTATAAAAAATGTGATACAGTTATATTACTATGTGCTTGCTTTCCAGTTACATAATTATTGAAATTTCGATAACTAAATTCTTCATTTATCTTTGGTAATCTAGGTAGGGAGTGAGGCTTACAGGCAAGCTAGCTGGGAGAATATACAAGGTACTTGAAAATTTCTTAACCATATCTATGTGGAGTCCATAGTGAAATGGAAGCCTTATATAGAAGGGAAGAGCAAATGGTCAAATTTTTTTCTAAAATCTTGACCAAATTAGAGCTGATTAACTATAAAATTTATTCAGAAAAA
This sequence comes from Carex parvula, assembly GCA_025461045.1. Lineage (NCBI taxonomy): Eukaryota > Viridiplantae > Streptophyta > Magnoliopsida > Poales > Cyperaceae > Carex > Carex parvula. Next base: position 987,291 of record JAJGRW010000345.1, on the reverse strand, counting down.
TTAAATTACCTTGCTATTTGAATTTATTTTATTGTATTTCTTTGTAACAGCAAGGGTCGACTGATCCAAAGGGAAAGGGAAAAATGGAATTCTCTGAGAATCAGAAAAGGTCGACCGATGCAAAGGCAAATGGCAAACTGGAATTATCTGAGAAAAGGACATGTGCAAGAAATAATACTCTCAAGATAGGCGAAATAGAACCCCAGCCTGCACCAGTTGGTACAAGACAGGTCCTATATCTTTCTTCTAGTTTTTTCTGGCTTGTTTGTTCCTTATTTGTTGATAAGTAGCAGCTGGAGTGTACATGGCTTGTAACATAAGGGAATCACTTTATCTAAACATAAGTGCAGGGAATCATGCTAGCAATTTTAGAAACACAAGGGCAGGGAATAATATGCTAAATTCAAATTATGGCCAATTTGAGCAGCATTCTTACCTTTCCTAGAAACAACGCAAGGCCATCTCCTGCTCCAACTCAGGCCAAAGCTTCAAACTTTCTTTACACGTGATTGTTGGTAACAAAAAAAGAATGAACTAAACTAAAAAGAGCTTAAAACCATCTAAAATGCTTTTATTCACCCGTACGTATATTTCAAAAGGTTCTGTTGCGCAAATACTATTTGCGAATTGTCCTGTAAATGCTTTTATTCAACTGTATATATTGTATGAATAGCCTGGAAGATGACATCCCTACAGTAACTAATAATTAATAAATAAACATCCGTGAATGTAGTTGCTTCTATAAAGTGAAGTACAAAACAATCAGACATCATCGCTCTGTTTATTGTGTTGATTAACTGTTGAATAGTGCTCTAAAAAAAAAAAATCTTTCGACCAAGTTGCTCTCAAAAAAAGAACTGTTGAAAAGGCCAAGAATATTTATCAAGGTGCAAAATTTTCAGACCCGAGTGTATGTCATAGTCGACCCTTATCTTGTATATTAGCTCTGATTTTAATTGAATCATATTGAGTCAATGAATATTGTAATTGTAACCCTAATGAGCTTCAAATAGTCAATCAATGATTGTTTAAATGATTAACACTATTTTTTCTTTTTTTATTGCAATTCTTCCAGTGGAATAAACTGAGAACTCGAAGAGTAGCTTTAGGGAGCTATTGCACTTCAATTTGGTATGAGAGGTCTAGGAAAGGTAAGATAGTTTGTTTATAATTTGTTTGGGATAATCTTTATGCATGACAATGAAAACATTTTTTTTTCATTCTTATAGTAGAACTTCTGTTGTGTAGTACTGGGAATAGGAAAATATTCACCATACAAAAAATAACGTTGTTCCCTTTTTCTGTTTTACAAACTGACAGAAAAAAGTGATACAATTTTCTCACTTTTTCTGTACTGTTGGATCCTGATGCAAAAAAAAAAAAAACAAAATTTTCACTGTTTTACCAAATATCTAAATAGAGCAACATATAGTTGTTGTATTTGAATAGAGCAATGTACCAAACCAGACCAACAAAATTTTGTACAATATCCTGCCACAATGTACCAAACCATTTTTTTTTTATTTTTTTAATAGAGCAACACTAATTGTTATCTGAAACCACAAAGCAGTTTTCATTGTGGTTTACTTATATGTTAACAGGAAATTGTACCTGGGTCAATGGGAGGATGATGAACCTTCCTTTTTGTAAATGGGGCACAAATTGGTACGATGTCGAAGGAGACTGGACGTGTTGGGTTTTTTTGTGGTACTGAAACTAATGGGAAGTAATTAAGTATAGCAGAGAGGTGATTAAAGAAAGATTTTCAATTGACAGTAGAAAGGTTCTTGAACAGACTCATTTTGTTTTGTTCCAATTATTTGCAGAATAAACCATTTCTTCGGATATGTAAAATACTTACCTGCTTTATATATAAAGAGGAGGGCTCAAATGCCCCATTGCTTCGTGCCCCAATCGTGCCCCAACATCTTTATCTTCAATTTCAAAGTTCAAACAGACGATCTAAACCGCTCAACATGATATCCACATTAAAATATGATTGGAGACCAAATTTTATATTTTTTGGAATTTTTTTACTATTTTTTAAGATAGGTACAAAATCACTTTTTTTCAGCAAATTCTGGACCATCTAAAAACAATAATTTTGTACCTATCTTAAAAAATAGTAAAAAAATTCCAAAAAATATAAAATTTGGTCTCCAATCATATTTTAACATGGATATCATGTTGAGCGATTCGGATTATCTGTTTGAACTTTGCATTTGAGATATAGATGTTGGGACACGATTGGGGCATGAAGCAATGGGGCATTTGAGCCCTCTTCATATATAAAATAGGCTTTTTCCAAGTTCTATACTGCTTGTAGGTTTGATGATATGGGGTCAATCAAAACAATTGCATATTCATTCCCTGTTAGCATTTATGTGTGACTTTTAAAGTTAGAAAATTGAAAGACATAACCAGTAAACATGATAATAAATGCAACGGAAAAGAGAGAGAAGTTGAAGAAACCCACCAATTAAAAGCAAAATAATGGACTCGTAAAAATGTACTGATGTGAGGACGTTAATTTCGATTTATTATAAACAAAATTGAAAAACTGTTAATTTTTTCTGCACGTATAGAAAATAAAATATATTATACTTAACAATTTTATTTTAACATTTAAAATTTATATTTTAAGTTATTAAAGTTTAAAAAATGAAAACATAATGAGGCAATGTAACATACTGAACTTTAAAATTTGACATCATTAAAAGTCAAGGTTCATTTCTACAAGAGAAGGGGCATATGTGAAAATGGGCTTTAAAATATTTTAGCCTTTTCACATTAAGATTTATTTGAGATGGAATATTTTTTTTTGGTCGTGTTTGATTGTAGAGTAAGAGGTAGAGTAAATATCTTATTTCACACTTAAGTAGTTAAATAAGAAATAAAATAAAGAAGTAAGATAGAATAAGAGGTGACTTAATCTGGAGTAGCTTACTCTACTTATATAAGTGAATTAACTTATTTCACACTTACTCCACTTATATGATCCACTGTCATAAAAAAACACATTTTTTAACATTTTACTCCACCAAGTAGATTAATTTAAGTTATGACTCCAACTATCAAGATATAAAATATGAGAAATAATAAACAATTTAATCTTAAATAATTTTACTCCACAACCACATGGCCAAATATTAACAATAATGAATTTATCTTGAAATTAACTACAATGAATAAAACTACTTAGAAACTAACGACGGGAGTTTAATACATTCTTCTTGGGAGGAGAAAAAGAAGAATGTGGTGCTTGTAGTTGTAAATATTTATCTATTTACCACCGCAGCACCGCTTCCCTACTAGCCATTAACCAATCAACCTAGACACGGTCTAGCGCGCCAAATCCGAATCCCCCTCAGTCACTCATTTGTATATTTCACCTCACCGCATTTTCATTCGCATAAAACCCATTTCGGCCGTCTATTTTAAACAGAGTTAGTCTGGTTCTGCCTGTAAAAGCATGAGATTCTTCAATATTAGTGCGGATCTAGTTTGTACGGATTTAAAGAAGATCGGACGGTTCAGATGCATTAATTGAAAAGATTTTTTTTGAGTTAACGCAGAGAATACGAATTCTGATTATAAACCCCGCTCCCTATGCATTTAGATGCATTTAGATCGGGACAAACCATCCCACTCCCAAAAGTGGAGCGCACACATTCCGTCGAAATTCGAAACCGCAATCCCATCGATTGATCAAGAGCACTGACTGACTCAAGTAGAGCACAAGGAGGCATATCGGCTTCCGTCCTCCTACTTCCTTTCAAGGTACTGCCACTCTTTCTCTGTAGCTTATATCCATTTAGTTTTGAGGGAAGCTTCTGGTGTTGATTTAGTGTGCCAGTTATTACAATTTCAGATTTTTTGGATCTGTTTAGTTTACATTAAAGCTGCTTGTTTTTTTTTTTTTTTTTTAATTCTGGATTCTTAGTGCTTTGAATTAATTATTTACTTTGTATGGAGAATTGACAGTTCTATAGTAGCAATTTAGAATAAGTATGCTCCAGCATCAGCTAGTAAGCGAATTTGGAAAATTGGGGTGTTTATGCAGAGGTTGCTCTTTGTTTTGGTTAAGTTGAAAAAATAGGTCTAATCATATTTCATAGGACCAATATACACGCATTGAACCCAGTATCCATATGTACGTTATTAGATCTTGCATTATTTTAATCTTAGTCTCTTAGATCTATGCTCTTTCTGTGATAGCATGTAGAACACTGGACGACCCCATTGTGTTTTTTTTCTTGTTAGGCACTTAGGTACATGTTGGAGATGACCCTTGCACGAGCTTATACTTCTCTGGAACCTAAAATTATATTTATTATGTATGATTACAGCGTTATTTGGATGTGTAGAACCCTTTGTTTAATAATTGCTTGTGGTGTTTTCTGTTTGAACATTAAGCTTGTCTTTAGATGTCTTCTTATTTTCTTAAATTTTTTTTCACAGTAGGTACGCAGTTTACACAGTACACAAATTAGAGGAGACCTAGCATATAATGTTTAGATGCATGTGATATGACAAATTCGGTAATTAATACTTTAAGCTCCAAAACTGATGGTGTAAATATTAATCTTTTGGTCTATTTCTAACTTTATGAAGAACATGTTGTAGTAAATATTAAAGCAGGGGACTAAATGGAGAAATGTCCCCTTGTTACAGGGGCAAAATGAGAAACAGTCACCATGGCCGCCGACACTATCACTGCGAAGACAAAGTCATTCCAGAATTAGCTGGCGCTATCTTCATGTGCAACAATGACACTAGAAAAGAATGCTTCAGTCGCAGAATATTTGGCCTTCCAGCTTCCAGAGAGCATTTTGTGAGACAGGTATTTTTACATAAAAGAACAGTCTAAACTCTTAAACATTTAGCTTTAGTTTTTTTTTATTGCAACCATACCCCATCTGTACCATGCAATTTAACAGGTGACAGACAGGATGTTTCTTTTTCTATTTGATACTGATGATAGAAAGATGTATGGTGTCTTCAAGGCTACCTCTAATGGTGCCATGAACATTGTGCCTCAGGCATTCACTTCCAGTGGCACCACCTATCCTGCTCAGGTACAACAAATTAAAGTTGGAACAATTTGTTTAAATTGTTTTTAACATAATTACATTTGGGTACTAATTTGATACTGCTTTAGTGAATTATATATATATATATATTTTTTATGTTCTAATTAACAATATGACATGTTGTGCACGTTGTATATCTCATCTAAAGGAGTTATTTATATTGTCTAATAGTGTAACAATTGTGGATTTTTTTTCTCATCTGCAGGTGCCATTCGAAATTACAAGTAAGTGTAAGCCACTGACAGAACGTGAGTTCAAGCCTGCAATCCTGGAGAAGTACTTTACTAATGTAAAGTTCAACTTTGATCTCAACGTAGATCAGGTTTTCTCTCTCGCTCCCCTAACCCCCCCCCCCCCCCCATATTGGTTTTACTCAAATCAAAGTACCTTCCTTACCGAGATATGCTTGTTTTGTACTATACCTATTCCTTCTGTAATACTCCATTTTTCTTACCATTATTTGTGACTACATTGCCTACCTAGTACATTGAGAATACGTATCCTCTGCATTAACGCACCGTTTGAGTTAATTTATGAACCGTACGATCAGAATTCGGATCAATCCTGTCCACTCTTATAACGCACGTGCACTTTAATATTAGTGCGGATCTCAATAGGACGGTTCAGATCTTAACTCAAAATTTGAGTTAATGCAGAGGATACGAATTCGTACATTGAAGTGCTGGACATACTCAATTGTATGGAAATCCTCCCTGACTTGGACACTGATTTATCATACTAAGATTTGACTATATTTTTTTTAACTCTCTGTTTAAATTTCAGGTTCAAAGGCTTCTAGTTCTATTTGAAGAAAAGCAAGTTAAGGGAGTACCTCAATCAATCACTGACAGATGGGATCCGAGCTCCTTGACAGACTCACCCTTGAAAAGATACGATGGCATGTCTAAGACAAATACCCTAAGCCAGACCATACATAGACACGTCAGAAACCCTAATCCTAGTGCTGAAGTGGCTGTGCATTTCATTAACTCGGACATGAATCTGCATCACCGAATTGACGCAGATGTGGTAAGAACCCAAACCCAAATTTGCCATACTGGTAATGCTAATTTGTGCCAGTCCACATATGAACCCGCTCAACAGCTGGAACGGTTTGGGTATTGTACTGGTATGGGTAATTGTGAGGTACGCAGAAGATGTTACCAGATATTATGGCTTACAATTGAAGTGATGTGATTTACAGGTCAACCCTGACGACCAACAAGTTACTCTGTCAGCTTATAATCATCCGAACCTTTCTTCTCCTCAAGCTGCCCAACTTTATGATCCAGACCCTCCTTTTCCAGAAAATATTAAAATGACGGTTGGTGCATGTTCCAATTTTTATGGTGGATCACTATTAAATAGTGAACCACAATTAGAAGGTCAGATTTACAATTAAGTCTCTCCAAAACCTTTATAATTTAAATACAAGTCAGAAAGTAGGTCTTATTGTTAGACGTGAAACCAGTTTATTGTTTCATATCAAAACCATAGTATGGTCTACGTACAGGTGTTACTTTCTTAAATTGGGAAACTAGCTCCAAGTAATTTCTACTCTACCCTTAGTCCTAACCTTGGCCTGAATCCAAATCTGTCCCTGAACTGAAACACAAATCCTAAGTCCTAACCCTAGCTTCTTTTCAGATGTAAAGCGGAGAAAAAGTGTGTTCTTGCGCCTAGCACGAAATCCAAAGAGAACAACACGGGAGACAGATCCTTGTCAGATAGGTGTATACCCCACCAAGAATCAGCCAGGTCATGATAGTAGAGCAGCCAGACAGCCTAGACCCGTTTACAACAAACAGGTTGTTCAAGGTCAAGAGCCAGTCCATATAGATAGAGCTGTGGAGGTGGATGGAATTGGAATTGAGTTGGGCTCCACTGCACCATTTGAAACCCAAATACGTATTGTTAAAAATATCAAAAGAAGAAATGGGGGTAGCAAGTTGAGCATCGAACTGAAAGGAAATAAAAAGAAAAGGAGGTTAGTCAGGATCCAGTCCATGAATACAAATACGGACACTGAGGAGGCAGGCTCAGATTTAGATGTGGTCGATACAACGGAGGAGGAGGAGGTGATCCCCACTGCCCCAGTATCAAATTTGACTGTGGGGCCTGATGAAACGCAAATACCTTTTGTGAATTTCAATAGGATAAATGGGGGTAACAAGTTGAGCATTGAACCTAATAAAGGAGATGAGAAGAAAATGAGTTTAATCAGACCTTCCTTGGTGAGTACTGCATCTGCTTTAGATGGAGAAAGAGAAAGCATGGTAATAACTGATACCATGGATGTAGATGCTCGAGTGGATAGTAAAAAAAAATCACTTGTGCAGGGCTCCATTTGCAAGTCCAGGGAAACTCAAACTGAGGTAGAATTAGTACTTGGTGAAAAGACTGACGAAAAGAAATCCATATCCAACCCAGAACCTATTGACACAGATCCTATGATTGAAATCAAAGATAACAACTTGTGTTTGCATAATGAAAAGAGTAACCTAGTTGAAGGCTACATTGCTCTTGAGTCACATAATGAAAAGAGTAACATAGTTGAAGACTACATTGCTCTTGAGCCTGAAGCTGATAAGTTGAAAATGGATGTGTTTTGGTTTTACCAAAAGAGCAAAGCAGTTGAAGACTACATTGCTCTCGAGTCCCATGATGAATATAGTAAAGAAATGGTTGAATATATTGAGATAGCAGACCAGGATTATATACCACTTGAATAGGTTGGTATTGGTTTTAAATTTTGATCGCACTTCTGATGAGATAAAGACAATATGGCTCAACAGTGATATACTGAATCCTCACTCTTTTTTGTTCTTTTCGCTTGGAGACTTACTTATGGGAGATGGGAGAAGTTGACTTGGTGGTAATAGTCATGAATCTGTTAATTTTGTTCTATTTCGTTGCTCCACGGCTAGTATTAAGTATGTAGTATACGGAATATTAATTACCAATGCAAGTTATGCTGTCTTTTTGGTGCATATGTTTGCTGTGTATGGAGGAACGTCTTTTTATTTCGAAAGCTGGAATCCATCAAACAGTGAAATATGGGCCCAGATCATATTAATTACGGAATTGAGATCTGTTACCTGGGTTCAACGAAGTCCAAAGTCCAAACACATATTGGGCTTGCATTCAATTAATTAACATTTATCAAAACTATTTTGGTAGATGTGTAAAATCAACAGAAATTTCTCTTTTCGGATATCAAAATCGTAATTTCTTGGCCCAATATAACAGATAAGTCCAAAGGACACGAATCCGAATCCTCCCAGGTACCTGACTCAAGCAAATTGAAATAGACGGTCCAGATTAACTCAAAACGGTGCCTATTCGGATGGCGTGGGTATTATTTGTGCTTTAAGATTCTTGCCAAGTTAAAACAACGATCTTGGACTGTTCGTTTCCAATTTGCTTGAGTCAGGTACCTTGGTGTGATCCGAATTCGAAAGGGAACTGGGAACCTACTCAGACAAAAGAAACATGTGGAGCCTACCTGTCATGAGTTTGTTTAATTGCTCCACCTCCACAGAGGAACAGAGAGGATTACCCGCATTCGTGACCCCTGTCATCCTTACCTGGCACCTGTCATCTCTCTGTGCCGCGTGGCGCACTTCACCCTACTACTCGTGACTTTCCCGTTACACTACCCCCATTCTCAAGCTATTTAATACCCCCTCCCTTACCTCCGGCTCTCTCACCCCGCCGCCCCCCTTCTTCCCTTCCCCCCACCTCTCACACCTCTCCTGGCCGGTGATTGTAGGGTTTCCTAGATAGAAAAATTGATCCTTTTATTTCTCTATGAAGTGATTAGACGAGGAGAGCTAAAAGAAAGAAATTTGGTATCTGATCTCCATGAAAGCATTCGACGAGAAGAGACGAGAAGAGAGAGACAAAAAGGTTTTTTTTCTCAAGATTTTCTCAGAGATTTGATTTCTGCCCCGTCCAAATGTTGCATTGTGTAACCTTGACAAGAGGATTACAGATTTTATTTCATTTTGGTATATTTGGGCCTAATATTTACAAAGTCATTTGATCATTTTGGCAAGCTCCTCCAGTCGGTTGCATAGAAAATTTCCAAATTCACAGTACAAATAAGTAAAGCCTAAGTAGATCTATTATTTTATTTTATTACTCCTTAATCTTAATTTAAAGAGGAATTTTACCTTTGAACCTAAAGATTTGTCATCTCCAGCCCCAACTCAATCCAAAGCTCCAAACTTTCCTTACCAGTGCTCCAAACTTTACCTTTTATTCACCTGTACACATTTCAAAAGGTTCTGCTGCTTGTATTGTCCCGCAAATACTATTCGCGGAAAGTCCCGCAAATACTATTCGCTGATAGTCCCGCAAACACTATTCGCAGATAGTCCTGCAATTACTATTCGCAGATTGTCCCGCAATTGCTATTCGCGGATTGTCCTGCTAATGCTTTTATTCAACTGTACATATTGTATGAATAGTCTGGAAGATAACTTCCCTACAGTAACTAACTAACAAATAAACACCAGTGAATGTAGTTGCTTCTATAATAGTGATTGGATTAGATATTAGATTAGTATACTGATCTAATGTTTTATTTAGTACAGTAATTAATTCACTGGTGTTTAACAAATAAAGAGAAGTACAATACAAACAGAGATCATCGCTCTGTTTATTGTTCGTTGATTAACTATTGAAAACACCAAGAGTATTTATGAAGGTTTAAAATTTCCAGACCTGAGTGTATGTCATTGTCGACCATTATCTTGTATATTAGCTCTAATTTTAATTAAATCATATTGAATTAATGAATATTGTAACTATAACCCTAATGAGCAGTAAGCGGTCAATCAATCATTGTTAAAACGTGTAAAACTAATCTTTCTATTTTGTGCAATTCTTCCAGAGGAAAAAACTGAGAACTTGAAGAGTAGCTTTGGGCATAGCTATTGCACGTCAATTTGGCATGAGTGATCTAGGAAAGGTAAGAATCCTTCTCAAAATTGGTCTTAATTTGGGTTTCATTATATTTTCTTGGTAATTTGTTTAAGATAAATTTTATGCTTGACAATGAACACATTTTTTATTTCTTTTTTACCACAAAACTTCTGTTGTATAGTACTGGTAGATAGGAAAATATTCACCATACAAACAAAAATTGTTCCCTTTTTCTGTTTTAAAAACTGACACAAAAAAGTGATACAATTTTCTCACTTTTTCTTTACTGTTGGATCTTGATGCCCAGGGTCAGCTACTCCGCTTACACAGGCAAAAGGTCGGAAGGTTTGCCTGATGGCTGGGTAATGGATGAGCGCGTGAGGCTTTCTGGCAAGCTAGCTGGGAGCAATTACAAGGTACTTAAAACTTTTCTTAACCATATCCATGTGGAGTCCATGGTGAAATGGAAACTGAGCCTTATATAGAGGGGAAGAGCCAAAAAGAACATCCCTCGGTCCAATTCTCTTCTAAAATTTTGACCAATCAAAGGTGTCAAGTCCAGAAATATATTCTGAAAATAGCTAGTGGTGGTATTTGGTGTTGAGTTGCAGCTTTGACAATCAAAATATTTTTTTTTTGTGTCTTTTTTTTCCTTTCTTTTTGGGGTGTAATTTGGTTGTTTTTGGTTTACATATATTTTGTGTTAAACATCATGTGATACTTGAATAATAACTCCAACACAGTATTGGTGTTAGTCGAAAGTACAGTAACATATTGTTTTGATTTGCTAAAGAGAGAAAAAATAAATTATGATTGACTTGTTCATCTTATATGTATGTAGGTTAATATTATTTTTGCTACCCAAGTTTTAGAGGAAGGGTTGGATGTGCCAAGTTGTAACTTGGTCGTGCGGTTTGATCTGGCGGATAATGTTTGCAGCTTCATCCAATCAAGGAGCAGTGCCTGATCTTCTTTGTCAGAAAGTAAGTTTTCCTTCATATTTATCAAGTTCTTTTCCATCATGTTAGATATAAGTTGGTGCATTCAATGACTATTTGTTAGCTCATTCCGATTCTTCAATTGATAGTGATGATGATGGGAGGCATTCTTGATTAAAGAGCTGGAAGAAATTCTTGAAAAAGAAGGCCTCTCCACTAATCCTTCTGAGAAAGGTATTCTCATTAGGGGTCAATCAGACGTGGGTAACATAATCGAGCACAATTCAAAGGCCCACTTTTACTTTTGCTTATTAATTTTACTTTAATTATTGCAGTTACTCCTATAAAAATGAAAGCTTAATCTCCAGCAATTTTTTCCTCTTGAATTCATCAATCAATCATTGCCTAACTAACACCTTTTTTTTATTCTTTCAGAGTAAAAATTTTGGCATGTGTGGTCTAGGAAAGGTAAGAATGCTGCTCAAACTTGATGATATTTTTGTAATTTTGGTTGGATAAAGTTTTAAGTAAAGGTTACTTAAAATAATTGTAATGCATGATAATCAGAAGAATTGTAGTAGTTTAAACTATAACACAATTGTTATAAATTCCAAGAAGATAAGATAATGATTGTGGTGAAAATTTTAAATCTTGGGTTACTGGGTCTGCAATTAAAGAGGGAGGTTGGGTTACTATAATATCCTGCTACTACCAAAACCAAAATTTGGTGTTATTTGAAAAGAGCAACATATAATTGTTATGACACTACAAAGCAGTTTTCATATGTGATTTACTTGGATATGTTAACAGGATATTGTACCTACCCAGGGCTAGCTCATTGAGCAATCGGGGGCCAATGGAAGGATGATGAACCTTCCTATTTTGTAAATGGGGCAGAAATTGGTACGGCATTCGAAGGTAGAACTAAAGTTGATAAGTTTTTTCTGTGAATTCTTGAGAATAATGTCGAGGAGGTGACCAGTTCCTTCAAACACCCTTGATGGATCGAGAGAGTGGAGACTAGACTAGACATGTCGAGTTATTTTGTGGGACTTATAGTAATGAGAAGTAGAGCAGTGAGAGGTGAATAGAGAGAATTTCAGAAGGTGCATCTTTTATTTTAAGAAAAATTTGTACTTTTTAATGTCATAATGAAATGGCAGATATCAATGGATAATAGAAGGGTTTTTCAAGAAACTCATTTTTTTTTTTTCCATTCTCTGTATAAGAAACTATTTCTTCTTACATGTAAAATGCTTCTTCTTTGCTTGATATATGTATAGGGTTTTTCCAAGTTCTATTCTGATCTAGATTGATGGTATGGTCCAATTACTCATTTTGGGGTCAAATTGAAAAAAAAAAAATGCATATCTTTTATATATATATTAATATATATCTATATCTATAGATAGTATCTAATTATAGACGGGTTTTGATACTGTAGGTGAACAGTATTTTCCACAGTGCGGATGACATATGGACCCAGTTTTCAGTGACACTTATGGTTCCGATTTCTTATTATTTTTTTGTTTTGTTTTCATCTTTCTGTCTGGAAAATTCCACAAGTCTCCTCCCTTCCAGCCTCTCTCTCTCTCTCTCTCTCTCCCTTTCTCCTTCGCTCATCTTCCTATTTTCAAATTCTGACTCTTCCTTCCACCATTCTCCTAAAACTCTAGTCTTCTCTTCTATTCAATAAAATCGATGCTTTCCTCTCTCCTCTCTCTATTTCATTCGAGGAAGAGATGAGCGAGCATCTAACTCGAGGTAAAAATCGCACTTCGATTTCACTTGAGGAAAAAATCAATGTTTTCCTTTCTCCTCGTCCGGTCTTCTCAACTGTAATTATGCGAGAATGAAGTCGCGAGAAGAGGAGGATGAAGTGGATGCATATGCTAAGAAGTGTATATGCCTGTGCCATGTTTGCTTCGCTAAATTCGATTCTACTTGGATATGGTAAGCTGCTTCCTTTTTTTAGATTATTCTTAAATCTTACGAAGAAAGAGTCATGTTTCTCTTAATTTGTTCAACGAAATCTACAACTATTCAGCCTTGGTTGTAGTATGCAATATATGAAAAGTGTTTGCAGAAATGCCTGTTAGAAGAATTCCTTAAATTGGTCCAAAGTTCCTATTTTGCCAACTAATCATTTACCTTATCAGGATTCACATCAATGGGATCTACAATATTGATTAAAACTGTAAATTTTAGTTCAGAGGATCTTCATATGAACTTTAGAAATCAATTTGGTAGTTTATTGGATTTGGATTTGGATTAATAAGATACCAAATACAAAGTATAATCAAGTCAAATTAACACGTTCTCTAATCTTATTCTTCATAGGTATAAATTGAAGGAGCTCTTGGAATACGAAAACTGCCCAGCACATGTGAATGTTGTAAAGGAGTGCGTGCTGCCAATTTGCAATGATGTCAGATTGAGTCGCTGATGGACTGGTCCCTGATTGAATCCGGCTTATCCTTGCGAAGCTCAAAGAAGGTAATTTGCTTTAAGTTGTTACCATTATATGTTAATACTCTATTTTCATATAAGCCTAGATTATGTAATGGTAGACAGATGCTAACAATTTTGAAGCATCATAATATTAATTCATATACTTCAATTACCACTGATGCTGGTAGCATGACTAAAGATAAAATCTTAACAATTTTTCAATTTTTAGATTGTCTTTACTTTTGTTTAAAACATGGGTGTGCAAGTGGTATTTTTCATAGTGAGGATCAGTGTTGTAAATAACGGTATTCGGTCGTCGGACGGATAGAGTACCGATAAGTGATTAATCGGTATGCGGCCGACTAATGAGAATTATGCGGATAATTTAATGTTTTTATTAAATTTATGTATATATATCATAATTTATTAAAAATAATTTATTTAACTCATTAAATTTATCAAATAAACTTAATTTAACTTTGTTTTATTATTATAACATGACACTACGTTTATTTATTCTTAACACATAAGCATTTTACATGTTAAGTAACACATTTATTTAATGAAAAAATAAAATTGAGAATTAAGCATTTTCAAATACTAATAACATATTATTTGAAAGAAATTAAACATTCTAACATAAAATCATTAAAATTAGTTTATGATAACAACTTAATTACATAAATGAACACGTCGTACTAATCGAAAAAATTACATCAGTAAGTAAGAAAAATATATGGTATATAAATAATAGAAGAATTAATCAATTTCAAAGTAAGTAAGAAGAAAAAATATATATAAAAAATATTGAATGTATATCTAAGCATAAATAAAACTACAATATAAGATTTATAAACCTTATTATCACACACTATCACAGAAAAAAAAAATGTGAAAATAAATATTCACTGGAATAAACGGGAATAAACGGGAATAAAACGGGAATAAAACGGGAATAAACGGGAATAAACGGGAATAAACGGGAATAACCGGGAATAAACGGCCGATTAATCGGAAAAAACGGCCGATTAATCGGAAAAACAGCCGATTAATCGTTTTCATCCGCTAACATGCCTCCGTTAAGAGTGTTCGTGACGGTTAGGCCGCCGTTTCCGATTAATCGGCCGACTAGACCGTTTTTTACAACACTGGTGAGGATACAATCAGAGAAATGCCACGCATCAGCCGTAATGTCTCTGCAAGCTACAGTCGGGTTGGCTTGAAGTACTTTTGGAACTTTTTTACCTTTGAATTGATCTCAGTGCTGCCATTGTTTTGAAATTGGAATAAGGGTCCAGCCCGTATTCTTCATTCATTGCATAATTGTTGCAATACTGGTCTTGGGTTGAAATAGAGAGAGTAATAATGGTCTGTCCACTTTTCATTATCCCTGAAAAGTAATGTTAAGAAGTTTGGATTATTTTTTGGCTATGCAATTGGATAAAATCTAGCTATACAAAGAGAAAATGTAGAAGTTAAAGAACCAAATAGAAAAATCTACCTGTTACCAAATACTGGAAGCACCTCATACTATATTAATATTCAAATGTTGAACAAGCATTAACTTAATTTTTTTCCCATCTTTCCTTGCTCTTAATGGCAGATACAAAAGGATCAGAAGCTAACAAGTGGAAGAGGTTGTTGGCACATTAAACCGTGTTAATTAAGTTGAATGTTAATTAATTATTCCAACATTTTATATAATTTTTTTTTTCTACCTCTGCGTCACCGATTTCATTCTATCATATCACCAACAATTTATTCAATATATTTCAACTGCCACCACTGAAGCAAAGCGGGGCAAACCTCTAGTATTTATCAATATTGATAAGAAGAGAAAGTTCACTGTTTGATAGCAAGATATTCATATATGGTTATAATTTGTATGAATTTGTTTTTCTATTTTTTTTTAGTAAAGGCTGGAGTCCAAATTATCTAACTCTTTAATATTCAATTTTTTTTTTTTTTTAAGTTTTGACTCTGCAATCTATCACACAGAGAGCATTGTTTTTTATCACTATACTTATTTTGTTATTTTTAAAATAAAACAATATTTTGTCATGTCATACAATTTATTTGTGAATTATTAACTTTTATTTTTGTACTACAAACTGATTTACATGTCTGTTTGATCCTAACCGATCCGAAAAATCCCCTAAAATGATCACTAATTAGATCATGATCATAGCTTAATTTAATGATTTTAAGAAAAAAGTAGACCGTTAAAAATAATAATCTTTAGCTAGAAAACCTACCTCACGTGCACTCTTATTAAGTATTCTTAGTAGGAGTGATGAAACTTGTAAATAAATAGGGGGATAGTATATAATTTTATTGTCAGGTAAAAACCACAACAATTCTAATGTGTATTAAATAAATTTTAAAAATAGGAGGGCTTATATGATAATTCTATAAATAATTATAATTATAGTATAATAAGTACTTCAAACCTCTAAAAAAATAAATTAGTTGTCAAAAATTTACATAATAACAATGGGAAATGCAAAAAAATACAAGCAATAACAATTACACCATTGACATATGTTGGAGATACATAGCAATTTAAACATAGTGGGAGATGCATCAATGATGGTACTTAGCTTAACAACTCATTGTAAATTTGCAGATTCAACCCTCCTTTTCTACCTCCTCCTCCTTTTTTTTTTTTTTTGAGACCTTGACAGTGGCTGCCAAGTATATTTTCATTGATTAAACATAAAATTACATCTATTGTTCTACATCCATAACAACATCCACATCACAACACATCAACATCTAAACATCGACATCACATCACATCTAAAAACATCCGACTTCTAAACTTTAACATCTAACAACACAAACATCATAAAAATTAAAATTAAAATAACAAACACTTTCCATCAGAAGTAGACACTGATGACCTTCAACATCGACTGGCAGCGACCGAAGGAAAGGCCTTTTTTTTTTTTTTTGGTTTGCGGGCAAGGGAGGCCAGCGCGGATCTTGACCTCCCCTGCCCTATCTAAGATAAGTACTGTAATTACGTGCTGTCGGTATCAGTGTACATGGGTTGTCGATGTGGAGGTGACCTTACGTAAGGCTACTGCGAACACAAGCACGACATGAGATGCCCGAGCCATGGTCTTTCCCAACGTAGCATATCCCGTGGGGTCGTCGGCAACCAACCACCCAATCCCTATCATCCCAATTCCGAAGAGAAAGATCATGACGAGAGCAACACCAAAAGCATACTGAATGTGAATGTCCGACATCATGACAGCACGCGGCATAGGCCTCAGCATTGCGGAAATTGCTGATGAGGAAATGAAGATTCCGACTTTGACCAATTTCGGGGCTAGTGTTGCTGGATCGGGGTGCGGGTTGAATACACTGGCAGGGACCAGTTCGCCATGAGCTATGTTGTTAGCCATTTGAAGTTACTTCTGGTGATGATTTTTTTTGGTTGCTTGGTGAAGTGATGAATGTTGTATTTATAGGGAAGGAATGAGATTGCGCGGGTTTCATTCGTAGCATGTGTTAATTATCTTTCGGGCCGGTTCGGGCCTCGGGCTCTCCAATTAATTTTAGAGATGCCATTATTTAAATCTCTGTCCTTAGTCAAAACTGTTAAGTTTGTATTTTTTTTTTTCATTCGTGTATCAGTGGAAAACTCAAGTTCGTTTTTGTTTTATTCATGTAATCATGTCCTTGATCGAAACTTTAACTTTCTGGACCCCACAACATTTTTTTTATAAATTTTGCAAACAATTACCGGAATATAATATCTCGCAAACGCAAATGAGGAAAGAATTCAAAAGCCAATCTCCCAGACGTGTGGTCCCCTCAACTTTCAGCCGGATTCAGGCTCCCAAATTCCCCCCATAAACTTATAAGATGCCATTATGTCATAATGGCCGTGCCAAAGAGATTATACCGGTCTGGCCGGATTTTTAGCGGCTGTAAAAAAAATTAAAATATTTCTTTGTGTGTTATTGAAAAAATAAAAATATTTTGAATCTAAGTTATTTAACTTGATCCCGGTTCAAAAGTCACTTCTAGATAAATACATATAATATTGTGGTCATTCTATTTTAAAAAAATAAGAATTTTCTCGGACTTTTGTCAGACGAAATGATTTCTTATCAATTTTTTTTCAAAATGGATACAATATCTTAGAATTTAAATGTACTAGAAGGACCACAATATTTTCTTTATTTACTCAGAAGTGACTTTCGAACCTGAATCAATAACTCAGATTCAATTTTTTTTTTTTTTAGTAACACACAGAAATATTTTAATTTTTCTTACAGCTGCAAAAAAGCTAGCATGAAAAATATTGATTTGGGTTATTTGTCGCAGTATTTCTAATAAATCAAATTATATAGTATTCCATCTATTTTTTAAAAATATATAAAATATTTCTAATATTTCAGTACAAAAAATAAATAAATTATAACATTTTCTGATTAATTAAAAAAATTAGAAAATCCTAAAACTGCAAAATTATTTTGCGGATATAGGATTTTCACAAAATTTTTTTGCGAAAATATGTATTCCAAAACCGCAAAATAATTTTGCCGAAATTTGCTGAATTTCCGCAAAATTATTTTGCGGTTTGAGCAGATTCTGAAATTTTCAAAATCGGGTGTAGATTTTGAAATTTGATATTTTTTGGGAAATTTAATATATACATGCATTCCCCATAAAATCATAAAGATTATATCCATAATTTAATTATTATGGTTAGCTATTTCAAAAAATAAAATCCAAATGAATTACAATTACACTAATAGATGGATTGTACACTCGAATTACACATATTTTATATATGCTCCCAGAGTCACAGTTATAAATAAAACAAAATTATGAATGTTTTGAAGGGTACATTAAGAAAATTCTAGAAATATTGCTTATGGTTTGTGACCCTGACCCTTAGGGGTCTGGATCCCTAAAGTAACCTAACTTTTGGATTTTCGATCGGGACTGTCCGATTCGATTCTGTCACTCGAGATCGTCTCGGAATTCGAATCCGTCGTCGTAATGTGTGCGCTCCACTTCGGAATGAATGGTCTCGAATCCGAATCGGACGGTCCCGATTTAAAACCCAAAAATTAGATTACTTCACTAGATCCGAATTCGACCCTTAGCCCATGGAAACCTCGTAATGACACTTCCTAGACTAAACTAATCACTTCCTTTACCAGAAAAATAAGATAATTTTTCATGGACATTGACAAAAAATAAGATGACTCACATCATATGACTTTTTTAAAGTCCAATCTTTTACATGTCGTGATTTTCAATTATAATATTTTAAAGGTCGTAATTTAATAGTTTCACCATTCTTTTTTCTATTAAGAAAGAAAGAAAATCGTGCTTATGACGGAATTTGAAAGTCTCGTCCTTTTCGAATCCATATCCTCCCAGATACTTGTCGAGGTAGAATAAATAAATCTGGTCCATTAAAATAAGTGAACGGTTATGATGTAATATTAACAAAAAATATATATATTCGGATTGAGAAACATTTTTATCGCCGACATAAGCTTAACACTAACCCTAACCCTAAGTCCCTAACCCTAACCAAGAGGGGGGTGAAGAGTAGGTACTTTGGATGTTTCTCTGGTGGAAGGGTTTACAAGGGTTTTGACTTTTGACGAGGTCAATATTATAAAGAGGAGAAGAATTGTGGCTAGCAAGAAGAGATAAGATTCTTACTAAAATTAATTTAGCAACAAAATAATTTAGCAACAAAAGAGCGGCCTGGTGATACCTCATGTGTATTATGTGACCAATCTGAAAGTACAGATCATTTATTTGTTTATTGTTCTTATATTAGATTAATTTGGAATTGGATAGCCTCTTCTAATAATTTTTTCTTTGATTGTGATTATTTGTAGGATTTATGGTTGCTTGATGCAGCTATTCCTTTAAAAGAAATATTGTTAGTAGAATTATTAAGAGCTGCTGTTCTTTGGACCATTTGGTTAGAAAGAAATAGAGTTTGTTTTAATGATTCCCCTCCTCTCTCTATTAAGGCAATTGGAGCTAAGATTATTTCCTTAGCAACTTTCTGGTGCAAGTCCAAATCTGAAAATTATTTGCTTAAATTAAATCTAATGCTTCCCTTTGATGTTAAGGACCTCCCAGATCTTTTTCTGGAGGAAGAAACCAGCAGTTCGGATACAGCTCAGGTAGTGGATCTTTTGCTGTCCATAGCCAGGGCGGATTCAAAGGAAATTCTCTACTCGGGATTTTGGAGTTGGCAACCTCCAAAATCAAATGTCTGGCGCCGAGTCGAGTGATGGGGAAAAAGTCAATTGGGAAGAATTAGTTTAATCCTCTGTGGCATTTTATGTTTTTATCTATTCATTTGGTGCTGTTAGGTCTTTTGGTTCTTTAGTCTGTTGGATGTTATAGTTTATTAGGCTTTGGTTATTTTGGTATGTGTTTAGTTTACATCGATATGTAGCTGCTCTAGTTAGTTTGCTCAAGCTTATGTAACTATTGTTGTATGTGACTCTTATGTCTGGTTTTGGTACCTACTTTAGATACCGATCAGGTTCATATGATTTCTATATGAAATCGGTGAAATTATCCACTATTTAAAAAAAAAAATAAAGAGGAGAAGAAATTAACGGGGTGGATTGGGAAAGGAAGATGTGATCTGTTTTCTCTGTATTAGAGAATATATTGGACTTTATTGGGCCTATTTTTGTAACAATAAACATTAACCCTACCTAATTCTATTTTATTGGCCGATGACTTAGGGTCTAGTTATGAAGCACATTTTCTCTGTACTAGAATTTAATTCCACCAAAAATAGAGTTTATATAGAAAATAATAAACACACATTTTGTATATCCAACAAAAAAATACATATAGTCACAAAAGCGACTTAATGAATAAGAAAATCGAAAAAAAGAAAAAAAAAAAACAGAAGTCTTCGGACCTATCAGTGTTAAAGGAATGAAAATAATAAATGACGCTAAGATTGTTTAGCCGGCGGTAGTCGATTTAGTCGGATTTTATCTTTATTTTCAGTTCATGACTATCTTCTATAACATAATAATAATCCAATTTATATTTTTTTGGAGTAAGGAATTTTGTAGGTTCATAAGGTTTTGCTGCAAAAAAAAAGTTAAATACAAATATTTAAACTATTATTAATAATCAACAAAAGTTGGATCAAGAGCACAATATGCCTTGACAAAGAGTTCCTTGGTAAAAAATAAGAAAGCAAATTTTTTTAACAAGGGTCAAGATGGTCAGCCATCGGGTGCCCGAAAAGCCCAGCCAAAATATGTACAAGGTATGGTAGGAGGTCAATTTGCGTCCGATGCCCATCGGACTCAAAGTGAGTTTGATGGGTTCGATGACTGTCCGATCTACTTTAAGATTCGCGCCTGCAACTTTCGCATATGCTTTAAAAAATTGTGCGGACGAATCTTAAAGTGGATCGGACGGTCCCGAAACCCATCAGACCCAAATTTGAGTTCGATGGGCATCGGACCCAAGCAGCTCTCGTCTGGTAGAGACTAAAAAGTAATTATAAACTTTCAACATCATTGTTAAAGAGACTGCGTATTAGTGATTTAGTTCTATGCATAATACGCCTACGGGTTTCAAATAAAAAAAAAAATAGTTCTATGCATAAGACATGGTATAAAAAAGGTTCATTCAACGAAGGAATGACACGCAAATTAGTACCGAGGCCCGAAAGCCCGAATACTCACCGGTTAGATACTTAGAGCATCTACATCCCTGAAACTATCAGAGTTTCTAATCTGATGTGGCAGTTTCTAGACCAGTTTCAGGGATGTAGACCAGTTTCTTATTTAGCAACTGTGCTCAAGAATTTCTTAATAAGAAATCGTTTATAAACTGTGACTTGGCAAAATGATTGGCCGGTATTCGCTTAATTTTTTTCTTTATTTTATTTTATTGCTGATGTGACATTTTAGAAACTCTTAAATTAGTTTCAGGGATGTAAACCCTTAGAAACTTCATAGCTTATAATTTCTGAAAATTAGTTAATAGTTACTTAGAAACTCTAAGAGTTTTAGGGATGTAGATGCTCTTAGATTTATCTATTTGGTTTTACTTATGGGCCCCACAACATATTTTTATAAATTTCGCTAATTAAGGCTCACCAAAATAATATCTCGCAAGTGAGGATGAGTCCGCATGGTCTGCATTAACTTCAAAAGAACATCTTTTAAGTTAATTCATTTCGGCTGTCGGATTTTAAACAGAGCTAATCCAACTCTAGCTTATAATGCGGGGCCCTTTAATATTAGTGTGGATCCGAATTCGTTCAAATCACCCCTCCTCGAACTGGTACAGGAAAGAGTGTCACAAAAAAAAAAATCAATTTTCGAGCAGATCTGTACCAACGGAGTTCAAGAGGGGTAAAACCGTAAAAGTAATTTTTATTGATACCCCTCTCTCTCTTCATACTCTAACCAAAGAAGAAATAGAGAGATATTACATTCAATTAAAAAGTCGACCAGAAAAGCACCCCAGATATTGTTTTGTTCTTTGAAAGACTCAATACCAACATATTATGAGTATGTTTGGTTGCAAAACAAAAATAACTAGAATTGTTCTTTTGTTATTTGTCTTATTAGAATAGCTAAATTCAACTTTTGTAAGAATAAGCTATTTTAATAAGACAAAAGACTTGAATTCTCTATTTTAGCTATTCAACTCCAACCAAACATAGAACAAGCTACATAGATATGGTGAAATGATAAATGTCAAACCATTGTGTACTATTCTCCAAAATAAGTATTGATAGGCCCATGTACCGATGGCCCTCCGAAGGCCCAGGCCTGGCCCGGCCAAACACCCCCAGATATAAATTCATAGCAAATCGGCCCAAACAGGCCAATGGCCCAAAATAGCGACTCAGGATTCGGACCCCCTCCCGGGGCCAACCCGAGCCTAGAAAACTACTCGGGATTCGGACCCCCTCCCGGGGCCAACCCGAGCCCAGAAAACTACCCGGGATTCGGACCCCCTCCCGGGGCCAGCCCGAGGATAAACACAAACCGAGTCTCGAACCCCTCCTCTGGACCAGCTCGGAACCAAACAAAACGGGACTCAAAGCCCGGCAGGCCGAACAGCCAAGAATGGTCGACGCACGGCCCCGCTGTTCGGTCTGAGATAAACTATGCAAACATTACAGCCTAATATGCGGACGTCCCCTACAGTATGCGGGGCATCGTCATTAATACTGACAAGACCTCGCTACAGTAGGGCATACCCTATATAAGGCAAAGAACCCCCCAGAAAATGGGATCGCTTTTATGACATTTGGGAGAGGTATTATAAAGGGTTAGAGCGTTAATACCCCTCCGACACCCCGCGTGTCTCCCGGCTCGACCCGCTTCACCCGAGGCGTGACGGGCTGCTAGTTCATGAACCGGCCTCCGCACGGCCTGCTTCCTGAGAACAGGCGTGCTCTCTCCTCACTGGACCGAGCCCAAGTACGGCCCGGCCCCTTCGGGAAGGGACGTATCAAGTATCATATACATTTGAGAAGAGTCTTCATGATTGCCATCTTCATATTATGGAGAGAGAGATGCAATTGAATCTTTAGAGACAATTTTTGTTCTATTTTTCAGTTGGTTGGTCAAGTGGTACAAAAGATGTAATTTTTATTTTATCTTTGCTCAATACTCAGCAATTTCTTATCTTTTTTACTCTTTTGATTGTATCTTATTTTTAATTTATCAATAAAATATAAGATTAGGGGCTTGACCCCTATCTTATTTCAAAAAAAAAAAAAAAAATAGAACAAGCTATTCCGAATAGCCTTGTTTCGAAAATAACTTATTCTCACTCTAACCAAACATACCCTATGTCGATTACTACCTAATTAAGCTTTATAAAGCACAAAAATAGAGATAGGGTATAGTTATCAATTCAATTTTTAAAATAACTAAATAAAAAATTTAAATAAATACAAGGGGATAAAAAAAGTGTTAAGTTTTTTATAAGAATATTGAATATTATAGTGTTTTCATGGATAAATTGGCTATTTTAAAATTGTAGATATGTACACTGAAAATTCTCTCTTATTTTTTGAGAAAAAATGTGGATCATGCTCCCATTTAATTTCATTGAACGAGTTACAAAGATTTTGTAACAATAATGTTATAAACGAAAAAACAAAGCTCAAAACAGTTGAGCTGTAGAAGAAAAAAAAAGTGTAAAAACAGTAAATTAAAACATGAAATGAGAGAAATAAAGCAACAGTGGAAGAAAACAACGGAAGATTTTATTGCTTCTTTCCTGGCCAATCTGCGAAGATCATACGAGTGGTACCCGGACTGGTACCAGTCCTCAAGCCGTACCAATTATCTTGCCAGAAAACACACCCTGGTACCATAGTCTGTACCGAAGGCTGTTTCCCCTCTGATTTCGTACCAGCAAGCGTATCTGCTGTGTCTCCACAGACCGCTGGAAATTGTATGTTCAAGAATATTCTCTGGGTCACAAATTATTGGAACTGACAGTTAAAAGCAGATGCACAACGTATACTGTACTGCCCAGTTTTCTTTCCGTACCAGTTACCACTATAACAGTTGATAAGCCTTTCTCCTTGTAAATTTCTTGTAAATGCGCATTGTAATTTATGAGATTATTCAATAAAGCATTTACTTAGTATAATTCATCAAATTAAATTAGAGACATAACAACAATGGAAAACGCAAAAACATACAAGCAATTATGATAACGCCATTGATCGACATCTCTCACCCTCATACACACAAATACACACACACCACACATCGTAAATAACCTCATACCTGAAACATTTTACATAACATATCACATACCAACAAAAATAATACATGTATTGATCATTTCACAAAAACAGAGATAATTACGTACTGTAACTACTTGTCAATGGTATCGGTGTGGGTTGTGGATTTGGAGGCGACATTATGCAACGCGATGGCAAACACGAGCACCACATGAGATGCCCGTGTAATGATCCTTCCCAAGGTAGTGTATCTCGTGGGGTAGTCGGCAACCAACCACCCAATCCCTATCATCCCGAGCCCGAAGAGAAAGATAATGGTGAGAGCAACACCAAAAGCATACTGAATGTGAATGTGCGACATCATGACAGCATGTGGCAGCGGCCTCAGCATTGCTGAAATTGCCAAGGAGGAAATGAAGATTCCAACTCTGACCAAGTTCGTAGGTAGTGTTGCCGGATCGGGGTGCGGGTTGAATGCACCGGCAGGGAGCTGTTCACCGGGAGCTATGTTGTCAGACATTTGAAAGTAGCTTTGTTGATAACTTGTGTGTTTGCTAAATTTTGGTGGGAGTTCAGAGGATGGTTATTGAATTTAATTTCTATTTATACTGGCCTAATGCGAAGATTGCGTGGGATACGGGGATTATTTTTTCAGTTGTAGGCTTGTAGCTGGTGTTAGATTTCGGGCCGGGCTCGGGCCCGGGCTCTACAATTAATTTTAAATATGTCATTATCACTTATCAATTGAGTCAATAAGACTTTTTAGGCGCTTTTTCTTCTTCTTATTTTCTTATGTGGACGAAGATTTAATGTTTTTATTATTTTGTCTCAATTATGTTTTTATTTTTAAAACTATACTAATTTAAAATTAAACTGTTAGATATGATTTACGTCATTTTCTCTGTGTATATGTAAAAGATTACAATATTCCGATTTTATTTTGATTAGTGTAAAGAGATTACAAAATATATTGATGTGAATAAATTCTGAATGTTGATTTTTTAACTTATTAATTCATATTAAACTAAAATAAAAAAATGATAATATTTTATGCATATGTAGAGAAAATAATATAAATCACATCTAATAGTTTATTTTAACATTTAAGTTTTAGAATTTTTGTTATTACAAAAATTAAAAAGTTGAGGCAGATAAAAAAACAGAGACATTTCAACCCACCTCTTTTATGTATAGGTTTTATGTAACTAAGAGCAAAAATTGAAAACTGTTGTTTCCATATCTGATGGCCTTACCAAATCGACCCGAAATTCAGAGTAGGTCCGATATCCATCAGACTTAGTTTGGTTGTGATAAGCTCAATCACCGTCCGATCTATATTAAAATGCGTGACATCTTCTTTAAAATCTGTACGCATTTGCTTCAATTCTCATGCACACAAATCTTAATGCGGATCCACGGTGCTGGAGCTCATTGGACCTAGAAGTAGGTCTGATGTCCATCGGACCTACTCTGTTCTCAATTGACCAGACATTCTGCTGGTCTGGCCGGAAACTTTTAGGAAATTTTTTTAAGTTTTGGTTCTTGAATAATATTTTCTAAGCGACCTTTAGCAGCTAGATTGTTATTTACATCAAAATAGTTATAAATTTAAAATAAAAAAAATTGGTTCCTGATCTTTTATAAATGAATAAGTTGGTCCCTAAAACTACTATTTGCATTAAATTAGTTCTTAAAATTTTGAAAAATAACTACATTGTAAAATTTAATTAGTTAATTTGAGAGAAGTTGAAGAAACAACTTTTTTTAATTACACTAAATTGATTTTTTTTAGGCCACTTGATTTTTTTTTTTGTGAAAAAAATTTCAAAGATCAATTTGACGTAAATAAAAAAAATTACGACCAACTATTTAAGAAATTTTAGCGGTCAAATCTATATATATATATATTTTTTTTTCTTTTGACCTCTGGTTGAAACTTAAGTTGTGTTATGAGAGAGTAATACATAGTTCACAGTTCTAATTTTTCAATGCATACAGTCTATTTCATAGAGAGGAGATTTTTCCTTCTACGGATGCGAGGCTGAATGGTGTTCGAATCCTCTACATTACCTTATTGTTTGAGTTTAAATTCAAACTGTTCAAGGAGAATTCAGATCAATCTGACCTAAGTTTGTAATGTATAGAGAATCAGTCTTTGGTTCAAAATTCTGAAGGAACAATTCTTAGTAAATATTAATTAGTTGGGTGGCTTGACCTCCAATCTTTACTCAAAAAAAAAATTGTAATACATAGGGTCCTTTTAAAATTTGTATCAATACATAACGAATGGATGAGATACAAATTCAAATTATAAGGTACCTTAGGTGATATGAATTCAGGCTGAGTGTGTGTCTGAGTGCTTAACACTCTGATTGGAATGAAAATAGAAAGAAAAAAAAAATCAATAGATTCCAGCGAAGATGAGTTCAAGTTCAAAAGAGAATTGAATTTTATGATAAAATTAGCACAACGATGAATTGATTTGCAATCTTATTAGTTTGATTTCGATCAGGGCATAAATCTAAGCGTGACAGCTTGGATTAGTTCCGGCCCAAATTTGGCGGTTCATAGGTTTTGTTGGCGAAAAAAGTCAAATATAAACTCAAACTATTATTAATGATTTAAAAAAAAAACTAGACCAAGATATCCTTGTTTTAAAAAAAAAAAAATCAAGCCCGGCCCGAAATATGTACTCTTTGTCATGATAATAAAGGAGCAAAATCAGCAAATAATTACAAAAATGTCAACATCATATTGAAAATTTAATCTCAAAGCTAGCAATTTGGTATGATAATATGTACTTTTCTGTCAGGGTAATAAAGGACCAACTTTACAATACTTTCAAGTACTAGTTTTTTTTTTTTTTTTTTGCGTTTCTATTTCAAGTAATTAATATTTTTGAATAATTCTGTGTCTTTATAGAAGGTAATCTTGGTTTTAAATATTGTCTCTGCCTTAATATTACAATATTAAAAAAAATGCTTAACACACCCAATACTATCATGCTATTTATTTTTAGGACTTAAATGCTTTTATTTTTATGAATTCATTATATCTTTGCCTTTTAAAATCTTAATAACAGTTTTAAAATTCAAATAACAAAATAAAACTGTAGAAGTAATTTATATTATTCCTCTGCATGCACTGATGCAAAAAAAAAAAAAATTATAGTTATTTACAGTGTTTTCATATGAATATATGACTTAAAAATCAAAATAATGTGTAAACACAGTAATTCTTTTCTTGTGCTCTAAAAAAACAATATAGATCATATTTGACATTTTTATTTTGAGATTACAATTTTAATCCTAAGTTCTTAAAGTTTTAAAAATATAGGTATAGCGAAGGCATAAAAAAGAGACATTTATAGTTATATAAAAAAAAGTTATATATTACTTTCTCTCGCATCTGCATTGCATCTCAAATTTTACATTTTTTATATAAAAAAGTTTCGACCATGAGTCCCCTAAAAAAGAAAAACGGCGTGGCATCCCAATCGGATACAAATTACGAAGAGAGCACAATACTTGCATACAGTGTTTTAAAATTCAGTTTATATTCGGTATTCGGAAGGCCACCGAAAACCGAATATACGGTATGCGGTCAATATACGGATTTTTATTCGGATGTATATATGCGGATTTTAAAATAAAAATTTATATTAATAAACAGCAGCATAACAGAAAACAAGTAGCATAGCCACATAAATTCGGAACCGTATATATTCAGAACCGAATATTCAGAACCGTATATATTCGGAACCGAATATTAGACCGAATATAAATTTTAGACCAAATATTCATAACCGAATATTCAGAACCGAATATTAGACCAAATACAAATTTTCTATTCGGATTACAACCGAATACGAATATACGGCCGAATATTCGGCCGAATAAACCGAATTTTAATACACTGCTTGCATATAGTAAATAAAGCTTCCTTAACATTTAAAAGAATTAGTTACAACAAAAAGAGAATCTATAATTTGTTAATCTGGCAATTATATTTGGACAAACACAATAACCTTAATTAAGCACGGCGTCATATGGTCACAGGTAACCTCCCAAAAAAAAAATTAAGAACAAGAAAATAATTGCATGCTTCATTCATGACAAAATTAAGGAGATGAAAGGTGCTAGTATAATCTAATTTTGGATGGGCCGGTTACTGTAGAGCTACAGTACCCTCGTATAATATTTTTGGAGTAGAACTAGGGTGTGATGTGCTCACCAAGCCCTTTGGTGAGCACACCTCTAAAAACCGCATTTTTAAAGTTCAAATAGTCGATTCGAACCTTCCAACTTTGTCTTCATATTAAAATGTGCTTGGAGACCAAATTTTACATTTTTTGGAAATTTTTTACTATTTTTTCAGAATTTTTGAAAATCAGTGTTTTTTGAATTTTTTTTTATTTAATGAAAAGTGATGATTTTCAAAAATTCTGAAAAAATAGTAAAAAATTTTCAAAAAATGTAAAATTTGGTCTCCAAGCACATTTTAATATGAAGGACACGTTGGAAGGTTCGAATCGACTATTTGAACTTTAAAAATGCAATTTTTGGAGGTGTGCTCACCAAAGAGCTTGGTGAGCACATCACACCCTAGTTCTACTCGTATTTTTGAATTCCTGAAAGCTTCGAAAAAGAAAAGGCTTTTAGCCTCTTTCGTTTTCGTTATGTGAATCCATCCATTCGGGCCCCCTCTCTATAATATTTGCTGTATATATTCCAGCTTCTATAAAAAGTAGATAATATCCGCATTTAAGAAAACGAAAGAAGAATAACATTTTTGAAATTTGTACGGATGTATTCACATAACACTTTGAATGCATGAGTTCAGATTTTACGTATAATTTTGATATCCTTTACAAAATGAAAATATCCATTTAAATTCTTTATAAACTGGGAATATTCTGTATCCAGCTCTCGTAAACGGATTCTCTCAACTGTCAGTATATTTTCCCACCCCCTTCTATCGTTGTAACTTGTAAATCAGGAGCAGCGGAGCCGGAGACTCTTGGGACCATTTAATTCTGATCCAAGGGACCGGATAATGTCCTAGACTCCTAGTAAACGGCTCAGATTAAAACGCCCTCCGACAAGCAACAACTTTTTAACTTAAAAAAAAAAAGAAAAAACAAAGGGACCCTTTCGTAACTATTCCACAAAGATATCATCCTCAGTTCATCACTGAGCAGTGAGCACCGTGAACTTAAAAAATCAAAACAGGAAAAAAAAAAATGGCTTCGCTCCAAATACGCTATCCACCTTCCCGCCCCTTGGCCCCAAATCCTTCCTCTCGCAACTTCACCACCAGATTCAAATGCTTCAGGCCTCTTGACGCCTCTCCTAATTCGGATCTACCTCTCGACGGAGAAGATAACCCGGACATGTCCGACCCGGTAAAGCTCGCCTTTTCCAGAGCTGAGGCTTACAGGCAACAGAAGCTTCAGGCCCAAGGTCAGAAGCTAGAAGCCAACCTTTCTGGCAAGGGAGGAAAGAGTTCAGTTGTGGATAATCCTTTTTCTGGTACGGATCATTCAATTTCTCTTTATTCTGCTATCAGTTCAAATTGCAGTAGTGGGTTGACGAGCAACACGTTTTGAATAGTTCTAATTTGCAAACTTAGTCATAGAAATTTGATGCATGTTAAAATACTGGCATGAAACTGTTAGGAACCAGATAAAACAATAAAATCAGGAAAGCATTTTACCGAACACCATGTGTGTGCCAAATGAAATGAGTAGACTATTTTCTTTTATAAAATGGTTAACGATAGCTTTACTAGTTCCAATGAAAGCTTTGCCTTCTAAATGTGTATAAAATCAAATTATGAGGTCAAGTGTAACAGCTCTAAGAAACCAAAAGTTTGTCCTACACAATATCTTTTTTTATTATTATTATTATTATTGGCTTAACTAACCCCCCTACCCCTCCTCTTCCATTTAGAGTATATGGATATCCTTTTCCTGAATATTAACCTTATGTTTTGTAGTTTTATTGTTTTCTTTGGCATGACTTTGGTCAAGCTAATGAAGGTACTAGGGTTTTACAACCGCCAGAGGCTGAGATTATTGTTGGGGACCCCACCAAATTTGGAAACCGTAGGCGAAGGTTTGAAGAGCCCGAGAAGGATGGTGAAACAGAAACGTACCGACCAAAAATTAAAGAGCCCGAGAAAGATGGTGAAATAGAAGCTTCCCGACCCAAAGTTAAAGAGCCTGAGAAGGATGGTGAAACTGAAGCATACCGACCAAAAGTTAAAACTTGGGGTGTTTTCCCAAGGCCTACCAATATATCTAAAACGGTATTAAGAAAAATTGAGTATCTTATTTTTGTTAATCATATTTGCCTTCCCTTGATTCTGTTATCTGGGTTCATTTATCCAATCCTAATTGCAATTTTGGGTCAGAAAAGATTTATTGCAGTTCTAAATCAGCCATGGTAGTTTAGATGTAATTTATTTTCCATTAACAGTTTTATCTGTCAAATAACATAGATAATAGTGTATGTGTGTTCATTTCAGTATGGTGGTGGGAAAGTGATACGGCCTGGTGACAAACTTGAGACGAAAGAAGCTAAGGAGGCAAAGGAGAAGCGCAGTAGAGAGCTGATCGCTGCCTATAGAAGTAAGGCGGGATTGGATGTTGATCCAAAACTCATAGCTGAATGTCAGAAGGTATTATTGTAAAGGAATTGTAAAACAACAGATTAGTTATTTTGACAATAATTATTTCATTTACAGTAAGTACATTAGCAAAAAAAATAATAACAGCTTTGAACTTACAGTATTTATTTTTTTCAATGTACTATAGTGTATGGATTATTTGCAAATTTGGAAGACAGGAATTTTCTTGCAACTTGTGACAATACAGGGGCATTTTGCAAATATGTCTAAAACACTGCAAGGATACTAGTTTTTTTCCTCACTGGGACAATATTTCTTTTATATTATATTTAAACAGACATGATTTTTTGGCAATTATCAAGTTTATGTTTAGCTTCTGTTTCAGTTGATTAGATTTTCTTTATCCTTTTTCGTTTATCAAGTCTTTGAGAGAAGGCAACGATTTGATGGACCGGGGAAGACTAAAGCAAGCATTGCCTTTCTATGAGAATGTAATGAAAGACATGATCTTTGAGGTATATATTTTCTCAATCTGCTTAGATTAAATCTGAAGCTACATCAAACCTCTTCTCATGCTGATGGTTAGGTTTAAACTTTGAATGTGTTACTTTTAGCAATCGAATATCACAACTATTATTCTTTCAGATTTGAACATGTGATATTATTGTGTGCATTATCCTCTTATTACCACAGAAGGTGTAAAAGCAATAGTATCTTATCAAGAAGTGTTAGAATTATCTTTTAAAATAGCTGTTTTTCAGCAAAGTAAACCCAACATTTTACAGTATTTACATAAAGTGCCCAGTATCTCTTATATCTATAGCAATGTTTTTTTTTGGCTTTTCTCATCTATCACCGACAGCTGAATTATAAATGAGAAAATTAGATTAATTTTCCTATTAGCTTGATAAGATATCATCATTAGACTTCCGGAGTCTTTGTCCTCTCTTTGGGATTACTATTTGGCGTTGGGTTGCCATATAAAAATTGCAGCGTTTTAGTTTGCAAATTTGATTAAATTTTGGGTCTTCATTGTTTAAATGACATTTATATTGACAATTTTACTATTTCAGTATGATTAATAAAAAAAGAAATTTGCTATGGCTTTATAACTGAAATTGACCAATGGTTATGCTTGCCCTTTTTGCTTGAAACTGTGTTGCTACTATTGCTCATTGCAGAGTGAACTCCACGGAAGAGCCGCCTTGAAATGGGCAATCTGTCTAGATTCACTTCAAAGGTACTCTCTCTCTCTCACACACACACATGACACACAAACATGAGTAACAAAAATGAAGAGTGAGGCTATGGTACTATGCATAGCGCACTTTGGTCCGTACTAAGGACATATATTCATTTTCAAAGTCTAAATAGTCGATCCGAACTGTTCATCATGATCTCTATATGAAAAAACATACTTGGCCAAATTTTACCTTTTTTAGAATTTTTTTTTACTATTTTCTTAGATAGGTAGGAAATCACTACTTTCGTATGGTTGGTCCAGGATCTTTAGATCAAGTGATTTTGTAACTATTTAATAAAATAGTAAAAAGATTCTAAAAAAATGTAAATTTGGCATCCAAGCACATTTTCATATGGAGATCATGTTGTGTGGTATGGATCGACCGTTTGTAGTTTAAAAATGGAGATATGTATCGATAATACAGACCAAAGTGTGCTATGCATAGTACATAGCCTCACTCAAAAATGAACATTGAAACATGGTAGTCAATTTATCTAGCAAGGAACTGAAGCTAGCGACTCCACATTTATTTGCTTTGAATATATAACACTTAATTAGGACACAACTGAAGTTGCATGTATATAAAATTGGACCAAAATTTCCAAGCGCATGTATATAAAATTTGCATAAACTTTGTACTTAATTTTCTTTGTTGCTGTTTGGGACCCATCTGCAATATTCTTAGGTCAAGTGAAGCAAAAGTCATGTATGAAAAGCTCAAAAATCACCCAAACTTTGAGGTTAACACGACGGCCAGGCACTTTTTTGACAGTTTTAAGGTAAGAGCATTTTGGTGTTATGATTTAAATCTTTTGCTAAAGTGAAACTGCATAACTGATGCTCTGATATGAACTGGATAAACATTGCTGAAAAAACCCCGCATCATAAAAAAATTGCAAAAAGACCCCTAACTCCTAGTATCTGCTAACAGCTTTGCATTAACTGGAGAAATTCAAATTCAAATTATTCACATGCTTCAGTTAGTCCTGATCACCTTTGTTATTTGTTACATCAAGATGATTTTTTCTTTTTGGAAAATGGAGGATTTAGAATAGCGACGAGAAAAGCTACATGACACGATTGAAGTTGATATGATAATAATGATAATAATAACAGCAACAAAAATAATAACGTTAAGGAAACACATTTTAAGTTATCATTTATCATCAATGCGAATCACTGGATTAAATAGACTATGCAAAGAACTAATGGTGCCAAATTTTAATAATGTATCTTTTGTTTTTTTAAATTTCTCTAATGAGTATTGGCCAGTCCTCTAATCCAATTCAAATCATACTGATATGTTAGGTGCCTTTTCTATGTACTCAATAGACCAATAATGTTTGAGAACTTACCAATATAGCTCAACCTCTGACATATTGTAGCTGTCATCACTTAATTATACTTGAAAGGAAAGCCTTTATTCTTTAGCCTTTAATCATTTGCTTTTTTCATTCTGTATTTTCTTTCTGTTTGTTTTTTTTTTCATCAAATTAGGCAATGGAGTTTATGAAAGTGAAATCTACATATCTTTCGCGAACAACTGGGTATGAGATGTACTTTGATTCGTTTGTTGACAATAAAGAGGTTATACTATCAGCAAAAGCCGAACCGGAAGAGGCTAGAGATACCCCAATTTTACCTTACATTGTATTTCTGGTTTCACCCTTGTTGGTTGTATTATATATTGCTGTAAGAAAATCATTTATGCTATAAAGTAAACAACAAATTGCTTGAAAATGATGTTTTGGAGTTGTTGCTGTTGCATTTGATTGATTTGTTGTCACAAGTGCAACAAATCATATACCAATAAGATGTCACTCTCAGTGCAATGCTAAAGTTTGCTGTATTTTGACAAGTTGGGAATTGAGAACAAATATAGAATAATGCATTCCTAAAGAATTGAAAAAATAAAATAAAAACCAAACAAAAGGTTGGCTACCAAATTGGATGGAAAGTATGACTTCGTTTTCTTTCTTTCTTTCTTTGCCTGTGAGAGATTTTTTCCAAGTATAGGTCGGCTGAGATGTGGGGCCCAGTGGCCTATTATCCACTACTTTACACCGACCCAAAACCCTAATAGAATTATTTGTTGTCTTTTCTTTTCAACGAGCCCAAACGCGCCACGCTTAAACAGTCTATTCTCTAAACCATTCGTGTGCTTGTTTTTGTTTTTGTTTTTTTCCCCCTTTTTTTCATTTTTCTTAGAACATGTGTGCTTAATTTCGACGTACTGTGAAAATTGAAATTAAAGTCTAAGCCTTGTCGCCGAAGGCTACAAGGCAACACGCTTAGATAACTTAGAAGATGGGATGCAAATCATGCAAGTAAAAAAAGTTGCAAATGCATTCATAAAAGCTGGGCGGGGATTTATTAATAATAAATTGGTTGACAAAATTTACAACGGTTAAAAAATAACTACATTTTTAAAATTCGACAAAAAATATATGGTCTATATTTCATATCATCTACATAAAAAAATGATGAAAATTTATGTAAGTTTCACCTTTCATCAAATGAAGTGAAAATTACAACGACTTATATTTAACCAAATTTTGAAACATTAAATAATATTTATATTACAAAAATATTGATACACAACTAATTTATAAGAAAAACAACATGTTTAATTATTTTTTTATTTCTTAAAAATCTTTCACAAAATTTTAAAGTTGTTAAAGTTATCAAGAAAAACTATAGTCAAAGAATCCTCACTCTTAAAAAATTGCATATGAAAGTCAACAAACGTATTCTGCATCTCAGTGCAAGTTACCAAATGTTCATGTTGAGGCGTTAAGCAACTGTCATGCATTATTCCTTTCCTACAAGCCTGGAATTCAAAATTTACTTGTGATTTAAGAAAAAGAAAAAGAAAAACATTAAGAAATTTGTTCCTAGCAGATAAATCTTATCAATTTAACTTAACCTAGCCGCTTGAGACTCGAGAAACTAAGGGCGATTCAGGCCCCCCCCACCCCACCCCACCCCACCCCTGCGTTCACCGGGAGGATCTGACCACTGCTTCTTGATCCGTTTCGACTCGGAGTTCGACTGAGGGTGCTGTGAATTCTTCCACTCCCGTAGTATCTACTATAGCTATATATGAATAAGGTACGTGTTTTTTTTGTTGTTGCCGATGACGATGATGCTAAGATGTTGTCTCCCTCCTCTCCTTCTTCTTATCCTGCTTCTTTTCTGCCTTCCACACTCAATAGCGGATCCAAGAAGGAATTGGGGTAGGCAAGTGCCTACCCCTGAATTTGAAATTTTATTTTCGATTCAGTACTAATTGTTCAGTGTGCCACCCCTGGAATGATATAGTGCCTACCACTAGCTTGAGCTAGTCTGATTCTTGAACCGATTCCTTCCGTGCTTTGGTCGATTTTGCGTATTTCGTTTTTTTATGACTGTGATGTTCTATTTCGTAAATATAATGAAGGAGAAGAAAAGAACAAGAAATGTCTGACGGTGGGATCTATCATTACAATTCTAAGAAAATGGGTTGACTGAACTTTTTGGACATTTTATTATTCAATACATATATTTCAGTTAAATTTTTATCAAAATTTTAAGTTCAATTTGCTAATTTGCTAAGAACAATCCCATTTTGAACTGTGCCAAACAAATTTTTAATTAGCATAGAAAAGATATTTCAATGCAGTGTCAATCGATTTCATGATTATAACATATTTTTTTAATAAACATAGTTATAGGGATTGAGTTGCAATTGTGTACCCGATAAGTTAATGGGTTTGAACCCAATTAGCTATTTAAACCGGATTAGTGCCCTACCCTGACAGAAATCCTGGATCCGCCCCTGTCTACATTGGTTGTTCCTCTAAGAGGTGACTGTCCTAGTCCGGTTGATTCAGTTCTCGGTTCAGTTTGATTCAGTGCCTTCTCGGCTGCACATTCCTCTGGGTGGTGACTGTCTCGGTTCGGTTGATTCAATTCTCGGTCCGGTTTGATTCAGTGCCTTCTCAACTGCGATTAGGTGTAGCCTGCCAGAAGAAACAAGATAAGCACACAGAGAAAACAATCACTAGGCTCCTATAATTACAATCAAGTAAGGATAATCAAATTTGTATCCACAAGATGCACATATCCCTGTGTGTTTTTATTTGATTTATAGCTGAATGCTTTCAAAGACACTCGTTGTCTAATCTCAATGTAATAGCTATCATGTATCTTTTTGAATCATTGCAAGTGCTTACGGTCTTTCAATCAAAAAAAAAAAAAAAGCAGATAAATCTTTTTGAATTGGGCGCTTTACATACTGATAATTTCTTTTAATGAAACTTTGCACACTGTTAATTGAATTATGTACATTTTGCATCATAAAATGAAACATCTAAATTGTACTGATTCTACACTATATATCCTTGACAAACAAAGATGTAAAGTTAACATGACTTGGTATTTTTTTATTTATGATTGTTCTAACAATCTTAAATAAAAAAAAAATATGATTTTAGTAATTTTTTTTATTCATATTGAAACATGTCTTAGTAGGATGTAATAATGATGTCAATTTTTAATAAGAAAAACGACTTTATTATTTTACTTATTGGGGGACATTTAAAGCAAAAATATGTAATTTTTATCGGGACGCGAGTTCGGATCATCTAAAGCAATTCAAATTTTCAATTTGAATTCGGACCATCTGATCAAAATATGCACCAATATTAAAAGGTCCAGTGAATATTTAGTGTCAACCGGATTTATCCGAATTTTAATTTGACGGTCCAGATCCAAACTAAATATATTTTTTTTAACTTTAAGAGGATCCGGACCCCACTGCTAGTGCCATAGTTGTTGTTATATGGCACAATTATAGCATGTGATTGAGTCGTTTGATTTGCATCGCACGCTTCTAAAGAACCCCTTTTCACAAACCGCATCATTATCCGGCACATTCAATTTATGGCATAATTATAGCATGGTGCCGTAGTTTTGAGGGAGAATTTCATGTATACCCTTCAAAAACTTCAAAATTAAGTATTCCCCCCATATTTACCCTTCTAAATTTCAAAAACTCACAAATTTATCTATTTTATTGTCATTTATATTAAAAGACATTTTAAATTTATAAAGCAATCATTTTATCCTTTATTAAAAAATAAAAAATATGTAGTATGTTTAAGAAAAATGTGAGCTTTCTAATTGGTCGGTTTATGAAGGCAAATGAGTCATTTCTTTACTTCTGATGCTTACATAAGTATAAACCAAAATGTAACTGTGTATTCATAAAAAGTAGAGAAATGATCCATTTACTCTCGAAAACCGACCAATTAGAAGACTGATATTTTTCGTAATTATGTTACATATTTTTTTTATCTTTAATAAAGGGTAAAATAGGTACTTCATAAATTTAAAATGTGTTTAAACTTTTAATAAAAAAGAAAATAAAATGGGTAGATTTATGAGTTTTTGAAATTAGGAGGGGTAACTAAATAAATTATGAACTTCAGACCAGAAATACATAATTTTAATGTTTTGAGTATACATGAAATTGTCCCTAGATTTATGGTACAATGTTGTATATTGTACATGTGTTTCTAAGTTCACCAATTTTCTCTGTGAACTCAACTCTAAAACCTATCATATTGACTTCAAATGATAAATTCAAACCGTTGAAACCCATATATCGTGCATTTACATATAAAATTTTTAAATTTTTAATTTAATTTTGTATAAAGTCAAGCTGTCAAAATAAGAAGGTTTATAAATTAATTTTAATGCATTCATTTTTTGAACGTTTTTTTACCACTTGACTCTATACAAAATTAATTCGAAAATTTAAAAAATTTACATATAGATGCATCACTCGTAATGTAGACAGGTTTCATCGATTCGTATTCGTTATTTAAAATCAATCCAATAAATTTTAGAATTGAGTTCACAAAGAAAATTAGTGAACTTAGGAACTAGTTCTACTCTTGTATATGTTGCTATATTATTTTTTTCTTCTTATAGTTTACTATATTTTACCATAAATAAAGATTAACCTCTCGGAAGATCTACATTGAACTTCTTATTCTAATCTTTAATTAAACGTGTCAATATTTTTTTCAATCATGGAATATATGAAAATTCCATAATTAGCAAATTATTTTTAAAGAAAATTACTTTCTAATTCCCACATTAGCAAAATAAAGATGCTCTAAGTTAATTTTTATTATTTCCTATGACAAGTGTTTTTAATTTAATTTTAATTTTATTGATGTATATCAGTATATGCTCTCAACCAGTGTTCTAAATAGCGCGCTATAGCGGCGCTATAGCGCCGCTATAGCGTTTTTGGACCCCAAACGCTACGCTATGACATCAAAATGCGCTATTTGCGCTACGGCCGCTATAGCGACCGCTACAGCGCTATAGCGGTCCGCTATTCGCGCTATTTGCGCTATACAATATGAGTTTTTTTTTTAAAGCAATTTATATGGGTTTTAAATAAAGATAAAAAAAATCTCAAACCGAAATTGAATTTGTTGCTACTTGCTACAGATAAATCAATTTGAAATTGGGAATAGAAATTGAAATTTGAATAGAAAAAAAGTCCAAATCGAAAATAAAATTTGAATAGAAATTTTTTTTTTTGTCATGAATCATGATGCTTAAGATATTTTTAATAGGAAAAATCGATAGTTTATGATATTACTATGGATATTTTGAACCGCAATTTGAACTTTGTACTGGTTCAATATGAATATTATAATTTCTTAATTACTTTGGTGTTATTTATTGTTCTATGAGACTTTAGATAATGTTGATATTTAGTACAAATATTGAATATACGAAATGTAAAAAAAAAAAACGCTATTTGGAATAGCTTCCGCTATAGCGACGCTATTCGCTATAGCTTTTTTTTTAGCCTTCCCGCTACGACGCTATAAACGCTATTTAGAACCTTGGTATGTATGTATGTAACTAATATAAATCATCCAGTTGGAGAAGTGTATCAAATTGTGAAACAGACAAAACATTTTCAATTAAATTCAAAATCTTATCCGTACTGCTGGACTCGATGAATCTCTGACGCAACTTCTGGCACTATTCATTGACTAGCCGTTGCCATCTCTTCTCCTTTTCAAATGTACAACAAAAATAAATTAATAAATAAACAAATTTTAAACAAGCTCTGTGTCCCTGTCTGCGGTCTGTATCGGGTATTATATTGATTAACCCAGATTATAATTCAAAAATTATTAACCCAGATTTCCAAAACGATCATTTTCCAATCATTTGGGGGTGGATATGGTGCTTAAATGTAAGTATGAATTTCAATTTAATAAAATTATTTGTGAATAAAATTAAAAACAGTTAAAAAGTAATCAATTGGTGAATCTGAGCTGCTTCATATTTTGATTATTTTTCATAAGGTCAAAAGATCGCAAAAAATGATAAATTATTGTGGTGCATTCATAACATCAAGAGGTTAGTTAATAATGAATTATTGTTTTTTTATTTTTTGAGACTATTTTGAGAATTGACTACAAATAAATTATGTATAGCAAAAAATCTAATTCTTTAGTAAAACTTATTCTTCATTTCTTTAGAAAATCAACATCAGTATTCTTATTTTGCAAAAAATCTGAGCTGCTTCATTTTTTGTATTTCTAAATGATTATACAAAAAATTGATATGGGTGGTACTAAAGTAATGTCGACACAGTTTTCTACTAGATATGCATCATAGACGATTATTACAAAAAGGAAGAAAAAAAAATGCTACAATGCAAGAGAAGTGCCAAATTTGTTGAAGAAGTGTTCATAAAATGTTGAGAAGGAATAATGTTAGCCTCAGAATAATATTCATCACAGGCTAAATTAGGCAACAAATAAAGCTAGCCTCAAATTGATAGCTGTCAAGCTATAATTAGTACCCAGCTAGATTTCTGTAATAATTAGGATGTAATTAGGTAACATATCCAGCCAATGCAAAATAGGAAGTAGCCAAACGGCTAGTAGAGATATACATGTAATTTAGGCTATATATACTCATGTACAGAACATGTAATACACACAACAAGAAAATAAGAACATTTGTTCAGCATATTCTCTACTCTTTAATTTTTCACATGGTATCAGAGCGGGATAACTCCTGACTCAACAAAATTCAGCTGCAGATAACAAACTGCAAGCAAATCACAACAGCCACAATTTTTTCCTTCAAAACAAAGCTCTCAGATTTTAGCAACAGTATCTACAGCCAATCAAATTGACGTGTTACCTGGTGCATTTAAATTCACATCATTGAGCAAGCAAAATTTCTATCAAGCAGGTATCTGTTCTTACCAGAAAATTTCTATCAAGCAGGTATCTGTTCTTACCAGAAAATTCCAAAAAAAAGGGGAAATTAGCAAAATTATCTGGTATCAGAAAAAGCTGTACCAGAAACCAGAAAAATTCAGACAGAAACCAGCAACCTGAGAATCTGTACCAGTACACACAAAAACATGTCACACCAGTTTGATAACACCAAACTTACAACCATAATCCTCAATGGCAACAAGAATTACATACCTTGGTCCAGATCAGTTACAATCGGTCTTGGTGGCAAAGGGAAACTTCACTTTGTCACTGGAACCAAAGAAAAACCCAAACCCGCAAAAACAAATGAGGCAACAGCCGCAGAAACAGCACAAATAGAAGAATGGGAGACCAACGATCAACTGATCATGTCCTGGCTGCTCAGCACAATGGATCCGAAAATCTCAAATGTGCTAATGTATTCTAAAACGGCAAAAGAGATATGGGACAAGGCAAGGACAAGGTATGGCCAAACCAAAAACTTTGCTCACATTTTTAGTCTCAAACAAGAACTCTCCAAAATTAAGCAAGGTAATCTCAGCAATAATGAACTCGTAACCGAAATCATGTCAAAATGGGAGGAACTTAACATATACCTTCCACCAACCACTGATCCGAATGAAGCCCAGAAAAGAGCCGACCAAGACCTGATTTTCACCTATCTCGGAGCCCTTGACCCCAGCTATGAAGCAATCCGATCTCAAATCTTGGCATCGGCCGATATGCCAAGCTTTGACGATGTGGTTGCGAGAATCGAGCAAGAACAGTCGAGGCGATCCCTCATGAACTCGCATCACCCCGAAACCACCGAGAACAAAGCCTTTAAGACTCACTACCACTCTAACCCGAACCCTAGAGGACCGGCCAAGACAAAGGGAGCCGCAGCACCCGACTGGTGCGACCACTGCAAGCGTGCAGGGCACAACCGAGAAGGGTGCTGGGTGCTACACCCTCATCTCCGGCCGGTGCGAAACAAAGGAGGGTGGGGCGGCGGAAAAAAGGAGAAGAGTTTCGGCGGCTTGAGCAAGGGGCCAGACTCAACAAGTGAAGGGGCTGAATCGGCTGGAGTGGGATCCGAAGCAACAAAAGCTCAAGGGGCCGACTCCTCTGGATCCTCTGTGGCGCCAACAGTGCAGCTAGCACAACTCATGACCCAACTGAGCAGCCTATTACAGCAGCATGCTGCAGGTTCATCTAATCCTGTTTTTTTATCTAATTTTTGTGCAAGTTTAAACCAAAATTGTGTGCCAAAAATTGCCAATTTTACCAATTTCTGTCAAAATAAAAAAAACTGGATTGTAGACTCCGGTGCCACCGATCATATGACTTGTCACCAAAATAATTTACAAAACTTTACCAAATTAAAGGAACCTCAATATGTAACGGTTGCTAATGGCAACAAAACTCAAATCCTTGGAACTGGCACAACTGATCTTCTTAACAAGAATGTTAAAGATGTTCTGTACTTACCAGACTTTAATTCTAATTTATTATCAGTAAGAAAAATAACCAAAGACCTAAATTGTGATGTCATTTTCTCACCAAACAAAGTGACCTTTCAGGACCGAGTCACAGGGAAGAAGATTGGTGAGGGAATTTTTAAAAACGGTCTATATTATCTTGAAGACACTATCAATAAATGCTTTGTGTCAATGAGTCCAATAGATCGTGACAAATTACTACACTGGAGATTTGGTCATCCATCTGATCAAGTTTTAAACAAACTTTTTTGTCATAAATTAGACTCTAGTAATTGTGATATTTGTAAGCTTGCTAAACAAACTAGATTACCTTTTCCTTCTTCTACTAGCGTATCAGAAAAATGTTTCGATTTAATTCACTCTGATGTTTGGGGACCGGCTCCTGTTGATTCATATAATAACTTTAAGTATTTTGTCACCTTTATTGATGATTATTCTCGAACAACTTGGATTTATCTTTTAAAAGCAAAAAGCGAAGTATTTTCACGTTTTCAAGAATTTTTTAATTTTATTGAAAATCAGTATAGTGCCAAAGTTAAGATATTTCGATCAGATAATGGGACAGAATATGTCAACAAACATTTTGTCGATTTTTTCAAACAAAAAGGTATTCTACATCAAACCACATGTGTAAATACACCTCAACAAAACGGAGTTTCAGAAAGAAAAAATCGTCATCTCCTTGAAGTCACTAGATCACTAATGTTTCAAAATAATGTCCCAAAGATTTATTGGTCCGATGCTATGCTCACAGCAACTTATCTTATAAATAGGCTACCAAGTGTCAAACTAAAAGACATGAGTCCCTTAGAAATTCTCAAAGGAAGAAAAATAGACCTAGACCACATTCGAGTTTTTGGGTGTACATGCTTTGTCTACATAAAAAGAAATGACAAATTAGATAGGAATTCGGTTAAAACCATATTTCTAGGGTATTCTTCAGAAAAAAAGGGTTATAAATGTTATGATCCAAACAACCACAAACTATACATCTCAAGAGATGTGTCATTCATTGAAAGTGAACCATATTACCAACTAAACAAACAAGACAATAATCATACACAAAGTCAACCTCCTTTGTTATCTCCAAATAGCTTTCTGTTTCCCGAAGGAACACATCAAGAACAGGTAGAGACCATAGAAGAAGACCATCTTGGTGAAGCAAGCGCAAGTTCTTCAGGGGGAGAAGAGGAACGAGAATCAAATGAAGAACCAGCTCAAGAAGAGACTGCTCAACCAACTCAAGAAGAAAGTGGCTTGAGAAGGTCTACACGACAAACTCGGCCTCCTACAAAGTTGAGGGATTATGTATCCCATCAGGTTATGTATCCAATTCAAGATTTTATTTGTTATGAAAAGGTATCTCCTGAATACCAGGCCTATTTGGGTAACATAACTAACCAAACCGAACCAACCAGTTTTGATGAAGCCAAGTTGGACCCACTCTGGCGTAAGGCTATGGAAGAAGAACTTCATGCCTTGGAAAAAAATGACACATGGGACATTGTCAACTTACCAAAAGGAAAAAAACCTGTAGGTTGTAAATGGGTATACAAGATCAAATACAATAGTGATGGTACGATTGAAAGGTATAAGGCTAGGTTAGTGGCCAAGGGATTCACCCAAACTTACGGTATTGACTACCAAGAGACCTTTGCACCAGTAGCTAAGATGAGTACAGTTAGAATCCTGTTATCAGTGGCTACCAACTTAGGATAGAACCTTTTCCAAATGGATGTAAAAAATGCATTTCTTCAAGGAACATTAGAAGAAGAAGTCTATATGACTCTTCCTCCAAGCCATAAACTCACATCAGATCCATCGTCAGTGTGCAAATTAAGGAAAGCGATTTATGATCTAAAACAATCTCCAAGAGCATGGTATGCCAAGCTAAGCTTTTTCCTTCTAAAAAATAATTTCGTTAAAAGCACATCCGATTATTCCATGTTTGTTAAACATTTAGAAAAATCTACCACCATTATCCTTGTCTATGTAGATGACATTATCATCACTGGAAATGATAACGAAGAAATAAAAAGAGTTAAACAATCCTTGAAAAATGAATTTGATATTA
Source organism: Carex parvula (assembly GCA_025461045.1). NCBI lineage: Eukaryota > Viridiplantae > Streptophyta > Magnoliopsida > Poales > Cyperaceae > Carex > Carex parvula. The sequence continues at coordinate 943,384 of JAJGRW010000345.1, read as the reverse complement.
AGGATCTTGGAAAACTCTCATATTTTCTTGGAATAGAAATAGCTCACTCAAGCAAAGGATTATTTCTATCCCAAAGAAAATATGTCCTTGACCTGTTAAAAGAGACTGGCAAGTTAGGAGCAAAACCAGCTGGTACACCAATGGAAACTAACATTAAACTTGGGCCAGAAGATGGTGAACCACTATCTGACATAGGACAGTATCAGAGGTTGGTAGGAAAATTGATTTATCTCACTGTTACCAGACCTGATATTGCATTTGTAGTTAGTGTAGTAAGCCAATTTATGCATGCTCCACGTACCAGTCACTTGAGTGCCATTGATAGGATATTGAGATATCTCAAAGGTACTCCAGGTCAAGGAATCTGGATGAAGAAAAACATTACTAACAATGTGGTTGGATATTCTGATGCAGATTGGGCTGGAAGCTGCGACAGAAAATCAACCACAGGATTTTGTACATTTGTAGGTGGAAACCTTGTGACATGGAAAAGCAAGAAGCAGACTGTTGTGGCACGGTCAAGCGCAGAGGCAGAATATCGAGCCATGGCATCCACAGCAAGCGAGCTTACTTGGATCAAACACTTACTTCACGACATGAAGATAGAGTGCAGAGGACCTATGCAGATGTACTGTGACAATCAAGCAGCACGGCACATTGCATCCAATCCCGTCTTCCATGAAAGAACGAAGCATATTGAAGTTGATTGTCACTTTGTTCGAGACAAGGTGCAATCAGGAGAAATCGAGACACCATTTGTCAGAAGCCAAGAACAACTAGCAGACATCTTCACCAAAGCACTCGACAAATTAACATTTGAAAGTATACTTAGCAAGTTGGGCTCAATCAATTTATTCGAGTCCAACTTGAGGGGGAGTGTTGAGAAGGAATAATGTTAGCCTCAGAATAATATTCATCACAGGCTAAATTAGGCAACAAATAAAGCTAGCCTCAAATTGATAGCTGTCAAGCTATAATTAGTACCCAGCTAGATTTCTGTAATAATTAGGATGTAATTAGGTAACATATCCAGCCAATGCAAAATAGGAAGTAGCCAAACGGCTAGTAGAGATATACATGTAATTTAGGCTATATATATACCCATGTACAGAACATGTAATACACACAACAAGAAAATAAGAACATTTGTTCAGCATATTCTCTACTCTTTAATTTTTCACATAAAATACTCTCTAAAATTTAAAAATATAAAAATGGGTTGGTAGCCGATCTAGTCTCTACAAAGCTATAAACCAAACAGAGTGAGTCTATGGTACTATGCATAGCATGATTTGGTCTGTAATACAAATTAACATTTTCGTTTTCAAAATTTTAATGATCGATCCGAACCATTCAATATGATTTTTATATGAATATGTACTTATAGTTCGAATTATTTATTTTTTTACTATTATTTTATATAAATATGTACTAATTTTGAAACAAAAATATTGATACGTATTATGGACCAATTTGTGATATGCATAGTACCATAGACTCACTCAAACATTAATATTATAAGTTGCTTGATCAATGATCCGTCAATTTTCAAATTATATCAAATTTAACACACAACATATGTAAATTGTATACTATTTCCTGAAAATAAGCACCGGCAATATTTCTATTCTTAAATTTTGTAATGAGCAGAAAATATACATATGTCCGTACACACCTCAATTGCTAATTACAAAAATTCTGCATGTTTAATGAAACCGGAATAGGCATAGGAATTACGAAAGCCTCTTGTTCCTAAATTATTTCAATCTTATTCAACTAGAAAATATTAATTTTCAGTCATTAAAACTTCTACTATTTAATCTTCTTTATGAAATTATGCTATCTCGATAGAATAGAAATGACTTAAATACAGGAGCGAAGTAAAACTTTCAAACTACGATAATATAGGAAGTCAATTTATAGTATTAATAATATTTTACTGTAAATTATATAGAAAATTATATATAAACACATAAAATTTGAAAATAAACGTCATATACACTTAATTCAACCTTACCTAGATACAAAGAGAATAAATTTAACTGCAAATTTTCAATTGAATTTAATTTATTTTACCTTTTTTTATATTTTTTATTCAATTTAATTCCATTCAACATTTATTTCTATTTCCCATACAGTTTTATCTACAATTATTCTATCTTAAAAAGTCAGATTTTAATCTAATAACAAAAATAATATTTTTGTTGGATTATATATTGATTTACTTGTCTGTTTGACCAGATTTACAAAACTATATTTGTTGAATTTTACAGCTTTTTGTCTTGAGATATGATGCAGGTTCATGAAGATATAAAACTTCAATAAATATCAATGATGCATGCACAAATGCTACACATATCAAGAATGTGTTGCAATGAATCAAATAATGGACTAAGAAGACTTATCTCAAGATTAGTATTATTAGAAATCTGTGAAATTGGTTAAATATGCTTGAGATTGAAATAATTTACATAAACCGTTGCAACAGTTATCATAGTGTTACAACAAAATAATTCATATGCTGAAATTCACAGTGCAATCGATTTATTTCGTTGCAACGGTCAAATAAATGTTGCAACATAATAAATCAATTTCGGACCCCAAACTTCCATAGAGTTCCATTGTAGCAATTGTTGTAATGCTTAACAAGCGTTAGGGCTTCCAGCGCAACCAAACTCACTAACTGGGGCTAATCGTTACAACGATTGATACTAGTTACCTTTATTTGTTTCTCTCTCTATAAATATGAGCAAATTTTAGGTTTGAGAAAACAATTTAGCCGCCCCTAATTGCAATATTTCGTATTTTTTTTCAAATCTGGAATTCTTCATTGTTGCTCATGCACAAAACTTCAATATCTATACAACAATCTCAATCATTCTCCACCAAACTCAATCTTGTGTAAGAATTAGAGTGATTTGTGTGAGATCTCTTGATTGTTTCAAATACTTAAGCCTTTAGTGCTCGCGAGCCAATTCCGTGCTCGGGTTGCGTGACTTCCCAAAGTTTGTAAGGGCTCACTGGTTCCACCTTGTACTCCATTCTCATTGGGTAAAGAAAGATGCACCATCAAAAAGGTAATGAAGCTCCGGAGACGTAGGCGTTATTGCCAAACTCCGTAAACAACTCTCGTGTAAAATGTCTCTTAACTCTTCTATTTACTTTACACACACTTGATTAGTTTAAGTTTATTCTTGTTTCCGCCAAGAATAATTCACACACACGTTAGTTAAATACATTAGTGGTGAATATTAAATTACTTAAGTATTAAAATTTGAAAGATCCCATATTCACCCCTCTAGCCGTTAGAGTCCAACAATTTTGTGTAAGAAATCTCACATTCGAAATATGAATAAAAAAATTTATCGTGAATAATTTGTCATTTGGATGGATTTGACCCCTAATTTAAAAAAGAAAAATCTTATTAAAAAAAAACTTGTGCTATTATTTGGTGGCACGTGAAGGGAAGAGAAATTTGTACTGGCAAGTGCGGTTACAGAACAGCGGGGAGTTAGGAAATAAATAAGTGTTAATTAGATTAATTAAATGCTCACGTGAAATGACATCAAAAGAAATCGGGACTGGTGCGCTGTTCCATTATGTTGCCTACTTGCGCACATATTCAAAAGCTAACAATGTGCGATTGGATCAAATCGAAAATCACAAAATATGTACATGTTGGGATTGGTTTTGTCCAAAGGGTTTGAGACAAAGTCTCATTAAGTCAAGCTTAAACGTCCAATTTATATTGAGATTCGTGCAAATATATTTAAAACTTAATAAATTTAAATGGCTCATTGAATCTAAATGTCTGTGCGGATTTTGATGTAGATCAGACGGTTTATATCCGGCTTTGGATGAGACTTTGTCCAAAGCCGTTTGGACAAAACCCCCACCCGTACATGTTAACTAGTGTTAACCAGTGTTGTAAAAAACGTCAGTTTAGACTGATTAATTGGCCGATTAGTCGTTGGCGGTGATCAAACCGTTACGGATTTTTTCGACTAATCGGCTGATTATTTATGATTATGACTGATTATTTTCAATTATTTTCGATTAATTAGTTGGTGGTACTTTGTCTGTCCGACGACCGCATAATGTTATTTACAACACTGATGTTAACTTTATTATTTGAAAATATGCCATTATATTGAAAATTTTATATGCATTTTGCTAACAAACATTTCGTTAATTTCTTTTTAAGAAAAAAATGGCGGTTCTGTTTTTTAAAATATATATAAATATTTTTTATTTAAATTGTGAACATGCGACCCTCTACAAGAAGAATAAGCTGTACCAGTACCAGAGCAGCGCAAAAAAGAAGAAGAATAATTCTAGCACACATTTAAAAATTTTGTATACATTATGTTTTAGTATACATTTATAATAATAGCCGTTAAATTTCTAAAAACAGAAAACTAAAATTATATCACTTTTGTTTTTTTTTTTTTTCAACAGATGTACATATTTAAGGGTGCACAGAAAGCTCATGATTCGAAACTTAGTTCGGAATCAATTTGGATTCAACTCGTTAATAACTCGAGTTGAAACTGACTCGGTTGATTTATGAATCGAATCCAAGTTACCCCCAACTCGGTTGGACTCACACCAAACCCTAATCCATATATTTCTAATTTCTGCGTCCCCAAACTTTATACCTGTTTGTCACAATATTTGGTAATTTAATAAATTATGCACTATTTTTTTTGTTTTGTTAATTTGTTAGATTTTGTATTGTTTTGTTAGACTTTATCTGCTTGGTAATTTTTAATTATGTACTATTTTTGTATTTTCGTAATTTTTAATTATGTATTGGCCATTGTCTCATTATGTACTATCTTTAATTATGTATTATTTTGGTAAACTATGTAATATTTTTTTTGTTAGAATTAAATTAGATTGTCTCACTATGTACTATATTATGAGTCACGAGTCGACTCGCTTCGACTCGAGTTGCTTGCGAGTTGATTCTAAATTGGAGTTTCTGTTCGGAACTGGATTAGCAACTTGGACTCAACTCGGCTCATGAGCAGCCCTAACATATTGAATGCAAACAATTTCTTTCTATATAATAATAAAATCCTTCTTGGATAAAAAAAAAGGAAAGTTACCAAACATTTCAAATTTAAATTGTAGCATTAAATATATTTAAAGATAAAATATACATAAAACTTGAATAGTTGGAAGCATGCTAGAATTAACCTCATTAATTATATCACTCTATCGAATTTGTTTCTGACAGAGTTCAAAAGATTTCTGATTGATTATATGTATGTGAGAGTGTTTTTCAATTTTTTGTGATATATTTTCCAATTAGATTTTAATATTTAAATCACAATAAATAATTCAGATTGCTTGTTTGCTAGTACCATATACAATTTACAATTCCAAAATAATTCAACAAAGGGCAAAGTTAAATACTTTGTTTTTTTATTAATGCATATAAATATACTAAAATATTAATATTAAAAAAAATATGTTCATAATATGAAGATATTATATGCACAGTCGATCGTAATAAATTTCCCATTTATTGGAAAAAAATACTAATAAATAACAATTTGAAAATCATGCATAAATTTTGTTACTATCACATGGTTCATAATTTTATGATTTAGCACCTTCCCCATACTCATAATTAAATGAAGATTCGAACTCCAAAGTGCTCCAACTTAGAATTCTCACACGACACGACGCAATTATCTCCTTCAAGAAAACATGACATAAAGCAAAATGTTAGACCTGTGGCGTGGGTCCCAGATGAAAAAGGCTCAGCATCTCGTCTAAAGCACCATCCATTAAGGTCCCATTAAGGTAAAACAGATCAGATATTAATCTATTAAATGGCTGCCAGTGCCTCCCAGTCAGCATCAACTTCGCATTTCAATATACCTCGTGATGGTTGATTCTCTGTGGCAATATATTTGTAGCTTTTCCATTTTATGAAATACTGTTATGTAGTTGTTTTAGCAAAAAAAATCTATGAAAATGATCAGCGGAGGAAAAATTGTGAGGAAATAAACAACCTTTTTAATTTGCAATTCATTTAATTTTTCTTTTTCTTCTTCTCTTCTAATTTCACTATAATTCTTATGGGGCTTTTGAAAAGTTTTTGGTAACCGTTTAATATATTAAGTTACTATATACATATATATATATAGAATCTGGCTAATATGCTATGTGTATATAAGGGCCCCTTCGTGCTACGGCTCACTTTTGAGTTTTCAAAATCCTAACGGTCGATCCGAATCGTTCAACATGATCTACATATGAATATGTACTTGCAAACCAAATTTTACATTTTTTTGAATTTTTTTACTATTTATTAAGCCACTTTGAAAATCGCCGATCCAATGGTTCAGCAGATTTTACTGTTGTGTACAAATTAGTGTTTTTTCAAAGTGGCTTAATAAATAGTAAAAAAATTCAAAAAAATGTAAAATTTGGTTTACAAGTACATATTCATATGGAGATCATGTTGAACGGTTCGGATCGACCGTTAGGATTTTGAAAACTCAAAAAGTGAGCCGTAGCACGGAGGGCCCTTATATACGCGTAGCACCGTAGCACTGTCATATATATATATATATATATATATATATAAATTGCTAATATGCTATGCATAGCATAGAGGGCTTCCGTGCTACGGCTCAATATTTGAGTTTTCAAAATCCTAACGGTCGATTTGAACCGTTCAACATGATCTCTATATGACTATGTACTTCCAAATCAAATTTTACATTTTTTAGAATTTTTTTACTATTTTTTTAGATAGGTAGAAAATCACTTGATCTGAAAATTCTGTACCATTCAGATCAAGTGTTTTTCTACCTATCTAAAAAAAAGTAAAAAATTCTAAAAAATATAAAATTTGGTTTGCAAGTACATATTCATATGGAGATCATGTTGAACGGTTCGGATCGACCGTTAGGATTTTGATAGCATAGAGGGCCTCCGTGCTACGGCTCAATATTTGAGTTTTCAAAATCCTAACGGTCGATCCGAACCGTTCAACATGATCTCCATATGAATATGTACTTGCAAATCAAATTTTACATTTATTAGAATTTTTTTACTATTGTTTTAGATAGGTAGAAAAACACTTGATCTGAATGGTACAAAATTTTCAGATCAAGTGATTTTTCTATCTATCTAAAAAAATAGTAAAAAAAATTCTAAAAAATGTAAAATTTGGTTTGCAACTACATATTCATATGGAGATCATGTTGAACGGTTCGGATCGACCGTTAAGATTTTGAAAACACAAATATTGAGTCGTAGCACGGAGGCCCTCTATGATATGCATAGCATATTAGCAATTTCCTATATATATAGTGAGTGGCTACTCTACTTACATAAGCATATGAGGGCATATGCTTATAAGTCATTTTTGCGTTTTCAATGTTTAAATGGTCTATTGGAAGCGCTCAACATGTTCTCCATATTAATATGTGTTTGGAAACGAAATTTTATATTTTTTGGAATTTTATTACTATTTGTTTAGAATTTTTCAAAATAGCATTTTTCAGATTTTTTTTTATTATTTTTTTTTACCATATTAAACCACTGTTTTGAAAAATTATAGAAAAATAGTGAAAAAATTTCAAAAAAGGTAAAATTTTGTTTCCAAACACTTATTAATATGGAGAACATGTTGAGCGCTTTAGATCGACCATTTGGATATTGAAAACGCAAAAATAACTTATAAGCATATACACTCATATGCTTATGTAAGTAGAATAGCCAATTAACAATTTTTATTTGACAAGAGTGATTGAAAGATTTAAATGATAGGAAAATAAAGAAACACTCTCAACATTTAATATGTACACTTTTCTATTAAATGCGAAACACTTAGATGTCGATATACATTCATGTTGTTTTTTCATGTTAGTTATAAACTTACATATATCAATACAATCTACATATAATTATATTTGATGAAATTATACGCAAAAGTTTGTCAGGCAAGCAATCTGTAAATGAAGTTAATATGGCTATATTACAAGTCCATTATTAGTTCTAAATATTTCTGGGATTTTTTTAATAGTGCTATCAACATTATCATGCATGCTAACAATTGTCACATGATCCTATCAAATCATAAATAGGATCATGATGCAAATATTATAAACCATTTCTTTTTAATTTAAGCAAATAATAAAAAAAAAAGAGATCTAAGATTGCATATCTTGTTTGGATTTAATTTTGAATCATCATAAATTTGCGGTCATGATGAGGTTCCTAAGATATGAGCATATCAAACAAATAATGACTTTCATATTAGATTCACTTATTAGATATTTCTGAAAATAATTTATATTCAATGCAATGCAAGTACAATGAACATAATTTTTACTATATTTAACCCTGAGACACGAACCATGACATGCACCTACATCTATTCCAGATAAAAGATTTAGTCTATAAATAGTGACACTTATTTTTAATTCATAAAAAATATGTCTAAAGTGCAATGCTAAAAAAAAAGAACAAATAATAGAGATTGTAGAATTCGTACAAATTCCCTGCAAATATTTCATGATGACACAAATTCAATCTTTTATTCATATAATTTTTCTTTACCTGATAAAAATGAAACGATTACTATATAAAAATAATTTCATCATGTACAAAATTTCAACATGATTTACAAATGGACTTGGGATGTCCGATCTGCTTTAAAATTGTTCATCTGCTTTAAAATTTGTACGAATAATTTATTTTAAAATTGTCTCATAAATCTGAATTCCTCGCATGAATTTGATCTTATTCCCATTGGAACGCCCCTTTTCCTTTGCAAAAATGATTGTTCGCACAAACTTCACACATTTTTCTTGGCCACAGAGAATCTACAAAATGTTCAAATTATATGTCCATGCGCAATCCTACTTGTCTAGGAAAAAGGCGACCCACCTCAGCCGTCCATCCACTCTAAAGTCCAAAAATCTGGAAGAATCTCTATTTCTTTTCTTAAGTTTCGTTTTCTTTTCTTTTCTTTCTTTTCCTTTGGCTTTTCTCTCACCACCTCCTTTCAAACTAAGTCCTGCCTAGCTGCCTTCCTTTCCCCTTCCAAACCAAGCAAAACCAAACCAAATTTCAAGTACAATATCTCTCTGCTATCTTACCTTCTAAAGTTTCTCTCCTTCCTTCTACCATGGTACAAAGAAAAGAACCCACAAAGCTCAAATCCAAATCCAAAACCAAACAAGTTTCAAAATCAAAACCACACTCTTTTGATCTCGATGAGAGCACCATAACCATAAGCAAAGAAACAGCTTCCACAGATAATACCAAGAATAGAACGATGAAATATTTACCAAATTACATGAAACCCACAAGTAGCTCAGATGCAAGGAAAGAGAAAGATCAGTTGCAGGTAACTCACCATAACTCCCCATCTATCACTAATTCAAGTAGAAAATCTAACCCAAAGAGCTCTTCTTCTCCCCCTTCAGTTACCTCCAAGAGAAAAGCCTTAACCCCTTTTTTAAAGAGAAATAAAAGTAAAGTTCTGTTTCAAAAACTGAACTTAAACAGAGCAACATGCTCTTCAACCCTGAAAGATTCAAAATTTCCCAAATTTCTGGATTTGAACCCGGGTGGTACCGAATCAGCCGGTAATTCGGCGGTACGGGTTTGCCCCTATACCTATTGTTCACTAAACGGCCATGTGCATGAGCCGATGCCTCCATTAAAGAGCTTCTTAGCATCCAAAAGGAAATTGATCAAGACCCAACAGAGCATGAAGCTCAAAGGATTCTCTCCTTTTAGAAAAAGGGAACCCAAGCGGAGCGAGAAGGAAGTCTCCCCTTTGATCCAAGAGGTGGTGAATGATTTCATTGTTGAGGTTTATGCTAGTACTAAGGAGAAAATAATTGATCCAACGAAAACAGATGAGGTGGTATCGACAGCGTCAGACCTGAAAAGTGATTTTTCGGTAGAAGAGATGGATGCCACAGTCAAACTTGTTGAGTATGTGAATTGTGACCAGGAAGTATGCGCGATTAGCGAGAAAATTTCTGATCTAGTAGTAGAAGAGGCTGAAGAGGAAAATCCTGTTGTTTTTTATGAGAACTGTAACAAATTTGAAAGTTTCAAAGAATTTGATGTGGATTTCATGGAGGATGAAGATGTTTTCTCTGACAGCGAGAGTTTCTCCTCTGAGCGCACCGATGGTGGTTCCGATCGATCGCATGACCAATCGTTTGAGCTGAAAGCTGAATCAGTTGTTGAGGAGATGCATTTGAGTGTTGCCTCAGAGAGTGAAATTCAGAATCAAATGGGGAGTGGTACCGGAGAGGAAGGAATTGAAGAGGCCAAAGAGGATATAAAATTAAATTCCCCAGTCGATTTGGAAGAGAGAGGTGATTGTACCGAGTCTGAGGTGGTTCCTGAAAGGAAAGATGACAAACTCCCAGAAATTGAACCATTTGATTCCTCAAACAATGAAATTCCAAGCCAACTTTTAGAAAATATTGGTGATCAAAAGTTAGATTCCGTTGTAGATTTGGATAAAGTGCTTCCTGAAAGGAGAGAGGAGAAACTCTCTGAAATTGAAGCATCTGCTTTCTCAGGAAATGAAATTGCAACCCAAGTTTTAGAAAATAGTAGTCAAGAAAAAGAAGATGAAGAAGAAGATGGCAAAATACTAGAAGTTGAAACACCCAATTCCATTATAGAACAAAAGGAGAAAGAAAACCACCAAGAGGAGGGAACTGAGGTATCCGGAACTGAATCGGATCATGCAAGCGAAGAACAAACCAAACCAAAAGAGCTGCAAGAGGAGGTAATTGGTACAATAATAGAAGAAAATGGTCAATTACAAGCAGTTGAGAATCTCACTTGCGCTGAAACTGAGATGGACCATGAAAGTGAAGAACCCGAATCTTGTCAACCAAAAGAGGAAGCAATTGTTTCGGAGATTTCTCAAGTCGATCAACTCTGTGGTGTGTTCGGTGAAATGCACATAGAGGGAGAAGACTACTCCTTTGACCCCACATGTGAGCAGAAGAACAGGCTGATCATAGCCAGGAGGCGGCCGATGAGCGGTGAAGACGAGTACATGAGGGGGTTCAACCCAAGGGCTCCACGATTCTTACCGGCCGAACCCGATCTGGAATCTGAGAAGGTCGATCTGAGGCACCAGATGATGGATGACAGGAAGAATGCCGAGGAATATTTGCTTGATTATGCGCTTCGAAGGGCGGTTAATCAACTGGCGCCGGCAAGAAAGAAGAAGGTTGAGCTGCTGGTTGCGGCTTTTGAGAAGGTCGTACCGGTACCAGGAGGGCGCGTAACTTGTAGTTGATATGTTGTTCTACTTAGAGGTATGCCACCTTTTGATACAAACTTTTTTTCATGTTTATATTTTTTCAAAAAGATATCAATATAAATGAAGAAGAAAATAAATCCAGTTTTATTTATGTGATGTGGCGAAAAATTATGGACTTATGGTCCATAAATCTATTTAAGCAGATATTTTTTAAAAAGGGGAACCATCATTTTAAGTTTCCATTTTATTTGCATTTAGACCTTTCTGAAATTCACTGGATTACATATAGTGCTAAAAGGTGGAAATGCAGAGATATCTCTGACTAAGATGCTGTATAAGTTATGGCCAAAATTCCATCTTATCATATTTCCTGTTGCAATATTGATACCCCCTAAGATTTTATAATAGCATCTGTTTGAGTTTATGTTTATAATGGCATCTCAATTTCGACATTATTTATCCCATGCTTTTGCTACTGATCTTTATTTAGTTAAAAAATATCATCTCCTTGTGGAATTCTGACCAGCTTGTTTTTTCATTTTTTTCTTTTTGTGTTGCAGCTAATGCCTGACACTGATCAAATAGATAACCCAATTGGTAGCTGCGGTTTTAGTGCCAGGTACCAGCAAAGGGAAAAGAGAGAGCTTAGTGAAATAACAACCGAGTTCAGGCTCATTGATAATGTAAATACATGTCATGTAATTTAGCGATGGTAAGGTGAGATGAAATCTTTGGGTTAACAATGGTTGTGGACGAATTGAATTATTATCCCTTCTATAAAAAAATTATGCATATGCATATGCATATCTTACATTATGTATGAAAATTTTCTGTTATGTATTCTCTCTCTCGAGAGAATTTGTGTTCAAGTCTTGTTTCAAGGATGTGTTATATGTGTAGTTATGACATGTTGCAAATTATACTTAAAAAAGGACATTGCAAAAAAATATTTTCAAATTAGGTTATAAAAAAAAGAGGAGGGTTCAAATGCCTCCATTTTTTGTGCCTCCACCATGCCTCCATTTTTTAAAACTTTAATAACTCAAATTTTAAAACTTAAAAGTCAAAATAAAACTGTTAGATATGATCTACATCATTTTATTTATGTGCTCATAAAAAATTATCACATTTTGATTTTGTTTTTATGTGAATCAATAAGTTGAAAAATCAACGTTGTAGAAATTATCCACATTAGTACGTTTTTTACAAGTTCTTGATGACAACTAAAATAAAATTGAAATGTCATAATTTTTTACACGTATATAGATAAAATGATGAAGATCATATCTAATGGTTTTATTTTGACTTTTAAGGTTTAAATTTTAAGTTATTAAAGTTTTAAAAATGGAGGGATGGTAGAGGCATGAAAAATGGAGGCATTTGAACCGTCCTCTAAAAAAAATCCTATTAGGAAACAACGTTTATTTCTATGAGCGGGGATTTTCCAACGGACATCGAATTATCCATCCATTATCCGATTTTGATGTTCTATTTGCATTGAGATTCGTGCGAATAAATTTTATATATAATAATCTCAACCTCTGTGAATCTAAACTGTCCGCACAAACCTTGATACTGATCGAACGGCTTAGACCAGCCATTTTTTTTTTTTTTCCTTTTTTCTGTTTTTATATCTATATTTTTAGTGATATAAATGGTGCTTAATGCATTAAATAACAGTACCAGAGTGGTTTCGTGTCTGTATCTACCTTTCATAAATCAGAGCTTCCAAAGAAAAGAACGGCTCAATTAAAAAAGTATATAATTTGAAAACATTTAAAACAGAGTGTGACAAAGATATGTGAAGAAGCTAAAACTGAAGCAGAATCTTAGACATTAAATTAAAAGGAGGCACTATGGCAATTGACTTATAGGCTCTATAACTATATAGCTTAACTATTTAAAATTCTCACATGAATCCAAAACATGTGGTGTATCATATAGTCACACCGTCCCCTAAGCAGTCTCTTTCAAACTATATTAAATTTCATTGAAAGCTACATCTTGAACTCCTAATTATTTCATGCGTGTCATCAAATTATATTAGAAGATTTAAACTAGATAATACCAAGCAAAGTGGCTAGAATCCAAAATTAGCTTCTTGTATAATCCAAAACGTTTACCCAAACTCTAACTAACAGGTGACAACAATGCAAAAGGATAAACACTACAAAAGAAAAAGAAAAAAATGAGTTAATGACTCACTTAGAAAACTACAGTTCTGTTTGCATATATAATAATTTCATAATTTTTCATAGTTAGGAACAAAACTGTTCAATCAAATATGATGGAATATGAATACTAAAATCACATGAGCTTGGTTGAAGATAAGAAGCTCAATCAACTGTGAGATTGATAGCATGATTTCAAAAGATAAAATTACTAAATCAACAAACACCTAGCTTCAACCAAGGACCAAGTTACTACAAAATTCAGCAATTAATTACTCTTTAATTAAGAAATATTAAAAAAAAAAAAACAAATAGAAAGCTTACAACTCAAAACAAAGAATACCCAAATAAATTTACATTACAAAAGCAAAATAGTTGAATGATTCTCGCATGATAGATGTGACCTATTTGATCTCAAACACAGAAACCAAAACTAGTTCTTCCTGGATACGTGATTCTTCATTTAATCATCTCCAATCCCTAATTTCTCACCTACTTTAATCTCGGGGTTATCACATAAAAGTTGATGTAGTTCCTTATAGTGACTCTCTAATTTGTTTGAAGATGAATCCACCTTAGAACAATAAATCTCTTCAGAATGGTCGTTCGAATCCATTGACGTTAAGAAATCACCTTTTTGAATGGTTTCATTATAAATTCTTTGCGCATTGTCACTTGAAATAGCTTGGACAGCCTTCTGTATTTCTTTTAGCCTCTCTCTAATCTCAATGTTAGGTATCAATTTCTCGACTGAACTCTCTGGCAGGCATGCCACTGCACTGTGCAGTTAGGGAAAAAAAAACAACAGTTGAGAGTTAATTAGGAACAATTGTTAATTTGGTAATAATCGACTTCATCTCACACTTTGATACATAACAAAGGAACACAAACAACGGTATTTGAAAGGGCTCGACTGCAAATTAAACCCACTATTTTGTATTTTTCAAACATGACATTGAACCCATACTTTTCTCGCTACTGCAACAGACTCCCTTTTTAGATATTTGCAAATACACCCTACTGTTAAAGCAAAGTTTTCAAGTAATAAAATGACAACTAGATTAGCATTGATTGTTCTCATCTTAGCTTAACCAAATTGCCTTTAAAGCATTACATAAAAATACCTCTTTGGTTGACTTCTGCTTGATGCTCTTTTTACTTAATCCAAAATATAAAATAACATAAACTTGAAGAACAGTTTATAAATCAGAAGAGAGAACTGTTTATTTTTAATTCTTTAAAATATACCAAGTAATTCCCCTGACAAGACCCCACTTTTTACCAACTCGAACAGATTGCCTAAAGCCAACAGTAAAGCCCTCTTGTGCCGAAACCTCCTTTCCTTCAGTTATTCCCTCCCGATAACCCATCTGAAATCATGTTAGAACCTCAATTATATTAATTCAGGAAATAAAATATATAAATAAATAAATGAACAAATGAGAAGTCAGAAAGATAGTTACTTATATGCTGAAAAAATAGTGCTGCGCTCTTCACAAAAAAAAAAAGGTTCAATAGTTACATAAGAAGAATTTTTTGCAAAGTCGCTCCCAATAAATTATGATTTTGAAGTATCGTGACATTTGAAGTTTTGAATATCACCTAGTAACAATCAACTGATAAATCAAGATGAAGTGGAAAAGATTAACTTCTAATATTTTCATTTATAATCAAATCACTTGAAATAGGGTACATGCAAACTTAAATAAGGCCGGCTTGACTTATGATCATCATATCAGTTTACACTTAGATACGAAAAGAGGAAACTACATTTAGGGTGAAAAGTCAACAAAATGTCAGGTGTTTAAAGTAAGAAATAGCGGTTGCTATTACAAAAATGGAAAACAACTTCAAACTTTAAAAAGAAAAGGCTATCAAAAATTATTCGTCAAAATACCGTGTGAAAGCGGTTGTGCCTCCAATTCCATTCTCGGCTTAGGTTTGATCCATGATTCGAGTCTTCATCAGAGTCATCACCCCATATTTCTACTTCAGGATTATCTTCACCAGTATTAACTACGAAAAAGGGATGATAAGTTACATAATAGAGTTACTGATAGGTCACAAATAAATTTTGTTTGTTTCAGTAATTTTCTTACGCAAATCCTCTACAAATGGATGCATTAGACAGTGTCTTTTCAGTTCCGGTTACAAGCTGGTACAGTGCCAGAACCGAAATAACCGAAGAGAACTACATTCATGGTGCTAAAAAAAAAATACATTTGGACATATACCCAAATGGTGAAGTCATGAGCATTAGAGTACTGGCATAAAACTGGTGCAGTAATGGTACAGAATTTCGATGCCGTCAACCAGATCCCGAATAACCAACTATATATATATATAAGTCAATATAAAACATCTTATGCAAATCCTCCACAAATTGATGCATTAGACAGTGTCTTTTCAGTTCTGGTAACAAGCGGATGCAGTGTCTGATAACCAAAGAAAAGAGTGCTACAGGCACAATGGAATTTCGTGCTGTCAACCAGATCCCAAATAACTAACTCTATAAAATTATAGAAATTTCAATAAGAAATCCCTTACCTTTTGAATTGCTCTGATCATCAAATTTGCTTGATTGCACAATGGATGCCTCCATTTTTAGCTCAACAACGAGGTTGCTTGAAATTTGAAAATATCTTACCTTTTCTAAATTCACTTGTCAAATGACTCGTTTCTAACGGAGAAGAGGTCGGAGGTCAAGGAGGAGATGCGCGCATGAGTTCCTCTCGGCGGCGGCGGTCAGAGCGGTGAAACTGAGAAGAGAGCACAAGTAAAAGTTGGAAATAATCTGCTGTTAGAACCTATTATTCAGATACCAACCGTCGATCTTCCGTCATTTTTATTAATATCCAAAGTTTAATAGAAATTGATTATTATACCGGAAATCCCAGAATTTCCGGGTTTCACCAAAAATGTCAAAACTGGTCATAAATGACCAGTTTACTCTCTAAAAAATGACCGGTTTACTTTTTTTGTGTGTGTGTGTGTGTGTATACACTATGAAGAATAATAAAATCTAACACTGAAAATTCGAATTTTTTGTTTAAATTATTTGTTAGATTACTTGTTTAGATTTATAATTACCATATTTATACTAAAATACACTAAATTACTTGAAATTATGTTGAATTACACTATATTACATTAAATTATGTTGAATTACATTACATTACATTACGCTAAATTACGGCAAATTACGGCAAATTACATATGAATAGGGACGATATCTTCACTGAAAAGGCGAAAAACGACGACGAAACTTTGAACAGCCATAAAAATGGCGCTCGAGTGTTCGATTTCAGCAAATGACCACTTTTCGGAAAGCTTGCGAAAAGACGCATGCGTCCGTGACAATTACATGGTTTTTTGAAATTCAGAATTGCCAAAAAACAAAGGGAAGAACCTCAAAACTTGAGTTGAAGTTTCTGATTAAGATTTTTATTTCTATTATTCTATCTTAGTAGCTCAGTAAATTAGTTATATAATGAACTTGTAGAATACCAATTTTTACTATTTTCGGAATTTTTTACTATTTTTTATGATTCATGAAAGATGGTACAAAATCGGTCTACTTTAGCGTAATTTACCGCATTTTTATCAATTAGTGAAGTTATTGTAATTAAATGTAATTTAACGTAATTTAGTGTAATTCAACATAATTTATTGTAATATAGTGTAATTCAACATAATTTCAAGTAATCTAGTGTATTTTAGTATAAATATGGTAATTATAAATCAAAAGAAGTAATCTAACAAATAATTTAGACAAAAGATGCGAATTTTCAGTGTTAGATTTCATTATTCTTCATAGTGCTAAAAAAAAAAAAAAAGAGTAATGGCCGGTTTGAGCATAAATATTAATTTCTACTTAACTTTGGATATTAATAAAAATATCGGTCGATCTTTGTTAAAATTCGCGTATAAAAAACTTATTCATAAATGAAAAAATTTGAACTATTATATATTAATTCAAAGGAATAACAGCAGATTTATTTCAGTAAAAGTTACACGTACCAATTTAAAATGCTCGCCGCAGGGATACGGAGCGGATAGTAATGAAATTATATTCACATTTCTTATTCATTTTCCATACGGACTGGATATTTATTAAAATAATATAAAAAGTTATTAAAAAATACTAAAATTTATAATATTTATTTAATTATAATAGTGAATAATATAATTTTTCATAATATATATTATAATATATGGTATATCTACTATTCAAATATGGATAATTGAAAAATAAAACTATATTAATATTCTTATCACATAGATATCGGATACCCACATCTAATTTTTTGAATATAGATTGAATACGGATCGGATATTATCCATTTTACACCTATCGCCTCATGATCTCCGCATTTAATAATTAATTAGAAATCTCTATTTTAAGACCATAAAATCAGAATTATGGATGTGATTTCAAGATCAACTCCGTGTTGATGAATGCGGAGCCGTGATTTTTATTTTTACCCAAAAAAATATATATTTTAATATAAATAACCACGTTTTTAAAAGAATTTTATTTCTACCCAAACCGCAAATAATATTT
This sequence comes from Carex parvula, assembly GCA_025461045.1. NCBI lineage: Eukaryota > Viridiplantae > Streptophyta > Magnoliopsida > Poales > Cyperaceae > Carex > Carex parvula. The sequence goes on along the minus strand of JAJGRW010000345.1, from coordinate 925,374 downwards.
GCGGTTTGAATTAACAATTCAAACCGCAAATAATATATGCGGCTTGAATTATTAATTCAAACCGCAAATATTATTTGCGGCTTGAATCTTTTTTTTTTTTTTGAAAACTTATAACTACGGGGGAGAGCAGAGAGAGATTGAGGAATAAGAGAAGGAGGAAGAGGAAGAGGGAGACCTGGAGAGGAGCTCTGAAGGAAGGAGGAGGAGGAGGAGACGGAGAAGTTTGTCAAATCAGGTAATTTTTTTTACATACGTATTTACTGTTAATTACATACGTATTTACTGTTAATTACTGTTTATATACGTATTTACTGTTAATTACTGTTTATATACGTATTTACTGTTAATTACATACGTATTTACTGTTAATTACTGTTTATATACGTATTTACTGTTAATTACTGTTCACTACTGTTAATTACTATTCACATACGTATATATTGTTAATTACTGTTCATATACGACTATTCACAACTGTTCACAATTGAAATCAGTAAACTGACCAAATATTTGTCATTTATGAATGTAGTTTATTGGCCATGTCTATTGCAATTTCAATACATTTTGGAGGAAAGTTCATAATTGACCAGCATGGAGTACGTTACTCCTAATCTGCAGCAAATACGTATTGGGTTGATGAAAATTTCTCATTTGAGCAGTTGCAATCGCTTATTTATGAAGCGAGCGGCTACAATAGGAATCGTTTCCAATTACAAATTCAGGCCCGAATGGTCCACGCAGGAAAGTATGTCAAAATCACATTGAGAGATAACGGGGCATTGAGAGGTCTAATAGCGCAGGTTTTGAGGTCTGGCGAATCATTATTGGAAGTTTTTGCACGCAGAATTCGCGAAGAGTCAGGGGCCGGAAGTTCAGACCAAAATTCGGTTGCCCAACATTATCAAGAAGATAATGAACCACACACTCCTTTTATCGTAATGCCTGTACCAGAACCGGAACCAGAAATATACAATAATTCACCCCAATCTCCACCTTTTGTCCCACCACGAGTACAATGTCCACCTTTTGTCCCACCTATATCCATGTATGAAGGTCCTTCATCCTTACCTGGGCCTGAACCAAATCCTCACCCCAGACCGCCACCAGTACAGGAAGATCCAAACGAGTCGGAATGAATTTATAAACGAGGTACCGGAGGAGAATCTGCAAACTGGGGATGAATTGGGGGAAGGAGACTGTGACATTAATGATGAAGGAGAATCTGCACCTTTCCGGCCAGTAGCGGTATAACCGTCATCTTCGAATATCTGTGCTCGAAGAAAATCACCGTAATCTCACTCCAATCTCTATTCCAGTGATTACAGTGTCTTATCCTGTAATTCATATGTTAGTTGCAATTTAAAGCCAAGAACTAATGTTAAGTACAAAAATGCTAAAAAGAACATAACTTACCCGTGTAGCCTCATGATCACAGATCTCGGGACATCTGGATCTGCGGGGATGAGTGGAGGAAAATCAAACTGACGGAGCACCCGGTCTGGATAGTGGTGCTCCACTATCCAGAAGCACACCAGCGGTCCCCTGTAGAGCCACATCTCATGATCATCCGCTACAATCTGCGGCAGCCTCCCCTCAGTGTATAGCTCATGGTACGAAGTCCAGCTCACCTGCGTCTCACCCAGACTCTGAATCTGAGATCGGACCAACCTGATACCTATTGGCTTTCTGTGAGGGTTGTCCTTGTACAAGTGATGTCCGTACCATTTCTACCCAAACCGCAAATAATATTTGCGGTTTGAATTAATAATTCAAGCCTCATATATTATTTGCGGTTTGGGTAGAAATAAAATTCTTTTAAAAACGTGGTTATTTATATTAAAATATATTTTTTTTGGGTAAAAATAAAAATCACGGAATGCGGAGGGCACAATTGTCTTCGATTTTATTGTTTTTATTATGTCTTTTACTTTAAACACTTTAATGATTTAAAATATAAAATTTAGATGTAAACAAAAATTATTAGATATGATTTATTTTTTATGCACGTTTAAATATAATTATATTTTAATTTGATTTATTTAGTATCAAGAGTTTGTGAAAAATCTAATAATGTGAATAATTTTCAAATGTTAACGCATCAATTTATATAAAAATAAAATAAAAAGTTAAGAGCTTTTTAAAAAATATCACTTTTTAATTCTCACGTTGACAAAATTATGAATTTTCATTCACTAATAACTAATTCTAATTTAATGTGACAATTTTTAATTAATTTTAAAAATAAAGATGCTTTAAGTTAATTGATGCAAATTTATATATGACATAAGTGTCTACGCAATTCAACTTAAATTTGTTTGCCTGTTTTTAGAACATTATTTATCTATAAAACTGATTGCTTGGCAGCCCCTGCCAATTCATCAAAAAAAAAAAAAAACTGATTGCTTATAGTTTTCTTGATTTGGTCTTAGATTATAGTTTGCATCATGTATTAATTGAAATTAGTGATGACAAGATTGTAAAAGTGGCAATCTATCTCATCTTAATTGGTAGAGACAACCCTGAAAAAGGTAGGTCTAAGAAGAGGTAATTAGAGATCTAACATAAATAGATATTCAAGAAAAGAGGTGACCTAAGAAGAAAATTAAATGCTAATTATGAGACAATTTCACATATTAAACACCAATTTTATTTTTCAATACTTTTATTTTTTGTAACTATTATCTAGTTTGATTTATTCCTGATTGTTATTATTGTTTTTTACTTAAGAATAATGTTAATATTTGATTTACTCTAATTTCTATGATAAAAAAATTGTAGGACTTATATTAAACTTATTTTATAAATAAATAAATATATATCAATAGTGGTTAGTAATTTAACATTAAGAACAAGATGAATTGAAAAATACAACTAAAAGATATAAATAACTGGCTTTCACACATAATTCATTTTTATTCATGATTTAGAGTATGTATTGATTTTAAAATTCACTCCAAAATTGTGAGTAGATTCTAACAATTGAAAAATAGTGTGAAAAACGAATAACCACTTAGGTTGAAAATTCCATATTTTAATGGGTCAAATTGACATATTTATTTCTTATCTTTTTTACTTCTAAATTGGCCATTCTTCTCATGAAATAGAAATGAACCAAATTCTGGAGATGAGAAAAATTGAACTAATCAGCAGATCAAGGTTTATTGAGAAAAATTAAGCCTTATATAGATAGGACCTTAAGATTATGATTTATTGTCTTGTATGTGGTGTTTTTTTGAGAGAAAGTCTTGTATGTGTTAAAAATCAATTAAATAACAATTCAAAATTGAGACATAACGTTCGAGAATGAAAACGTAGTCTTGGTTTGTCGACTCGTTGCAGTATCACTTGATATATGTATTAATCTAATGCGAAGTCACATACAAAATATGAATATTTATACTAATTATATATTTTTTTTGATAAAAGTGACATATTGCCACCTGTTTCATTAGAAATAAATAGTTCATACAAATAAGAGACTAAACAAAATATCACCTAAACAAAGAAAGATTCACAAGTTGAGAAGCAACAAGGGGATATCTAAACAAGTAATAGTAGAACAGTTTGCCATGATAGTTCATATTACAAAGTGAGTGAGGCTACGGTGCTATGCATAGCACGGATTGGGTCCGTGCTACGGCTCAAAATTTGACTTTTCAAAATTCTAATGGTCGATCCGAACCGTTCAACATGATTATAAAATGAATATGTACTTGCAAACCAAATTTTACATTTTTTCGAATTTTTTTACTATTTTTTCGACAATCACTTGATCTGAACATTCTGGACCATCCAAAAACAGCCTATCTAAAAAAATAGTAAAAAAATTTGAAAAAATGTAAAATTTGGTTTGCAAGTACATATTCATTTTATAATCATGTTGAACGGTTCGGATCGACCGTTAGGATTTTGAAAAGTCAAATTTTGAGCCGTAGCACGGACCCAATCCGTGCTATGCATACCACCGTAGCCTCACTCTTACAAAGTCATAAAAGACTAAACAAAACTAAAACTAGACCGCTGCAGAATTGCTATGAAATGAAGAACAAGTATTAGCTGTTATAGGATCAGAGGAAAGAAGAAGAATTGCATCCAAAGCATCTATCTCAGCACGATTCCGGAGGTAATCAGAGATGTCTGAACCCTCTAACCCAAGTGCTGGCATTCTTCAGTACTTTTATGAGACAATTAAATTTTAATTATGAGACAATTTATCATATTAAACACCAATTTTATTTTGCAGTACTTTTATTTTTTGTAACTATTATCTAGTTTGATTTATTCCTGATTGTTATTATTGTTTATTTTACTTAAGAATAATGTTAATATTTGATTTACTCTAATTTCTATGATGGAAAAAAATTGTAGGACTTATATTAAACATATTTTAAAAATAAATAAATATATATCAATAGTGGTTAGTAATTTAACATTAAGAACAAGATGAACTGAAAAATACAACTAAAAGATATAAATAACTGGCTTTCACACATAACTCATTTTTATTCATGATTTAGAGTATGTATTGATTTTAAAATTCACTCCAAAATTGTGAGTAGATTCAAACAATTGAAAAATAGTGTGAAAAACGAATAACCACTCAGGTTGAAAATTCCATATTTTAATGGGTCAAATTGACATATTTATTTCTTATCTTTTTTACTTCTAAATCAGCCATTCTTCTCATGAAATAGAAATGAACCAAATTTTGGAGATGAGAAAAATTGAACTAATCAGCAGATCAAGGTTTATTGAGAAAAATTAAGCCTTATATAGATAGGACCTTACGATTATGATTTATTGTCCTGTATGTGGTATTTTTTTGAGAGAAAGTCTTGTATGTAGTGTTAAAAATCAATTAAATAACAAATTAAAATTGAGACATAACGTTCGAGAATGAAAACGTAGTCTTGGTTTGTCGACTCGTTGCAGTATCACTTGATATATGTATTAATCTAATTCGGAGTCACATACAAAATTTGAATATTTATACTAATTATATATATATATTATATATATTTGATAAAAGTGACATATTGCCACCTGTTTCATTAGAAATAAATAGTTCATACAAATCAGAGACTTAACAAAATATCACCTAAACAAAGAAAAGATTCACAAGTTGAGAAGCAACATTGGGATATCTACCAATCTCTCAAGTTTGAGAAGCAACAAGAGGATATCTAAACAAGTAATAGCAGAACAGTTTGCCAGGATAGTTCATATTACAAAGTCATAAAAGACTAAACAAAACTAAAACTAGACCGCTGCAGAATTGCTATGAAAGGAAGAACAAGTATCAGCACGATCCTTGAGGTAATCAGAGAGGTCTGAACCCTCTAACTCAAGTGTTGGGTCTTCCTTTGAGTCCCAAGTACTGCTTCCCCCTTCCTGGGTATTGGTATCCGACAAAATTATAATAATGCATGCCTGGGATAAAGTAGAAACATCCATAGGTAAAACTAAAGTTAATTTTAAAAAAGATTCATCTAAATTTGATTTACACCAATAAGAAGTCAAAACTATTATTTGAGAAGCTAATGAAGCACAAGTGGGAATAGCAGAATCATTAAAGCAAACCTTATTTCTTGCAAGCCAAATAACTCAAATAGTGTCTGCCCTAATCAGTTCAATTAAAAACCTATCTTTAAGAGGTATCTAAGCATCTAAAAGCCATAAATCAGAGACAATTTCACAATTAAAGACAAAATTATTATGGTTGCAATCCAAGACCAAATAGTTGATGCAATAGGGCAAGTGATAAACAAATGATCAATGGTTTTAACATAATTACATAAATGACAGGTGACATCACCTTGCCATCCTGATGAAGCCAAAACATATAGAGAAAATCACTATCTTTTCTTCCGGAAAATGACGAAAAACGAATGCAAAGTAACCATTTTTCTGATTTATTTACCGCAAACTTGTTTTTAGGTGTTTTTTTGGCAGGTTTTTGAGAAAGTTGCGTATTTAGGGCAAGAGGCGGCGGGAAAACGGGGCAGCGCAGAGGCAGAGAGCAAGAGAGAGAGAGATCTGGAGTTTCGGGTCGGACGGATCGGATCCGCGCTTTTAAAAAAAAAAAAAGCGGACCGCCCCGGGGGGCGGTTAGGGTATTTTTAATAAAAATTTGCCTTTGAGGGCAGATTTGATAATTTTTTTTTTTGGGTATTAATAAAAATGTCGGATCATATGCAGGGTCAAAATTTTGTCGAAAATAATGCTGCAAATTTTCTTTCAGAATAATATACTTTTCAGCTTCTAAATTTTTTGAAATTACTAAACCTATTAATTGGATTTAATGTTAAGAAGACCTTTGGCATGAAGTAGCCATGTAGCACGCCAAAAACAAAAAAAAAACACTTTTTTTTTAAGTTCGTACATTTTGATGGGAGATTGATATATTTCAGCAGTGATTAAAAAAAGATTAATAAATACTAGTAGCTCAATATAAAATTGAATGTCTTACTATTTTATATGTTTTTCGTGTTTGCTATATAATGATTAATGACTTACCGTTTGTATTTTTTTTCTCATTCCCATAAAAATTGAAAAATAACATTAATTATTAATTATAGTATATTCATCAAACGACAGACGACAAAACTTTCAAATTACATAACTAAAGAAAAACTTAACAAAAAACAAAGTAAAAATCTAACAAAAAAAATATAATAATATTGTGTGAAAAAGTTTTGAAATGTAAACATTATATATCTATCTTGAGTAGCAGATTTATAATGCAATACCAGTAGATGAAACTTTTAATAGAGTGCACAATCCATCCAATAATATATCCCTATTACAATTGTAATATTATAGATAATTTGTTTTCTTGTTGGACCAATTTTATTATTTAGAGAAAAGTAAGAACAACTCCAAACACAATCCAACATTTAGCGGGACGAGCTAAATAATTGATCGGCATTCATTATTTTTGTTAAGAAAAAACATCTGGAGTTTGTACCTCATTTTAGATTTGATAATTATATCTTTCATTAGTATTCCACCAATATCTCAAATTAGCATTTTGGACATATATGTATATATGTAAATTAAAATTTATTATTTATGGAGTAGAACTAGGGTGCTCTCGAGTTCACTAAGTCCTTGGTGAACTCAAGTTCAAAACTCATCGGATCGGCTTCAAATGACGAATCCGACCGTTGAAACTCATCTACCTTACGAGTGATGCGTCTACATGCAAAAATTTTAAATTTCGAAATTAATTTTGCATAGAGTCAAGTGGTCAAAATTAGAAGGTTAATAAATTAATTTAATGCATTCATTTTTTGACGTTTTTTGACCACTTGACTCTATGCAAAATTAATTTTAAAATTTAAAATTTTTGCATGTAGACGCATCACTCGTAAAATAGACGGGTTTCAATGGTCGGATTCGTCGTTTGAAGCCGATCTGATGAGTTTTGGACTTGAGTTCACCATAGGCTTGGTGAACTCGAGAGCACCCTAGTTCTACTCGTTATTTATGTTATAGCTAGCTTGAAGTTGGAATATCAAAATTATGTTTAAACACAAATGTTATAGCTTGAAGTTGTTATTTATGTTACCAGCCGAATTTGCATCCACACTCCATGTTATTAGTACAAACTTATGGAAGTACTTTTCAGAAGATAATATTTTTCACATGACACAACCATATTACATGCCCTTCGCATGTACTTTTGATATGCTTTTTTTTTTTTTTTTTCCTGTCATCTTCATTCAATGACAAATCAAATATGATTTTTTTTTTATAAAATATTCTTCTTTTATAAAAGTTTGAAACAAAGCATTCTTCCCTTTAAATATTTCAACAATGTGTCTTTGTGGATCCCATTGACTTAATTTTCACCTTCCCTCTCCATTTTTCTCCTTCCCCTCACTAACCTGCACATTTTGTTTTATATTCATAAAATTCTAACTTTCAATTTTAGTCATAAAAATTTATAATCTAACCTTTCACATTTAAATAAAGCAAGATTCTTTCATATTAAATATTACGAAGTATTATATTTAAATAAAATAGAATACCAAAATAAATGACGCTTTATATACTTCAAACACAAATATTAAAATTGCAGAATACATTTCAATTATGACTTTCAATACTTTGATAAATTAAAAATCGAATTATAAATTTCAAAATCTTAAAAAATTTACTCTCTTTAACTAACAATCCTAGTAATATGATGACGACATGTCAGCGTACACAACTATTCTTGTGATTTGGCCGAACTCTGTTTAATGGTGGGTACTTCTCTTCTCCAGTACTGAGATTATGACCCCACACTTCAGTGTATGAAAGATGTAAATAGCTATCCATCTGACCGATTCTCTTTCTCCTTCATTCTGATTGTTTGATTAGTCAAAATTGGGTTGTTCGCTCCCAATTACCAGCTGAGATCGTAACAATTTACGATTCTACCAGTTGCCAAAGACACAAATTTAATTGGTCTTTCTTCAACGATAAGGAAAATATTATTTAAATGTTTGACTTCACCAAATTAAACAATTGAACCGACATCAGAGAACAGACACGACCAATTAGCATTAAATTACCAATTAATTTCCCTACCGGAAATGCATGGTCAGCGTTTCGGAAACAATATATATATAGATTAGCATTAAATTACCAAAACAACCTCTTCCAAAATTTAATAGTTTTATTTAACGAGTATGTGTTCATTATAATAAGTTTGGATAGGTTATATATATTACATGAAAGATTATTATAAAAGTATACTTTTGGAAGTTCTTACAGGCCTTAATTTACCAACAAAAATATGACAAACAATGATTCAATTAAGTACTTCAATAATATATAGTTCTTTTCGTTACTTAAGCGAAAATTTTATTCTTTTTATTGTTCAAATTTCCAGGACTTTAGCTTTGAAGTTCACTATTTTTAAATATAATTTCTTGATGAGTACTGGGACGTTTCTTTCTCTTTCCTTCTTCTGATGAATTATTAAGTTTTTAATTTAGAATAAATTATTTTCTACACATGTAATAAGGCACACAAGATTAATTCTTTTGACTGTTTGTTATTAATATTATTAATAACTCCGAGTAGTTTAGTTGTTTCTCTTAGGATGTTTCACCCAAATTCCCATGGAAACCCTCTCAATTAATTGCATGCTGGTTCCCTTTGAGACCAACTCAACTGGTAACTAGGCCGGGTTTGAAACTGAATTTTCCAGGTTAATTTTAAGGAATCTCCCATGAAATATACGCGCTCAATTTCTAAGTAAACTTCCTCTATAACCGACTATAACATCCTATAAATCTATATATCACTCTAAATTCTCATCACAAACTCAAATTATATAACAACATTCCTCATCTAAAAGCTCATATAAAAAAACTTAAAACAATGGGCTCGCCGGATATAAGAGGGCCGAGGAAACCTAAGAGGCACCCGGCATGCCCCGGAAGTAGCAAATGCAACCTTCAAGGCTGCATTCACAATGCACCAATCTCGAGGTTCTCGACTAATGAAATTGCCGTTGCTTTATATGAAGTTAATGGCATGCTCGGTGCATATCCTTCCATCAGGTTTGCTGGAGGTTTGTTATACCAGCGACTCGGTGCTGCTTCTGAATTAGTAACCAATGTTAGAGAGATCGATGATGAACCAAAGGCAACCATCGGCACGATGGTGTATAACGCGCAAATGAAGATTAGGGAGGTATCTGGCAATATACTAGACAGGATCAGGTTTTGCTTGAGTTCGGAAATGCCGGTGTAGGTTGTAAACTTGTCACTTCAAGTACACATGTGTAGGACATATATATTCATTATGTTTGTTTTTTGGTGTTTTGGTGGATTAAATAGTGTAAGAAAGGAATTAAGCAACTGTAAGCAAGGTAACATTAGCTAGTGTGCAAAATTATGTAATATTCTTTTTGTTGATCAAATTAAAAATAATTATATTTCTGAAAAGAGCACAACATGTGTTAATATTAGTAAACAATGAGATGAATTGCAGATCCACAAAAAAGAATGCTTAGTTACATTTATGATTCTTACATAAACTGGTTTCTTTCATTTTCTTAAACTGCACTTGTACTGGTTTTGAAGTCTTTTTGTGATTCTGTTTTCCAAAGTTTGATGAAAAATGTGATCCAAAGGTAATAATCCTTTTGAAGCAGAGGTACTGATAACAGGGTGATGGCCGCACCTTTTGTTTGCAACGTAGGCATTTGCCAACAAATGACAATTATACATACATTCTAATTAAGCTTGTTTACAAGTCCATTCTTCCAAAAACAAATTAATTAATGCATCTTTCCCTTTCATTTTATATTTAACACGTTCCAATTAAATCTTAGTCCTTTCATTACAGAGACAAAAATGTCACTCCAGCCTCTTCCTTGAGAAGCCTTTCTGTTATCGTATGAAGCTAAATGGGCCAAGGCCCATGTCGCTAATTAACGGAAATTCATTTCCGATGGAACAAAAAGCGGAGACAGTGAATTTCTATCCAAGCCGTGAGTTCTTCTCTTCTTCAAGCTCATTCTAGGATTTTTGCTCTCTTGAATCAATCCACCTAAATACGCTAGGAAATCTCAAATTAGTGTATAAAACTGTAAGAGAGTGTTAGAGTAAGTGTTAATGGCTTGATTAACTTCTTGTATTGTAAAGACTCTTTGATATAATGAAGTTGCGCCGTGTGCTCCCATGGTTTTTTCCGAAAGAGTTTTCACGTAAAATCTTATATCTCTCTTTTATTTTCTGTGATTGATTGCTTGTTTGTGTTGGCTTCTTGTTTGACTTGCATATTTCTCTATTTGGTCGGGTATTAGTGTATGTCCACAAGGTGTTCGATAAAATTACTCCTTTAGTGCTTCCGTGTACGTTTTCAACACTTTCTGTATGGTTACAAAAAACAATAAACAAAAACAACTACAATAACAAAGTATCACAGTCCATCTGTTCAAGAATCAGGAGGGACATACAATGGTGCTGGTAAGAAAGGAAAAGGAGCGATGGATGCATACGCAACAGGTGCCCGTCTCACATTCGCTTTCCTTTGTTGGATTTCATCTCTCCGAATTTCATGGTACATTATTATCTCTTTTCTATCCAGCTCGATTTCAGCGAATGGATTGTTATTTTTAAGTCGTTCACTTGGTAACCGGTGCAGAAGCAGCCTAGACATAAAAACAGGAAGGTAGAGGAGACTCGAGTAAAACATTCTTCTTGCATTTTTGGTAGTTCGATTCATTCATTGACGAATAATAAGGCGGCTATGCTTATACCAAGTGTTAGGAGTGTTAAACTAATTATATAACATTCTTATATCAAACTTTACATCTAAAAATATATATTTAATTGCTAACATGATATAAATTTGTTAAACTTTATCTAAAAAATATGATTGTAAAATATAAATTGTATGTGATCATTAATAATTTGTGGGGCTATGCGAAACAGTGTAAATGATTGTTGATTTTCACCCCATTGATTGGAAATTACAAAAATTATATTGATTTTAGAAACTAATTACAAAAGGAATTGGTAGGAAAATCAGTTATTATATCCTATTACAGGTGTACGCGTGTATAATCTACGTTGTTGCATTGCATGGTATCGGTGTATTGATAGCTGATCAAGCTCATTTTGGTAGTGAATTACGTAAAGTTTTGGTTTAAGTTTTGTCTTATTTTCTCACATTTATGTTTAATTATTATGTGAAAAAAGGTTAATGTTGCCATATTTTATGTTTTAGTATAGAAATCATGTTTTGGAGCTATTTTACATCATTTAGAGCAAGAATCGGGTCGATCGGAAAATTGCAGCTCACCGACTAAGGCTCTGGTACGGACCGTATTAGACAATACGGACCAGAGCTCCAGCACAAACCAAAGAAAGCCAAATACGCATTAACTCTTGCAGCTACACAGTGGGAGTATCTGCCAAAAATAATTGTTTTCTGTGTATAGGATTATCTTTAATCTGCATGGATTTAGTTGTTCATTGCAGTGTGTTTTCAAACTAGAATTTGTATGGATCTTAATTTCTTTCCACATCTCTGTTATAAATGCCTAATTAATTAACCTTCTCTTGATGTTCTCAAGATATAATGAGATAATTAATGAGATTCATTGGACAATCATTTTATAATTAGTTAAGCGAATTATCTTTAATCTGCCCATCCAAATATATATAAATAAACCAATCAATTAAAATAGGAGTGTGCTATTTTTGAGAGCACTAATTATAATATTGACTCTCTTAATATATACTTAATGTATCCTTATTTACTTCTAGCTATTTTGGTCTAAACTTGATTAATGTATATTATCTTTGTGAACAGTTAAAAAGGAAATCCTAAAATAGCTTGTTATTGTTTTTTTTCCTAATGAAAATTACAAACTAAGTGATTTCTCTTATTATTATTTTATTACTATCTATTTTGACTTTTGTGACTCCGATTGGGTTTCATTTGTAGCCTATTCCAACTTGTTTGGAACTAAAGACTTGGTTGTTATTGTTGTTGTTGTTTTGTAATGAAATCACAAACTAAGTAATACCAGGAAAATTTCAAAATCAAATAGACTATTAAACATGTTTTTTTTTTTAGCAAATGCTTAGATATTAGAAGTTGAGTCAAGTGAAAATACAGAAAAGAGCTTATGATTGTGTCAAACTTTTATCATAAAAAAAATAACAAAAAAGTTCGAAACATCTTCATAATAGAATCTTAAGAATCAATTGCAGCATAGATACATACATAGTTACATTCATATCGATCAAATTTCGATCTAATACATGTTGAGCCTATTTTTTGGGATTGAATAAACTGAAAATTAATCAAATTATTGACAATGTGTGAGAGGAGAGGTCAGCAAACCAGCAGGTGAGTCGTGCGAGTTGAGGTGAGCATGCTAGTAGGTGAGGCGAGCGGGGCCAAGCTCGCGAGATGATGGATTGAGAGATGAGGCAACATGGGAAAAGCGAGAACGGAGAAACAAAGGAAGAAGAAGAGGCAATTTTTTTTCGGAAGAGAGAGGGTTGAATGCGGTAGGAGAACGAAAGTTGAAGAATTTTTGGAGGGGAACCTTCGAAAGGGCAAGGCTGAGAATAGAAAAAAGATATTTCGCTGATACGAGGGATCCACCTATCTGTCACACTGTAGATGATACTGTTCATTCTGAGATCCAAAATAAATATATAAGATAGATTTGCACGATCCTACAATTAACAAAATGAGAAATTTCAAATATGAGCCTAAGGCAATTGACTTTCGACATTGCATGATTTAAAACATTTCAAATATGGACCAGGAGATTTTTTTTTAAGAATTAAAATATGACATTATTCTCCGTTAAGTATATCTACTTTATTCTTGCTTATTTATTTAGAATTAAAACTGTATTATGAACGGTCAGAGAAAAAATTAAAAGAAATAAAGAGATTGAGAAGAGAGAGACAGGAATTTACCTAGAAATAAAAACCAAAAATTTAACACTCAATGAATTAAGATTGAATTAGACTCTCTGTATCCAGTTACAATTAGAATAAAATATTAAAATGAGTTACCACTCAACTAATCAAGACTGTGCAATTGAATTCTCAAATAAAACAAATAATATTATCATACCTGTCAATTGGAAGTAAAATATATCAAGAGTTTCAATGTTGATTTTCTCAAATATCTTAATCACTAAAGACATCTTTAAAGTCATATATTTTGAATTTAGTTAATTAGAAAACTTCTAGCAGCTTATTAACTTACGAACAATAAATAGAAGAATCTATTTATTATATTATATGGTATGATCTATGTGTGTAAGAATCATTCTTATAATAAGACAACACACAATAATCATTTAATTATATCATTTATATTGTATGCAAGCATACTGTTTTTATGACTACAAAATTTCTACATAATTATAGCATTTGTAGACTAAAAGATGATGATCTAATTGTTAGTACTTGAATAGTATAACAAAATATTGAGCTCAATATCAATACAATATTTGTATAAATATCGGCGTTCTAGTTTTTTTTTTTTCCAGCTTTTTTAATTAAACTGTTAAACAACATTAACCCACAATCTTCGAGTTTAAAAAAAAAGGGAGGTGATAACTCCACTCTAATTAATTGCAAAATGTCATGCCAAGATAAAGAAGTTCATAATCTAAAGCAATGCTATCCTGACCTTGCCATCTTCAAGCATTTATAACTTTAGAACCAATTGCAAATTTAAGAAATATTCAACATTATAGATAAAGAGTAGAACTAGGGTATTCTTAAGCTCAGAATCACCAAGTCTCTTTGTGAGCTAACTCAAAAACCCACGGATTTGCTTCAAGCAACACATCCAAACCGTTGAAACTGATCTATTTCACGAGCGATGCGTTTACATGCAAAATTTATAAAATTTCAAACTAATTTAGTATAAGTCAATGGTAAAAAATAATGAAAAATGAACAGATTAAAATTAACTTATAAATCATCTTTTTTTGACCGCTTGACTTTATACTAAATTAGTTTGAAAATTTATAAATTTGACATGTAAATGCATCACTCGTGAAGTAGATCGATTTCAACGGTTTGGATGTATCGTTTTAAGCCAATTCAATAGGTTTTTTAATTAAGCTCGCAAAGGGGCTTGGTGAGCGAACACCCTAGTTCTACTCATAAAAAAATGTAACTTTTGACTTGTGTTGATTGCAAAATGAAAAATAGAAAGGAAAATAACTACTATATATACACAAGCAAATTTCTCACATGGCAGAGCATTCAGAGCTCGTCGATTGAATTCGTATTCTCTGCATTAACTCAAAAAGAGAATCTTTTGAGTTAATGTACCTCGACCATCCGATTTGTTTTAAGATTTGTGCAGACTACATCTGCACGAATATTGAAAGACCCATATGTTATAGACAAGAACTAGATCCGTTTAAAAATCAGACGGTTGAGATTCATTAACTCAAAAAATTTCCTTTTGAGTTAACGCAGAGGATACGAGCCCGCCCTGAAGACATGAGAAACACTACTATACCCCAAAAAAATGTTCACATTTAAACTAATTATATATCAAAGAGACACCTACGTTTCTTAGCATCAACATAAGTACCAGCAAACTCTGAGTACAGAGAAGGTGTATAAGAGAGAGAGTAGTACCTGGTAAGAGTGTCTTATTTTAAAAATTCAAAAAAATATAAAATTTGAAAAATTTGAAAACGAAAATATTGATCTGTATTACAGACCAATCCGTGCTAGACATAGTGGATCCAAATCTGCTGAAATTCTAGCACATGAACAGTGTTCCTGAAATTTCTGAAATTCACAATCCAGCTGTTGAACTATTTCGAGATACGTGCACAGAAAAATTAGCTGTTTTGAGATGCGTGCACAGAAAAAGTTGAACGGCTGGATTCGGAATTTCAGAAATTCCAAAAACACTGTTCATGTGTTTTGAATTTCAGCAGATCCGATTCCAGACATAGTATCATAGACTCACTCTTATAATTTTGGTCTTGTTTAGCGTAAACCACTTACGGGCCTAACCATCTGAGCTCTTGAGGCCCATATTGTGCAATCTAATAAAAAAAGACAAAAGAGAGCAACCGAAAAAAAACTAACTGTACATTTTTCCGATATTTGCACGGTTGTAGATGAACTGAACATTGGCCTGGACATTAACATTTCCGTTTGGAATTGATATCATAGAAGTATTTCTTTATACCAGAGTAGGGGCAGTTTTGGTAAATATTAATTTACACGCCGTCGGTTTTTCCGTAACTACCCAGAACTCAGGCACATTCCCTTCTCCATTGTTCTTTAACTGGAGGGTCAATTCTTGAATTTGGTCTTTGGTTGATTACACCCAGTTTAGTTGAAAACGGAGAGGACGGATGAATTATAACATCAACGCCTATAACGTTGTTTTATCCGGCCAATGCTATTAATTTATACCTTTATTTTTATTTTTAAAGTTTAAACACTCAATCTGAGCTGTTAAATGTGATATTTATATGGAAATTTATGAAGACTAAATTTTACATTTTTTTGAATTATTTACTATTTTTTAACGGATATAAATTCTACAATATTACTTCATTTGGATGGTTTAGAATATTTAGAACAAGTAATTTTCTACCTATCTAAAAATTGTAAAAACACAAAATATAAATTGTGATCTCTTAGTACAATTTTATATGAAGATCATATTTAACTATTCACATCAACTCATTAAACTTTGAATATAGAGATATGAATTCATAATACGGATCAATCCGTCACATGCATATTAATATATTACTATAACCTTACTCAATACAAATTGCTTATTATATTGAAAAATAATTGGTATTGGTAAAAATCCACCCTGCTAGCAAGGCACACAATAACTCTGCGAGATATATATCTCAAAATGAATAACTTAAATCTGATAATTTTTCCGTCTGGAAAAATGCTTAGATAATTTTTTACCGTTCATATCATTTAGTTTTACAATTTTCATCCAAGCCACCATTCCAACCAAGAAAGAAACCAAAGGATATACAGAACTAAAAAAGAAGATGAAAATCTGACTCGGACTTTCCCTAATTCAAATAATGAATAATAAAAACCCTAATTTGACTCGGACTTTCCCTCATGCTCTGCAACTTCATTTGTCTGGTCAGGAGCAATCGGAAACCAATTAAAGGCATTTCCCAACTTCCTCTCCATTTCATCCTCTCAATGTTCTTCCTCTCCATTTCATCCTCTCCATTAAAGGCATTTTTTTTTTTTTTCCTGTGACTCAATGTTCTTCATCCTCCTATGGCATCTTTTTTTTTTTCCTGTGACTGTGTGTAATAATAAGTTTCATAAATTATATATTCTAGTTTTATTTGTACTTGGATATACATCCAATATTTTTTATATATATTTTTTCTTCTTATTTATTTTGAAATTGATTAATTCTTTTATTATTTATATAGCATATGTTTTTCTTACTTACTGATGTAATTTTTTCAATTAGTACGACATGTTCATATATGAAATTAAGTTGATATCATAAATTAACTTTAGTGATTTTATGTTAGAATGTTTCATTTCTTTCAAATAATATATTATTAGTATTTGAAAAAGCTTAATTTTCAAATTTATTTTTGCATTAAATAAATGCGTTACTTACAAATGTAAAATGTGTATATGTTGTTAAGAAGAAATAAGCGTAGTGTCATGTTATAATAATAAATTTAAGTTAAATTAAATTTATTTGATAAGCTTGATGAGTTAAATAAATTATTTTTGATAAATTATGAATATACGCATAATTTTAATAAAAATGATTCATTGGCCGCATAATTTTGATTAATCGGCCGCATACCGATTAATCACTTAGCGGTACCCCATCTGTCCTACGAGCTGATACTGTTATTTACAACACTGATCCTGGCAATATGTTTTGTCTTGTATGCTTTATGACATTAGGTTTAGATATCCTTTTGGTGCTTCACACCTTGAGGATTTTTTATCATTTCTAATTTTGTCAGCTTTGTATGAACTATTTTGTTTCTAATGAAACTGTGGCTTGCCACTTTTTAAAAAAAAAAGTACATTAAATTAGTCAGAACCGTGTGCAGAAAGTTTTAAACAAATGTGTTCCAAAAGTTTGTAAACAAATGTAAATGAGACTAACGTTGAATTTGTGAGAGATATATTAATTTCTGCAATAACTAAAAAGTTAAAAGACCCAATCTAGATGCTGGCAACTTTTATTAAATAGTATAATCACAACTTGTCCACATCAGTTGCATATTCACATGTACTCAAATATGGTTATTTCGAAATTTGAAAGTCAATTTACACATCGCATTGTCAAAATGAGAGTTAAAATGCACGTTTTGTGCTCCAATTAATCATGCTCCATGTCTTTTTCTCTGTTTTTAAAGTTCAAACGATCGATCTGAACCGCTCAGTATGATCTTCATATTAAAATGTGCTTGGAGACAAAATTTTAAAAATTAAATTTTTTTTTACTATATTTTTAGATATGTACAAAATCACTGTTTTGGATGGTCAAGAATATTCTGAAAACAGTGATTTTGTATCTATCTAAAAATTAGTAAAAAAATTCCAAAAAATATAAAATTTGGTTTTCAAGTACATTTTAATACAAATATCATGATGAACGGTTCGGATCGACTGTTTGAACTTTGAAAATGAATATAAAGATGTGGAGCACGATTGGAGCACAAAACCAATGGTGCATTTTAACCCTACTCTCTATATATATGCACCTTCTCCACAATTCAATATTTTCAACATATATACATACATTCATCCAAAACAATAGAAATATATATTACATTGATTGAACATTACACATCAAACAGAAACAAGACATTTAAACATAAAATTAATATTATTACACAAAAGATAATATTACACCAAACAAATTAACACATATACATTAATATTACACATACAAATGTCACCAATAATTACATTCTTTATATACATACATATTCATATCTTCCATGGATCAAGAGATTAAATTATTTTAAATGGACATAGATTAATAGGTACTAGCCAATGATCTATTTATGTCAGTCGTCTGCAGGAGAGACATCCAGGCTGGTAACTGTGTAATTGCTGTTGACTTATTCAAAGAGAGAAAGGTTCCAGCAGAAGCTGAGAAATGATTTTTTTCATATTGCTGGATTTGTTGAACCCATCATTGATGTACACATAGAAGGTCTCCACCATTCTGCCCTGATTGACAAATATCTCAAGTACTGTCATGGGACAATCAGCCGGGAGAAGGCATGCCTGGTTTACTCTCTTCCATGCATCCTCGCAAAACGACTGGAACTTCATAGTTGTTGCTTCATCTGTTAACTTATGTTCCATCTTGTAGCAGTCAAATGTTGTCGGCCCTTGCCCGCACTTACTTTCACGCTGAAAGAGAAATATCAAATGGCGCTAGTTTAATTTAGGTTTTTAATGAATGATTCAACTTTTCAGTTTGAGTTGGAAGTTGGAAGTTGCTCTTTTCCATTAGCTTGATTTTTGTTCTTCACATAAATCAAGAATCCGGCCCTTTCTTGGATGCTTAAACATTGATTTGAGGTAGTTCAGTTGGTTCCCACGAGACTATGTTTTTGTGTGTTTCTATGTTGCACGGATACTTCAATATAGGGCACGTATCCGTATCGGACACGTATCGGATACCGATACGCGTACGATACGGCTCCGATACGTATCCGATACGCCAGCTGGCGTATCGGAGTACGTGGCGTATCGTAATTAGGCAGATACGGTCAAGATACGCTTTGATTTTTGAAGAATACGGCTGTTTCAATGAGATACGGGCGGGATACGTCTGATTAAGTTTTTCACTTTTTCTTCACTCCGCTTCCACTCAGCTCCGAACTAAAGAAAGAAAAAAAAGAAGCTCCGCTCTGACGGCTCTCCGCGCGCGCTCGCCGTCTCCGTCGCGAACTACTCCGCTCTCTCTCCGCCGTCTCCGCCGTCTCCGCTCTGTCTACTCCGCTCGCGCCGTCTCCGCGCGCGCTCGCCGTCTCCGTCGCGAACTACTCCGCTCCGCTCTGTCTGCCGTCTCCGCCGCCTCAGCTCCGAGCCTCCGCTCCGCTCGCCTCTCCGCTCTTCCTTCCTCAATTTCTCTGTTCTATTTCCGAAACCACTATGCTCACCTATGGATGTCTCAACCAGTCAACCTTCTTATAAATGCTTCTGGAATTTTATCGATCCCTAATTTACTACAACCTGGTGAGTATTATACGATTACTTTTGTTTACAAGTGATCCTTCTATAACTGTCCCCAATCAAAATGATTTTGTTATGCTAAGATGATTTTGAATAAAAAATCGGACATAATTTTTTTAGGCATTGGAATTGCTGCTTCAGTTGTCTGACGAACTGACGAATCTTATTGTCCTCAAATCAGAAAAAGATTCATCCGTGATTCAAATAATAGCTTGAATTATTCTCACATTGACAACCATACTGGAGATATCCAGTCTTAAGGATTAGCCATCAGCTTCCAGAAGGTTTCAGAGTTTGAATAAGTTAGATTCAATGTAACAGAATTAATTAGACTCAGTGTAACAGAATCAGGTGTATTATGCACCAGAGAGCTGAAGCTTTATAAGAATACATGATATAATAGTAAATTCGTAATCAAATCAATTCAATGAAATCAAGATACAATTCTCTTCTTGTGTCTCCTGTGACCTTTGTTCATACACGTTTTTCGTGACATGGATTGCAAGAATACAAATATTGAATTAATAATATAATTAAAATAATAAAAATAATATATATAATAGCCGTATCGTATCCGTCATTTTTGAAAATCGCCGTATCGCCGTATCCGTATCGTATCCGATACGATACCCGTACCCGTATCCATGCAACATAGGTGTGTTTTGACCAGAGCAATTGAGTCTGAAATATATATAGAAAGTAATACATATATGCAAACAACAATATGAAAATTTATTTCATACACTTTCTGCGCTGCTCGTCATATATACCAAATCATTTAACAGTATTCAATTTATGCATACCACATATTAATGTGCACCCTAACTGATTTATACTAATAAAGAAACTTCACTAAATCATGTTTGGGTCAATTTGGTACCTCGTGGCTAACAAACTCGTCGGTGTATCTCACAATTCTCATGGAATCCACGGCGACATCAGGGACAGCATTGAGCCACTGAAAGACCTCTTTGGTGATCAATTCCCTGGGAACTCCTAAAAAGGGAAAACCAACCATCATGATAATATTCCCGTCTACTGCTGTAGTTTTGCGCTCATTGAAGGATGGTGCATACCCGCCCACACGCCACTCTACTTCTTGCATGTAACCGTCAATCAGTGTCTGAACCTATTTATATAAAAAGAAAATGCATTACAACTTTAATTTCCAGAAAATAAAATATTCGAGAAGTCAGGATGAAAATAATTATTAAACAGAAAGTATATGAATGAGGATAGATTAAAGAAATTAACACCTCGGGATTCTATACTCTTAAAAATCTAAGCTTGATATTTTACTTATAACAATTAATTATCCATGTAAATAAATAATTCAAATATTCAGAGTTAGCAAAAGATAAGAAAAACATCGTATCATACCGACTTTACAATGTACGGCATACGGTACTTCTCACTAGGCTCTAGTTCATCCTCAAAATTATTAACTGTCTTAATGAATTGGTGACAGAGGTTTCTCAAGTACATCGGTAGCAAATCCACTGCTTTTTCATCCCACCTGCAGGCAATTGATATTAAAAAATTTTAGGAATGCAAACTTAATTGGCAATTAATTTACATTAAAAAATCAGTCTGTAGAGAAAACATATATATATATATATATATATATATATGAGGAGGGATCAAGTCACAACAAATTTGAGTTACAACAAAGTTACAACATTCATTTTTTTCATTTTCAAAGTCCAAATCGTCGATCCAACCGTTCAACATGATCATCTAAATAAAATGTACTTGCAGATCAAATTTTATATTTTTTTGAATTTTTTTACTATTTATTAAGATGGGTACAAAATTCAATGGTCTAAGTATGGCTATTTTTTGTAAAATACTTAATAAATAGTAAAAAAATTCAAAAAAAATATAAAATTTGATCTGCAAGTACATTTTATTTAGATGATCATGTTGAACGGTTGATCGACGATTTGGACTTTGAAAATGAAAAAAATGAATGTTGTAACTTTGTCGTAACTCAAATTTGTTGTAAGTGGATCCCTCCTCTATATATATATATATATATATATATATATATATATATATATATATATGTATAGATGAGCTATGGTGAGACGTGGAGTAAAACAAGTTTGTACTCCACGCCATATTTTCATTTTGAAAATCCAAACAACCGATCCGAACCGTTCAACATGTTCTCCATATTGAAATGTGCTTGGAAACCAAATTTTACATTTTTTGGAATTTTTTACTATTTATTAAGCCACTTTGAAAATTGCTGATCCACTGTGAACAGTAAAAAACAGTAAAATTTTCTGGACCACCGGATCAGCGATTTTCAAAGTGACTTAATAAATAGTAAAAAAACTCCAAAAAATATAAATTTTGGTCTCCAAGCACATTTCAATATAGAGAATATGTTGAACGGTTCGGATCGGCTGTTTAGATTTTCAAAATGAAAATATAGTGCCATGGAGTACAAAATTGTTTTACTCCACGTCTCACCATAGCTCAATT